>OZ018327.1:138324416-138859416 GCA_963969495.1 Ceratothoa steindachneri
ATGGTGGCTGGATCCAACAGACCATACCAACAATTCCTATTTCGGCATGATACTTCCAGTACAAAGAGATTGCCAATGAAGAAAAAGGAGTCCATTGAATATCCAAATATTACATCAGCTATTCACCCAGTTCCACATAGATAAATTCTACCTGTTTCTGATGCACTAGTCTTGATATCCTTCAAGTCAGTTGAGGAAAGTGGTGAAGAGGAAGCAGAGAATGATGACAGTGCTTGATTACAGACTGAAGCACACTCCTCTAGGCCATATCTCATAGCACAAGGGGAACTCCATGACATTGTCAGGGATCTGCAACTACGCAAGAATGTGACAGCTCCTAAGCTTTGATCTTCAACAGTGGAATCTCCTAGCAGCTGATGTGGAAATTTCAAAATTTCGTGACCGCCAGTAGCAACTCAAAGATTTCTTTGTAATGGAAGGTGATTGAGTGGGCTGCAACAATATTAATAGGCTGATGAAAGCACTTGGCATCGAATACGAACCCAGTCACTGGAGGCTGTTCATTTATTCATAAAAAATGAGTCTAAAAGGTGACTTGCTGCATAACGGAAATAGTGAACCATCAGTTCCTGTGGGCTATGCACCACATATAAAAGAAACTTATGAGAATATAAACATATATTGCAATACATAAAATATGATGAACATCATAACAACCGTGCAAGAGGTTCCCACTATATCAGAAGAGACTGGCCAGCTCATCAAAAATTGGAGCCTGGGATGAAAAATGCTCTACATCCACCTATCACTGACCAAACAAAAGTTTGCTACCACCATCCCACATAAAAACCGGGGATCCTGAAGGACTTTGTCAAAGCTATGGACAAATCTGGTCAATGATTCAACTATTTAACATCAAAATTCACCTCACTGAGCGACGCTCAGATAAAAGAGGGAGTTTTTATTGGTCGTCAGATTCAAGCGCTTCTTAAAGATGGTGACTTTGAATCAGACTATCATGGAGGATAAATCTGCTTGGGAAGCATTCGAGTTAGTGGCAAAAAGATTTTTCGGAAACACAAGGGAAAGAAACTATAAAGAATTGGTGAAAAACCTCATTAAGGCTTGAACTTAGGGTATATCATGTCACTTAAAATCCACTTTTTGGTTTCACATTTAGACTTTTATCCACCAATCTGTGGGCATTCAGTGACGAACATGAGAAAAGGTTTTATCAAGATATTTCAACTATGGGTATCAGGGTAAATGGAGCACAACAATTCTTATAGACTATTGCTGGACATTGGCAAGTGATAATTTTTCAGCAAAAAGACAGAAAGTGGATATGGATTAGAGGTTAAAACATAATGATACATACGGTAAATTATAATATAATAATCAAATATTACATGCCGCCTATCTTTAAAATTGTAGCCAATAATCATTTTCCAATGTGATATTCGTATTCAATGCAAGAAAATACATAAAAGTTAACTAATCTCATTTAAGAAGCACACATCTTTCAAATCCTGACCATGCTTCACCTTTCTCTGCCCTCGTCCAGACTTCTTCTCACTTATTCCCACAGTCATAAAGAGAATAGAGGGAGAGGTGTATTATTCCATTACACTCTAAACATTTCAAATATAGATGAACAGTTTTGTCGCGAATTTGTTTTTAAATGTGATTAAATTGCTAAATTGGACTATTTGGAAAATATTTATCCCTTAAAATTATATATTGTTCTAATGGAATCCAAGTAATTGATATGTAGTACAGATTTTCTGATTTCAAGAGGAAGATTGCAGCGGATCACAGATTTGAATTGTTCCATGTAAAACATCTCCAATTATAATATATTCGAAAAAATATGTGAATTGTAACTTCGAGATTTAGAACATAGTGTTTGTATATTTTAGATTACAGATTTGAAATTTTGCATTATCTAATTTTTATTTTCGATTGAGATTTGCTTCCATCTATATGGAGAGGGAGAATAGGAGAAACCGAAGGTGGTACGAAGTTTTATATTACTGGTTTCGCGACTGTGAAGCTTCCTCAGAGTAACAAGAAACTAAAAGATTGCTTAGAGAATGTGTGACTTAAGTTCATTTCTTGTTAGAGTGTCTTTAAAAAGTAGCGAGGGCATTTATGAATTATATATATATAAAGTATATAAAACTTTCGAGACCAGTCAAATTTGAATAGAATCCATCACCTAAAATGGGATGGGCAGGACGCGCGATTCCCCGAACCTCCCCCAAAACTCGGAATCTTCAAACGGAACTGATCCATCTGATACTTTGCAAATGTTTATCACTCAACGGAGGAAGGGGAGACATTACCCCTGTCTGCGCAACTTGCCAGCGATATTTAAACTCAAATCAGGTTTTGGAGGTTCTTCTCTTCAAAACGATGAGCACAAAATTAAAACCCAGCACACGATCTCGGAAAGAGTACTGCGCCTTATTTAGCGAAAAGGGAATCGTTCTCCGCCTCCAACCTATAAAATCAACAAATAAAAAAGGACTGATTGGAGGTTCCTCCTTTTTCCAGTAGGCCGGTTAAAGAATATAATGGGGAATCTAGCCTTAATCTCTTGCCTTTATTCTGCCTAATCTTGAACACTTTTTCAAATCATATAAGCAACATAACTCGATCACTTCATCCCTCAGAACCACTTTAAATTAGGGCCTAGTGAGCCTCGGAGAGAAGCCCCGCTAGGGGCGCAAAGAAAGAAGCTCCTTAGTACCACGAGCCGAAAATTTAATGGCGGTGCCTAATAGAGTATGTCTTTTTCGGTAGGGGGGTCGAAGAGTGCTTCTGTAATATAGAGGTAAATAACGACGCAGAGATGGTACGAAAGAAATAAAAGAACTTTCCTGACACAATCTATCTACGGATTGCACAAAACGGCGAAATAAAAATATTGAATGAAGAAAGACCTTTAAAAATACTGAGTGCCTTATGCGCTCTTTAAGTATGAGAAAATGGCGGGAATGCCTCCAGACCAGGTAAAAGGGGGCGGCAGACTCGAATGCCTACGTCTACCCTTAAGGATCCCTTAAAAGATGAACGAAGCCGAAAAACTAAAGCTTATTGAAATGTTATATGGTTCCCTCAATATTGCTTCAATTCGAATCCTGGACGTGTCAATGGAAACCTCGGAATCTATCATGCACTTAGCGTTGTAAGAAGATTAGTCTCAGAGGACAAAAAAAAGTAAGTAAAAATAATTAGGCTTGCTACGGAAATCTCCTCAAAATTACAGCCAAAATTCCCCTGATACTTCATAAAATAGACATATGGATAAAATTACATTCAAAAGATCGGAAAAAATGAAATTGTAATTAAACCATCAAATCACCGATAAAATTTGGAAACCACACACATGTTTTCCTAAAGGTGTTCAACAAGACAGAAATGATAAACAAAATCTGCCAGATCGGCTTACTTTTGTTTAGTATTAGGACCCCACCAGAAAATATGGAAAGAGAGAGGCACCTGTATATATATATTTGCTTTAACTGGTTTAAGATGGAAGACCACAAGACAAGAAGTTTCACCAAAACAGAACAAACCTGATCTGAATTCGACTAAAGAGAGCACTCTTGGAAGAACTTATCCCAACGAAACGAAAAGAAATGCCTCAATTCTGGCAAGCCATGCAGAACAATGGCAATAACATGCCCTAAAGGAAAAAATATAATTCTGAGGAAATAAAATGAAGATAAAAACAAAACAGAAAACAACAAAGACTTAACCTACACCCTGGCTGTCAAAGTCACAGTACAAAAGATGAGGGAGACCAAAATTCCATCAAACAGTTCCGAATGTTTCCTCAATGTAACTTTTTTCGTGCATACTATACGCACACCGAATAAACATAGGTGAATCAGGAACTTTCTCAGAGACTATAAATACCATGATGGTCATAAATGGTATGAAGGAGAAACCCACCCACCTTAGAAAAATTAAATCTCACTGTGGCTAAGCCCACAGGAGGGAAGAAACCTAAGCCCTCTGATGTCAGGTACATCAGGGTTGGCTTCAAAATCGTTCGTTTCGTGATTTTTAATGCTCTTATACATTATAAAAGAGGTTCTCAAAGTTTCTTTGTTCAAAAACAATATTAAATCACTAAACGCAAGTGATGCACTATCGCATTACTTGACAGATTTAGTGATAATGCTTAAATGCATGTTTGATGTAATAAAAGAAACTCCCTTTTTTTGCTTTTAATTTTAAAATTCATTCACAAATATTGAGATAAACACTACTAAATTTAAATACATATATATATATATATATATATATATATATATATAGAAATGTTGCAAAAATATATAATTTTGTTGAGTTGGCATTTTGAATAACACTGTAATGATTATATATATATATATATATATATATATATATATATATATATATATATATATATATATATATATATATATATATATATATATTCATTACAGTGTTATTCAAAATGCCAACTCAACAAAATTATATATTTTTGCAACATTTCTATTTGTTCTACCTGGACTATGAAATGTTTTGCATAGATGATTAACTTCAGGGTAGCGCTCAACAAAAAATGTGCCTATAGACAAAAACAATGTTTTCTAAAAAGTTCTAACTGCTTAAATATATATTAAATTAGAGATTTTCTAATAAATTAACTTTATGTAAAGAGCTGAATAGATTTTGCTAAAATTTTGCAGAGGGTAGAGATTTCACCCAAGGAGCATTTATTAAAATTTGTTAGCAATATAAACGCCAGTCCCATTTTTGCCAAATCTCTGGTCGTTTGAATGCCATTTTTTTCTAGCTCTTTTATTTTGCCATATGAAAACTTCGAAAACAGTTTCTTTCACCTGAAAGGCACAATGGCCCATCACACGTTTAGCAAATCCTCTGAGTTTGATGTGGCTCTTCATTTGTACTACAAAAATTGAACTTTCAAGCTGCTATTTATATTGGTAAATGTGGTGATTTATCTTGTCTAATTTCGTTTAGTATATCACTTTTGAACAGCTTTTTCTCTGGCATCAAAAACATTAAGCTCTTCACTTTTTCACTTGATTGCCATCCAAACAAGCCATGAATCGGTAGACGCCTAAAATATTTGTGAGTTAGATTTGTACTTTAAAATAATTCATTATAGATAATAAAGCTGTTTGCAGCAGAAACATCTACAAAGTGAGTAAATATTCTGAATCACCATTTTGGGGGGGGGATTTTCTGTTTATTTCATAGGTGAACTTTATCATATCTGAGAGATCCAAATTATCCTTATTCTTGGTATATGTTACACAAGATACGGGGAAATAAAAGATAGTATGTGCATATTTTATTGCCAATTCGGTATTTTATTAAGAAAATTAATAGATTTAGCCATGCTAAATTAATCCTTATCGTTTGTCTGTCCTACAAATGTTCTTGCTGAGTTTCTAGGATATTTTCCTCTGAGGCACGGTCGCATATACTAACGGTTTGACCTTTATGAATAATATCATGTGCCAAATATTTACTAATTGGGAACTCGGCCAAGGTGATGCCTTACTGCATCACATGAAGAATTAAGTTTACTTACTAACTATGGTAAGTAAATTAATTTTATAGTATTTATACGTAATACAGTATTTTATTCACTAAATATGCAAAAATATTTAGGGTAGACTCGTAAATAAGGTACAACAATAGAAAAATAACTTACCTCATTTTACGTGTCATTCACAACCAAAAGTGACAGTAGCAATATAAGAGATAGAATGCTTTTGAAAGAGAAAGCATATCAAGAGATTGGAAACAAACGAGAGTTTTTTTAGGTGATGCAGATCTGCATCACATTCCGTCGGAGGGTTAAGAAAAGAAAAAAAATCAACTAAATAAGAAGGAAGAAAAACATCCATGGCAAGCAGCATTACAAGGATTGAGGCAGCGGGCAGCAGACCTTAACCCCAGAGTGTACATAAGAGAAGTATACTCCCTTGTCGTGTTTTTTTCGTTTCAGTAGTGTTATATTAGATTGATAATTTGATTCTCTCCCCTTTTAAATTTCTGATTTATTTTCTAATTTTTGATTTACCGACATAGTCTTAACCTAATTATTTTTAATATTTTTAATATTCTTTAACTGTATTAGATTAATTTATGTTTTAGAACCTGAAGATGGGTGATGCGCCCGAAACGTTGTTCCATAAATAAATCACATGTACCTCAGCCTCCTATGTGTCCTTACCTTCACCGTAAAAATTATATATATATATATATATATATATATATATATATATATATATATATATATATATATATATATATATATAGCGAGAATTTAGATCGCAGTAAAATTAGAAGACAGTGTAATAAAAACGAACATTCCGCATTCTGGAATGGAATTAGGCCGGGACAGCCGTCTGTGTCTCAGAAAGGACAAAATTATATCGAAAAAGTGAAAAATCGTAGGCACCATAAATTGATTATCTTCAAAGATCATGGGATGAAAAATTCCTGCCCAATGGGCGGAGCTAAAAACATTGCGATCCCAGATGCGAAAAGAAGCCACGCCTCCTATACTATTTATAAAAAAAAATGGAGAATTCGACACTCGGGAAGACAGTTAAGTCAAACAGACCGAGAAACACCGTAAGATCGATAGTAAAGAACTAATTACGGTTTGTTTAGCGTCGCGAATCCCACGTTGTACTCCGTAACATTCGTTTTCCTGACCTGTAGTGAAATATTCACTGACTGTAACGTGTAAACACGAGCCTCCCTTTTGCTTTGCAAGTTTTGTTTGTTGAAATTAAACATTTATTTTTGTTTGCGTGATTCCTCTCAGTCCTTTCTTCATCATAAAGCCTTCGGTAAGCCTAGCGAAGTTGGAATATTATTTGAGTATCTTTGGAGTCAGATACGAGATTAACGCCACCCATGACCCTACTCGCGGGACTTGAGGGACCTCTCCAAAATATCCGTAACATCAATTCCCTTCCCTCTATAATCGGGGTGACTGTCAATAATAATAATACATCAGCCATTCGCACCTTTCCCCTATAAACAGGGCACCTACAACAAACATAACCCCTATAAGCTGGTGACCCTTACGTTGCGAACAGGAAAGGCATCGAATCATCAGACAGGCAAGGTGAACGGGACTTCGTGAACGCTATCAACATCAAGCAGCCCATTTTCAATCAATCAGCAGTCACAGGCATTTTGACTGAGCAAAACTACCAGAGTTTATAAACGGAGGTGATCCGCCTTTTCGATAAGACCAAGCCTGAACAATTCGAAAAGCTAATAGCATCCTCCGCACTCACAGGCCGGCTCTCAATCAATCTAGAAGAACTGTGAATAACTGCCCTTCAGGTAGGAGTAAATGAGGAGCTCGTACGTCAAAAATTTATACAATCCTTACCGCCGAACATTGTGCCTATAATTGCTACACAAAAATAAATAACCCTGGTCCAATTTGGTAAACTGGCAAATGAGCTTAGTGCGCTCGACAAAGAGCAGTGCCGTACTGTGAATTCCGAAAGATGAGATGCCGTATCCGCGTCCAGTGCATTTTCTAACGAAGTGAGTGATAAGTGCATAAATAATTCAGCGAGTTTTGTACGATCGGTGCCTAATGATAACAACAGTGCGTGTAATATTCCGGTGGGATTGCGACCATTCCGAAGAAAACAGAAACCTATAGTTTGCTGCTCGTGCCTGTACTTTGGAGAGGAGGCCAAATTTTGTAAGCCCTGGTGCAGGTGGCCAAAAAACAGGAGGAAACTTGCAAATGCAACCTTCCTCTAGGCCATCTTTGTCAGTCCCACAGGAAAACTATCTAGGCATACCTTAACAGCCGCTGGTATGCCATTAGTTTTCACCGTCGCCAAAAAAGTATATGATAAAAAGTGCAAATATTAAATTGACGCCGAGGCTTGGGTCTTGATCATCCAGACGGAATTGGAAAGGTCGAGTGAATTACGCGGATTTAACGTGAATGGCGAGGTTCACACGGGCATAGCAATTCCTAGTATTCGTCGGTCTTTTAGGAGGTCGTTTATAGTCGTGGATACCACCTCTCCGCTCTTATGGATTCATTTTAAAGCAATTTCATCCTGATTTTGAATTGCACGCGCTGCGTACTGGTAGACGAACAGATCAAGCTTGCATAAAGTGTTAAATTATCTAAGGAAACTGCGCTAGTCCTGATGATAAATGACCTTCAGAACATACTCCTCCCCCATGCAGGGCCATCCTAAAAGAATATGGGGCTCTGTACGGACCCACTCACGCTCAGCCATCACTGACATTGCCACACTCAGTAGTCCACAATATCGATACCGGCAGTGCCCTACCGTTCTTTGCACGACCAATGCCTCTTTAGATAGAGAGATTACAGGTTGCCAATGAAACTTTCGAAGAGCTATTGAAGGAGAAGCTCATGCGCCCGTCGAGCTTGCCATGGGCCTTACCAATCCACGTAGTGCCTAAGAAGGCGCTCTGAAAGTACAGAATGGTTGGAGATTCCCGGCCCCCCAGCGCAACTACGAAGCCCGATAGATATCCCTTGCCGTAGATTCAAGGTTTGATGGACCACCTCCATGGAAAAAAAATCTTTTTAAGGCTGGATCTGGTCCGTGCCTACCATCACATCCCCATGAATCCGGCGGATATAGATATGACCGCGATCACAACCCCTCTTGGTTTGTGAGAACTTGTCAAGCATCCTTTCAGCCCACGAAAGTAGCACATTTCAACGGCAAATGGAAGACCTTTTTCTCAGATCATATGGACGACCACTTGAAGCATTTGGAGAAAATATTCAAAATTTTGATAGAAAAAGGGCTATTCTCGTATTTCCTTGGAGAAATGCGAATTCGTGAAGAAAGAAATTGATTTCCTGAGGTATCACATTTAGGTGGAAGGAATCTATCCACCGACCACAAAGGTAAAAGAAATAGCAGACATGCCATTGACAAAAAACTCAAAGAGTCTGCGCCATTATTTTTGCATCTTGGGGTATTACCGCAGAATGATCCCCAATTTTGCAGCAATTGCAGCCCAGTTGCCTGAGCTTATATGCCTGCAAAACAAAGCTCGCGAGTTCGAATGGGGTGAAGAGGCACAGAGAGCATTTGAGGAGACCAAGTCAGCGTCAATTGGATTCGTTAAACTCCCCCACCTGCTTCACAATGATTCCTCATACTAGCTGGTTCCAGATTGCTCCCAGTTCGCGGCAGGTGCTACCTTGCACCGAATGGTTGACGGATCCCCAAGGCCAGTCGCTTTATCTTCGAGCAAGCTAAGCTGGACACAGCAAGCATACTCCACCTACCTCAGAGAGCTCCTAGCGGCGGATCTTGCTGTCGTCCACTTAAAGCACATGAATGAAGGGCGCCAAGTAACCTTGTGTACAGATTACAAGCCATTAGTGTCTGCATTTTAGTTACCATTGAGCACGAAAACTGATAGGCAGCAACGTCATTGGACAGCCATATTGCAGTATATCAGCGATAACGCATACGTGCGTGGTCAGGACAACGTAGTTTCTGATTGCCTTTCAAGAGACGTCAATGAAGAAACCAAGGAACTGTGCTCGCATTTAAAATCTTTCCCTTTTCCAAGGAAAGCTCAGCTATGGTGTGAAATTACATCAAGATACCCACAACCATTCTTGCCTATGGCATGAAGGAGGATGATCTACAATCAACTACACAGTTTGTCACACCCAGGAATCAAGGCTTCGCTTCGTCTGATCAAAGTACGGTACTTCTGGCCCAAATGGACAGGAATATTCGCTCCTGGACAAGGAAGTGCCTTGGGTGTAAATCCTAGAGATTAGCCATCACACGAAATCTCCGATCCTGCCCAAGGTCCGAAACTGTGCATATTGATATAGTCGGACCGTTCATACCATGCACACTTCCGAGGCAATCCTTCCCATCGCACGATCGATATTTACTTTCGTGTATCGTCCGAGCCTCAAGATGGATAGAAGCAATACCGAGCCTACACATATGTGGCACAATGGTTGCCTTGGCCTGGTTGACGGGTGGATGTCCAGATTTGGTGTCCCGCTCTATGTTCTAATACAAAGGCGCCCAGTTTGAATCCGTGGTATTCAAAGCGTTGTCAGCTCTCGTTGGTTTTCATCGGTTCCGCACTACATCATGCAGACCGTCCATGAACGGGATGGTGGAAAGAGCCAGCATGACCCTGAAGGGCTCTATAATGGCCCGTCTATAAGGCTGGCTGTTGGCACTACCAATAATCCTCTTGTACGTTAGTGCCTTGCCCATCGAGTAGGGATTCTTCTCCCCCTTCACGGCTGTAACGGGCATCACACTCTTGTGCCCAAAACCTTTAGTCTCGTCATCCTCATCGAAATCAGATTCTAAATTTATTAAAGAGATGGCATCGGCAATGGCACAGAGATCATCTTTAGGACAACTGCACTCGGTGCCTAAGCCTTTCGTGCCCCGAGACCTGCAAAATGCAACGTATGTTTGGGTCCGGATAGACCGCGTTCATAAACCACTAGAAGCGCTATATGCTGGCCCTTTTCCGGTGATCAAGCGTGGCAGCAAGGAATTCAAGCTGGAATACACTGATAGAGGAAGAGACACCGTCTTAATAGACCGATTAAAACCGGCGAAATTGCCCACCTTACGCGATTATGACGTGACGGGTAATCAGTGTCTCGCAAAGACGCAGGATGGACATATGAGGACCAGTCGCAGTTCGCCACGTGAAAACCCTGCATTAGGAGAAGATGCGACCTTTGGCAACGCGCAATACACCACAGCGAGAACCTAGGAATAAAACTAACAGCCGGGATTTGTCACTAGCTCCGGGAGAAGGGTCTCGTTTGCCCAGGATAATTATATTATTATTATTGAGCATTGCATAAACATAAATAGGTCACCCCTCTTGTATGTCATAAGAGATATAAATACATATACAAGCCTCACTGATCCATGTTATTTGTTATACGTGCCTTAGAATTTGTGTGTTATAAGAGGCATAAATATACATACATGCATCGTTGAACCATTTAACCCTCTAACATTAAGCAATGTAATAATTATAGCCAAAACCTAGCCATATTTCTTGTATTTCTTTTTTGGGGGGTGCTGGTTGTACAGGCCCTCTGTGAGCACAATTGTATCCATGTATAAGTGATGTAAAATTTCAATGCCCTGTGCGTATGTTAAAAATGTACCTGCTTGACTAGTTAGGATGTGCAATTCTCTTTCTAACTCCGTTAATGTCAAAGGAGTTCTGTGGAGAACATGGCCCTGACACTAGAATTGCACCAGCAATTGTTACAAATGTCCACCTTGTATATATATATATATATATATATATATATATATATATATATATATATATATATATATATATATATAGATGGAGCTCGGCGGGGAAGCCTGCATTAATATTGAGGATAAATCCCAGAGCCACCAGAAACGGATGCAACATCTTTTAATTTCTTACTACGTTTCGAAAACTACAAGTTTTTATCTTTATTTGAAGAAAACATGAAAAGGCTAACAACACATTGAATTATTTAAAAGGGGACCAATGATAAAATATCAATGAAATGTACTAGCTGTTAAAAGTTTAAATATGACTTGGCAATAGTTAAATTGGCTCTAAAACTGACTAAAAAATTAGTTAATGAATTTAAGTTTTATTGCAGAAATTAATTAAAAAACTATAAGAGAAATTGACCTGGCACTATTTAAAGATAGTGAATTTAAACTTTGTTTTTGATTTTGTAAAGACTGTAGGAATTTAAAAACATTTAATATAAAAATGGGTTAATTTTGGTACTTACTAAACTGGATCCATCCTAGAGAGTGAATTGTGGGTATAACAAGGGGCTAGTATTTATAGGTTACAGTGACGCTTGGGAGAGAGGAACACCAAATACCTAAACAGTAGTTAAAAAACAAACCAACTAACAAACTGTATTTAAAATTAGTTAATTAATAAAGATATTGCACTTAAATCTTCATTGAGTGTAGGTTTGTAGTGTTTGATATATAAAGATTCGAGGGTTCTTAGGCAAAGTTGGTTTTACAGCTTATGTTGTGTTCCCTAATAGAAGACTTCTCCTTTTTATTTAAAATTTTGTTTGTGCGGCAACTAATCCCAATATAGACAAAGAACCTCCACTACAACTGGGACAGTATCACTGCAGAACTCCATAATTTGTTTATAAAAAGTATTCGGGGTTTGATTTGGGGAAAATATCTTTTAAAAATGAATAGGAGTTTTCTTTTAAAAGTATCGTTTAAAAAACCCATCTCTGAAATTAGTAAATATATGGGCATTTTAAGAACTTTTTTGCAGGGTTGAGGGGCCTCAATGAGTTTATTAGTAGCTTTTTTCAAACTCTATCATATAGGTCAGAAGAAAATAAATTTTTTCTAAAATATTTCTTAAGAAAAATAAATTCATTATAAATTGAATGGTAGGTGAATACTAGTGAGAAACTTCTATGTAGTAAGGTTTTTACTGTGGATATTTTGTATCTAAAATCACAAAAGCTAGTTTAAGCCTAGTCCTGTTAAAGCCTTTTTCGGTAAACAGTTGTTTTAATTTTTCGCTGCTCATTATCTCGGGTGACTAAAAGATCAAGAAAGGGCACCTTATCATTTGACTCTACTTCCATGGTGAATTTGATGTTGGGGTGTAAACTGTTCAAAATATTCAAGAAAAGTTGGCTATGTGCAGAGTTATTGAAAATTGCAAAGGAATCATCAACAAAACGGCGATAGAAGGACGGTTTATAATCTAAATTAGTAAAAAACATTTCATGTTCAAGATGTATCATAAAAAGGTTAGCTGCAAGTGGCCCCATTGGAGAGCCCATTGCAACACCATCAATCTAACAGTAAACTTTATTGTTAAAGGTGTACCAACATTCAGAAAGACTTAATTCCAGCGCCTTTTTTAATTGGCTTCGTTAAAATCCATGAAAAGTATTTTGGGAATGAAATACTTTATTTAATGTTAAATTGATTGTATAGTTTGGGGAATGTTAGTAAATAAAGATTTAACGTCATAACTCACCATATATCCATCATTAACTTTGCTGAGTAATTCATCTTTAAACTTATAGGGGTTTTGTATGGAGAACTGATTTTTAGATAAAGGTGAAAGGAGTTTAACTAGATATTGGCCAGTTTGTATGATGGTAAAGAATAAGAGGCAAGTATGGGTCTCAAAGGGACTCCTTCCTTGTGTATTTTAGGTAGAAAATACATGGATGCTAAATAACTGGAAAATACGAATAATTCATTATAGGTATTTTTAAGAATAATTGATGCCTGCTTAAGTTGTGTTAAGAAACGATTAACTTTATCTTCGAATCGTAGAAGAATAGTTTTGGGTAAATCATTTGTAGGTTGAAATTTCATTCTGTCATTAAATATACTATGTGCTTTTTGTACAGTTCTCCCTATCACGGATCACTACACCCTTATCCTTATCAGGTTTAGTAACTATTATATGCTTTTTGCCTGCAAGTGTCCTTAATATATTTCTGTCTTTAGTCTAAAAGTTTGAGGGTGGTGTGGCCGAACCAACCAAGAGGCATACCAGACAAACAACGAAGGGCAACTGAAACGATCCATAGTAGCAAATTGCTCCTTATGCCCCCTCTAAATAATAAAACCGTGTTGGAATGACGATCCATTGATTTGCAGGAAGCGTGACACCGTACAAAACTAGATCCAGCTTCCATAGAAATAAAAAAGAATAAATAAACACGAAGACGACAAAAACTCACGACAAATACAATTATCCCAACTAAAACTATCTTTGCGGTTAAGAATTCATAGCAAAACACAAGGAAATGGAAAACCGATGAAGACTTCAAACACTGAGAAATAGACAAAGAACTACAGTGAAAAAGAGACAATCTTAAGTAAAAAATTACAAAGGGAAAACCCTAAATGATAAGAAGATTAATAAACAAAAACAAACAAACCAACATTCACTACAAAAATAGCAACGCGAAAACGTGCCAAAATAAATCAAGCTAAAGCTCAAACACTGGAACATCGGTAACACAAATAAGAGTGAATAATTAAAAACAAAACATAGATGAGACGGACCATCCATCCAGCCAATTAAATTTAGAATATAATGAGAACATAAAGGAACGAGTGGATACATGAAAGACGAAGGTCAGATAGAAATATTTGGGGACCGTGGTTTGGATTACACTTTAATCAGTAGGTCCTAATAATCGTAGATACCATTCTTTGCCTTCTATACCCCTATTTGCAGGAAAAAGGACAATTTAGATCAACTTCTTCTCTCGTACTGATTTCTGTTTAAACCCATGTTTCTTCTCCTCCTAACCTTGCACGGTATCCTGTGGGGAGCCGGGAGGGGCTGCCAGGAGAGTTCTTTCCCCCCTCTTCCCGCCAAGGGGACGGGAAAACCTACCAACGATACTCTAATCATCTTCTACAAAAAACGAACTTAATTGTTTGTTGCTCACGACCAACAAGCAACTACTTCTTCGCTAAGGTAGTCAACACGAATAACTATTTTATATCAATGCCACCTCAGCAACGTTGAAATCTTCCTTCTGAAGATGCCTGACGCAAGGTAAAAACTCACGGCCAAAATTTGAATTAGGTTTTAATTACGAACAAATAAAATGGATTTCCCTCACTTAATTTATATTCTCTAGCTAGATACCAAAAACTGCATTCACCAGTTTGAACATTCCAAAATAAAATTAAGAAGGGCAAAATACAACCAGGTCTTTAACAAAACATTTATATAAGCGAATCTGCCCCCATCATAAACCATATATATATATATATATATATATATATATATATATATATATATATATATATATGAAGAATTAAACCACATTCTCCGAAGACAATTTAATTCAGAACAGTTTCAGTGTATACCAAACCATGGGCCTTCTGCGGGAAATCATGCCTAGACTTAATTTGGATCTTCCCATTTCTACGAGTAAATTTATCGATTTAGTTGAATTATGTCTCTCTGACAATGTGTTTCGAGTAAATAATGAGTTTTATAGACAAATATTTGGCCTTAGCATGGGAAATAGTTTATCTCCGATATTGGCATGTCTCTTCATGGAATATTTTGAGACTGAACTCCTTCCCACAATTTCTCCCCCTAACTTTATATGGTTAAGGTACATTGACGATGTATTTTCTGTATGGCCTAATGACCATGATTTTGATACCTTTTTAAATAATTTGAATAATTTGCATGTCTCCATCAAATTTAAATATGAATGGGAATATGATAATAGATTACCCTTTTTAGATGTCCTCATTAATAAAGATCACCATGAATTAAAACTTGACGTGTATAGGAAACCAACCCACTCGAATGCCTATATACATTATTTTTCGTTTCACGATAATACTGCTAAAAAATCGGTAATTTTTAACCTTTTCCTTAGAGCATATAAAATATGTCATCCTTCCTATTTAGATGAGAAAATTGTCATTATCAGGACCATTTTTTCTAATTTGTATCACCCCGATTGGTTCATATCGTCTTTCCATTTTGCAGCTATAAAAACATTCTATGGTAATAAGCCTTACCGCACTAATGATTTCCACAAATGTATAACATTGCTATTTAATAATAAATTAAATAGTTTAAAGGACATATTTGGAAAAGCGGGTATTAATCTAGCCTTTAAATATAATAATTCCTTAAACCAATTAATGATTGCCAGGAAACCCAAAGAACATCATAACATAGGAGTATATGCAATACTATGCAACGATTGCCATAAAGTTTCTATAGGGAAAACGGGGAGAAATCTAGACAAGAGATTGTATGAACACAAAAGAGATATTAGAGTGGGCAGTCAAAGCAGTGGAATATTTTGTCATGTTAGAGATTTGAATCATACGATCGATTTCCATGGAAGTAAAATGGTATTTAAATCGGCTATGTTAAGAGAAGAATCGTAGAATCGAGCTTGATATCGTCAGTTCCTAATTTAAATCTATCTGAGGGTCAATTTTCTTTTAATCCTGTAATACGAAAGCAAATAAACAAAATAGTAAAATGTCAGCCCTTCAATATGTTTAGGCCTACCCCATCCCCATCCTGATTAGCCTCAAGTCAGCGGATTGGAGCAAAAAAGACGGGATCTTTCAACGACCTGACCCTTGGTTATGTATGTAGGCACTTTTCTCATATTTTCTATATATATATATATATATATATATATATATATATATATATATATATATATATATATATATATATATATATAATTTCACAGCGAAGGCAAGGGCGTAGAAGATGCTAAGGTACATATATTTATTGAAATTTTGAGAACAACGTTTCGGGCAACATGCCCATCTTCAGGTTCTAAGATTTAAAAGATACACAATAAGACAAACAAAAAATTGATAAAAAGAATTTAAAAAAACAACAAAAAAAAAACAATAAAAAAACGAAAGAGATAACATAAGAACTAAAATTAATCAAATGAGTGATAACTTATTTTATTAAAAAAAAGAAAAAAAGATAACGGGCAATTAAAAATATAATTAATAACTCAATTCAAGTAACTTAAGTGATGAGTAAGTAAAATGACAAAAAAAAATAAAAAATTGAATGTATAAACTAAAATAAATACTAATCTGAATCAAAGGGGTAACCATTCAAATAGTTTAAGATGGTGGAAGTTTATGAAAAGTATGAGGTAAAAGAAGAATTAAAGTGTTTAAAATATTAATTAAACAATTAAGAATGAAGTGCTTACCATAAGTGCTTGTCCTTGCAAACAACAAGGACGAGAGAAAAAAGATATACGATGTGGCTGTTCATCTCAAGAGAAATCCTGTCCTCGAGTTAAAAAGCCACATCGTATATCTTTTTTCTTGTCCTTGTTGTTTGCAAGGAACTTACATCGGCAGTACTGTTCGCTCATTATATGAGAGGTTTTGCTCCCATATGGGAATTAGCCACCGCACTGGCAAAATCCTGTCTAGGAAGGAGGTTTTTCTATCAGAGACCACACTATACAATGCAAAACTGAATGCCCGATCAACAATTTTAAAATTATAGGCCGGAACACTAATGAATATAGCCTGCGAATATTAGAATCTCTCCTTATAAAAATCAAATGTCCCACCCTCAACCACGATAATTCTTCAGTCCCCCTTCTAATTACTTAATTATATATTCCTGGTGTATTTACCAACCTATTCCCCTACACCAAACAACCACCTAACATAAATCCTAGGTTTCCTTTAGCTTTCTCATTACTTAATTTCGCATTCTGGGCTCCATCTCCAACTCCGTATGGTAACCACTTCATTCTTAATTGTTTAGTTAATATTTTTAACACTTTAATTCCTCTTTTACCTCATACCTTTCATTGACTTCCACCATCTTAAACTATTTAAATTGTTACCCCTTTGATTCAGATTAGTATTAATTTTAGTTTATACATTCAATTTTTTATTTTTTTTTGTAATTTTACTTACTCGTCTCTTAAGTTACTTGAATTGAGTTATTAATTATATTTTTAATTGCCTGTTTGCCTTTTTAGTTTTTTTTTCATAAAATAAGTTATCAGAAGGCAGCAGAATTTCATTTCAAAAATCGACGCTAAAGATATCTCACTTTTGATAAAGGAGGAAAAGGTTGAAGCAAGGGAGGCTCAAAACACCAAGTTTTTTTGCCTCATCAACCCTACGGAGAGAATTCACCACAGAATTTTACACCGGCACCAAGACGACTTGATGTCGTGCTAACCCCCCCCCCCTCCCTCTACAGAGTCGCGAAGCTGAAATGAACTGATCTGCCACTCATCTAGTCTCACTTCAACTATGTCGGTCCACTTTGATAGACATAATTGGGGACGTAAAGGAAAGCAGGTTTGAGGATTAGCCCGCTGTGAAACTCTACGGAAGAGACCGCCCGGTTACGAGGCTATGCTGAAAGCTTTGGGGAAGAGTTTGCTCTAATCTCTAAGGGTAGCTTCGGGCCAAGACCACAGGGGGACACACAACCGTCCCTGTGTAAGTTGGAAACAGCATCGATATCCAAACCCCAGATGGGGCGGCGTTCCGGGGGTGGTAGTTGATTCTATCACCGCCCATCATCAAGTCCGCCACTCATCACGCATCTGAGGGGCCTCGCCCGGGTCCACCCTCCATCATTCATCCCCCCTATTTGGTAGTTCAGTTCACGTAAGCTTAGCGACGAGGTAGAGGGTGTCTCCAAATAACCCTATACAGAAGAGCACGAGGAATAGGTGCATCTTATTGAGCAACAGCAAATTACCCACAACGAGAGCATCTGTGATAACCAAAAAACAGTGCTGAGGGGCCACTCTCAAGAAGAGATAGCCCAAGAACACACGACCCGGATTCCTCTGCGGGTTGTAGACGGGCAACCCAAGCCCAGCAGGGAATCCACTTTCGAGGCCGTGTACGGCAAACTGGGAATTGCCATGGTGAGGCTCCTTGACATATCGTCGGGCTATATTGCGATATGCGAAAAGGAGAAGGATATTGAAGATATATCCAAGGAAAAGGCAATCGAAGTCCTTCGAGCCATAGGACTGCAGCCAGCAGTGCCATCCCAGATCCTGGCGCACAGAAGCGTAGTATGCCGTCGGATCGACCCATGGATTGGGCAGCATACCGCGGAAGAAATAAAAGAAGAGATAGAGATACGGCAGGCCTGGGCTAAGGTACGCGAAATAATAAAATTTAAAAATAGGAGGGACGGTGGCGACTACACGCACGTGTTCAAGGTGGTCTTCTCGGAGACTACCATGGCACAAAAGGCGAAAGAGCATGGTCTACTAATGTTCAACGCCAAAATTAGCGGAGAGCAGGTGGAAAAGGGAAGGTTCACTCCGGTCCAGTACTGCTTAAAGTGCTATAAGATGGAGTCCCACGCCACCAAGGACTGCAAGGAGCCACAAGAAACGTGCTCCAAATGCAGCCAGCTTGGCCACAATTGGTGCAATTGCGTCAGCACCACGGAAAAATGCGTGAGCTGCGGGCAGGGTCACCGAACAATGGCCATGTCATGCCCTGCAAAAAAGGACGTAATGAGAAAGAAACAGGACGCCAAAAAGAACGAAGAAATGCGCAGGGCAAACACTTCCTACGCCCAGGCAGCAAAGGCAGCCATCTCAGAGGTGGATGCCAGAAAAACATACCTCAAAATTGAGAACGAGGGATCCACGAAAATTATGACGTGCATACTTCACGCGCACGTCATGAATCTGGCTCACCCGGGCACATTCGCGACTGTTCTGAACCAGATGCTGGCGAAAAACGGGATGGAACAAATGTGGTTTCCGGATAACCCCCCTTCTGGGGATGTACTGCATTTGCAGATGGCTCCAAAGGCCCAGCAGTCAGCGGAGCATGCTAAA
Organism: Ceratothoa steindachneri; assembly: GCA_963969495.1. Lineage (NCBI taxonomy): Eukaryota > Metazoa > Arthropoda > Malacostraca > Isopoda > Cymothoidae > Ceratothoa > Ceratothoa steindachneri. The sequence continues at coordinate 138,343,816 of OZ018327.1, forward strand.
GCTTGCAAACAGCCAAGCAGAAAAGTGAATAATGAAGCAGTCGAGAAGAAAACTCCTGCTCCCACCCAAATCAAGTCAAGCACGGCGAAACACTCGAACTCGGAAACAAGCAGTTCATCGGAATCTTTGGACTCCTTGGACGCTGAAGCAACTAAACCCCAGGAAAAGAAGGGACAAAAGGAGAGAGCGAAGAGATTGCGGGCAAATTATATCAACCTGAGAATATACGCCTGCGATCAATTCCCCTTCCCGGAGGAAATGGAATCCAGTAGTATCTTCCAAGGCATTAAAGCAAAGATCTACAAACGGGAGTACGACTCTGAGGTAGACCCTGGAACAGTGGAAGAGGCCCTGCTCGCACAGAATGTTATCCTTCATCATAACACATGCGAGCAAATCTCTAACGCTGAGTTCAGAAAGAAGAAGAATGGGAGGAAGAAGAACGTCACCCAAAAACACTGAGTGAAAGAAAATGGAGAGAGTAAGCAACAGAATGAGGATTCTGACACTCAACGTGAATGGATGGGAGGAGAAGGCCACGGCATATGGTAACATATTCCGTGTGCTTGACCCCGACATCATTCTCATCACAGAGCACGGTATCGACACTACAGCTGGTCGCATTAAAATACCGGGCTATAGAGTGGTCATGAAGAACCATTCCCAGGAAAGGTTTGATGGTGCTGCAATAGCTGTCAAGAGGAACATCGCCTTTAAACAACTACCAGAACTCGATGAGATCTTTGTGGCAATCGAAGTACACACCCTGGTAGGAGACCTCGTGATAGCTGCAGCATATCAACCCTCTCGACGAGCATATCTCCCGTTATGCAACTTTTACACACTGTTCGGGCACCGCAGAATGGCATTCTTAGGGGGAGACCTCAATGCCAGATGCCGTGCGGCGGGCTATGGTAGTACCAACGATAGAGGCCGGAATTTGGAACTGATTATGGGAAGAAAGAACATTCAAAGGATAGGGCCGGATTTTCCGACCTATATCACTTCCAGATCAGCAACCAAGCCTGACATAATCTTAACAAGTGAAGGCTTCCCTTTCAACTACCATAGTGAGCCAGGCCCAGCAGTCTCTAGTGATCACATAGTGATTCTCACAACAGTATCTCTCGCACCAATCCAGCTCCCAGCCCCTCTCCGGAAAAATTACGCCCTGGCCAACTGGGATCGTTACAAGCAACGACTCAGTGACTATGCACCAGCTGACCTCAGCACGGCGTCGTTAGAGGAGATTAACAGGGAGTTGGAGAGGATAACAACGTCCATACTAAACTCGGACCGCGAGATGATACCCGTAACAGGTATAAAACACCTCCTCAGCCCAGATGGACAGAGGAGATGAGAGATATCGCTCGCGTTCACAGGGAAGTGTACGAAGAAGTACGACGGGAGGATCCCAGCCGGGAAAGGAGCTTGCTGCTTCGACGCCTAAGCTCAGAGCTTAGAGAGGCCATCAACCTCCAACAGGAGGAAATATGGAACAACTTGATAGCCAAAGTCGACAGCGAACTTAGCCCGGCTAAGTTCTGGCGCCAAGTCAGGAACCTTAAGGGACTTACACCAAGACCCAAGGCTCGGATAAAGGAGAACGGAGACTACATAGAGAACCCGGTGGTTCTCGAGGATATGTTCAGGAACTTCTGGAAAAACGTTTTCAGAATTACCCTCGAGGAAAACGTTGAGTTCGACCAGGAATTCGAAGGCAAACTGATTGAACAACTAAATCAGGAAATGCATCGCACGCACCCACTACAGCAAGTCAACGAAGGCAGGGAGATGGCGGGCCATGGACGTCCCATAACATCAGAGGACGTCATGGCCACTGTAAAAGCCTCTAGACAAAAGGCACCAGGCTGGACGGGTATCACCAGAAATAACTTGGTTAACGCCCCACAGCAGATCATTCAGGGAATCGTTAACATCTACAACGCTTCCCTGAACACGGGCTACTTCCCGGAAGGTTTCAATATCGCAAAGGTGATCTTTATACCCAAGGGAGGTAAACCCCCTGATCAACTGGTAAACTACAGGCCAATCGCCCTTCTGGAGTTCGTTGCAAATGTCTACGAGAGATTCCTAGCTGACAGGCTTCAAGAACAACTTGCCGAGCTGGGAGCCTACAACCCTTAGCAGCACGGGTTCCACAAGGGACGAGGAACGGAAACAGCCCTCGCCCTCCTTGCGGAGAAACTCACTTGCAGTAAAGCTGAGAGGCGGTACGTAGACGTGGTGATGCGTGATGTAAAGAAGGCCTTCGATAAGGTTTGGCTGAGAGAAATGCAGTACAAGATCCTCAACCTCCAGCCTAACCAACTCCTGGAAAGGATCCTTTGCAACTATATCTCCGATAAGAGAGCCCGAATTGCAATCGAGGGCTGCAAAGGACCCGAATTCGAACTCGAGGCAGGAGTTCCACAAGGCAGCTGTCTCAGCCCTCTGCTGTACCTCGTGTACACTATTGACCTGCCTGCTCCAGTGAGGCACGATTCGATGTATCTGCAATACGCAGACGACATCACCCAAATCGTCCTGAGCCAATTCAGGAACTCTGGAAGTCAGGCGAGGGCGACAGCTTTCGAAATAGAAAATATCAATAGATATGATAAGAAGTTCACTATCATTCCTATGAACCGCCGGAAAGTAGACGACGTCTTCGTCAATAACGAGATTTATCCGTACTCCAACGAGGGTAAAGTCCTGGGCTTACGACTCTTCAAAACTGGATAGAAGACCCACATAAATACCAGAGTCTCCCTAGCCAAAAGAGAGCTGAGGAAACTTTACCGTTTCCGAGGCCTCAGCGTGCCTAACATCAAAAAGCTGTACATGGCCTTGGTACGCTCAGTCCTGGTGTACCCGGCCGTGATCACGCAGATGGCGAGCTGTACCTCTCTTAGAATGATGCAGAGAGTACAGAATAAAGCCACGCTGCTGATCACTGGCACGCGTAGGATTGACCGTACTCGGCAATCGGTTCTTCACCAAAGAATCGGCCTAAAGCCGATCAACACGAAGATCCAAAGGCTAGGGAGAAAGACTTGGGACAAGGTAGACCAAGAAATACTCCCAAACATAAATCTAAACATCAATATTCGTGCAAACCGTAGGCGCGCTATAGGTAGAACTGCTCTGTTCCCTAGCAGTAGAACCTGCGCGAGAGAAGTGGTACAACCTATGTTTACGTAGTAATAGTCCACTTCTCTAAAGCACATTAATCGTAAAACTTAAAAATTGACAACTAGCTCAACCAAATAGTCAATTATAAATAAGAGTTGAAAAAAGAGGCGAAGTGCCCACATTAAAGTCCCTCCCCTCCCTCCCCCCTCTAATATAAACAAAGTAGAAAATAAAAAATTAAAACAAAATTTAAATATAAAAGAGGCGAAGTGCCCAATCAAAAATCATCAAAATCAACAAAATTTCTTAATTAAAAGAGGCGAAGTGCCCAATTCTCAATACCCTTAAAATAAGAAGATAGTGTCAATCAAAATCAAATGATAAAAAGAGGCGAAGTGCCCAAACTGAATCTGATCAGTTCACCGAAAACTCAACAACTTGAGAGATCCATTCAGCATTTAAGCATCCTTAAAAGGCTTGAATGCTTCGAAGGAACAACCTAATCGATAAATAGATATATATATATATATATATATATATATATATATATATATATATATATATATATATATATATATATATATATATATATATTATAATGGAGGAAAATGGCTGTCAAAGACAGTCAGCTACTTTTTGACGGAGGAATTTTATATTTTTAAAAATAATCGAGAAGAATGCTAGTGATGCCCTAACACCAGGGCAAACTAGAAAACATATTCACACCTTTATATACCTACCACACAATCAAGAAGAATGCTAGTGATGCCCTAACACCAGGGCAAACTAGAAAACATATTCACACCTTTATATACCTACCACACAATTTCACCACTTTAACTTAAATTGTAATAAGTTATCACTCATTTGATTCATTTTAGTTCTTATGTTATCTCTTTCTTTTTTTTTTTGTTTTTTTTAATTCTTTTTATGAATTTTTTGTTTGTCTTATTTTGTATCTTTTAAATCTTAGAACCTAATGATGGGCATGTTGCCCGAAACGTTGTTCTCAAAATTGCAATAAATATATGTTACTCAGCATCTTCTGCGCCTTGCCTTCGCTGTGAAATTAAAAATCAGCCTGGTTAGCAGCAATACTTATGACTATGTATATATATATATATATATATATATATATATATATATATATATATATATATATGTGTGTGTGTGTGTGTGTGTTCAGGTGAGAGGGATTGTACTGCTAGTGTTTTTTTGGTCAACAAAAGCAAAATTTCCCATATACAGAAATTTGGAATATGTTTACCAGTTCAGATATATGTTGTCATTTTTGGTAAAAAGTGTTTTTGTACGGGACATGAGCCTGTAAGACACGCTCCGTAGCCCTTGGTAGCAATTTGTGTAAAAATATTTTATATGCCACAGCTGAAATTAAAGGATCTACTACTACTAAATGATACACAAATGTTATAAGTGGACATATAATATTAAAAAAATGGCTAGAATGGTTATTTTACAACATTTTTACATAGGTATCATAAATAATATATTATCAGTATAATTTTCACGAATATCCAAATTTTGTACGGACCGTGTATTACGCGACATTTTATGTAAATTGTAAACATAAAAATGCCTACGCTGGTCACCGTTATGAAATCACACTCATTTTCCTCACAATGATAAAATTCATCATGGAAACAACCAGCGGAATCACGCAATATTTACAAAAACTATGGACTATAATGTAAGACGCAAAAATTACATCAGATACGTAAAATATCAAAAACTTACCTAGCAAACAAAAAGGGCTTTGGAGCTCCGCGGGATATAGAGGAAGGTGACGTTACATCAGAACTGTTTTCTAGGCCAAAAGTAAATTGAATCAAACCCATATTTTGTCAAGAAGGCCTTTTGTACGGTCCGTCTCCACTTCACCATATTTTTATATATATATATATATATATATATATATATATATATATATATATATATATATATATATATCAGGAAAATGAAGATTCACGAGTAGGTGGAAAAGAACATTTATTTCTGTCAGGCGTTTCGAGGCGCACATCGGAACATATTCAGTGATTCTATTTAAGTCAAAGAAACTACTCAATTTAGGGACCTAAAATAACAAATAAAAGAAAACATGAGTAATAAAAAAACAGTAAAAACAAACAAGTTTAGGGCGCATAAACTAAACCCAAAGAAGTGAGAATAAAGTGTATATAGGATGAAGTATAAAATTAAAAAGAGGCGAATGATGGCAGAAAAATAAAAACATAAACTTATGCAGATACTCCTTCCTTGCCAAGAATGAAGAAGTGAATGACAAAGGAGCATGAAATTAACTTGGTAGGTTGTAGAGTTTTTGAGATACGTAGGAGAAAGGAGGAATCAGTCTCTTTGAGTGTTGGTTTTTCTTTTTTAATATTGAGCGACTCTAATATTCTTAATAAATGGACTGAAAAAGACTCAGAGAGAATTGAAAGGCGTTCTGACGATCTGCCTAAGGTAATGTGTATATGTTGGGACATCATCCACGTATTGGGTTCGGTTTAATTTTAACTTTAGTCTCGCTTCTTTGGCTTTGTTTGTTTTTTGTGTTTTTATTATTCATGTTTGTTGTTGTTTTTTTTTAAATTGAGTAGTTTCCTTGAATTTTATAGAATCACTGAAGATCTTTCGTTGTGTGCAACGAAACGTCTGACATAAATAAATGACCTTTACAATCTACTCGTGGGTCTTCATTTTCTTGCTGAGATTAAGGTTTCCTCGAACCAAACTAATTTCTATAAATCTCAATCTCTCTCTTCTCTCTCTCTCTCTTTCTCTCTCTCTCTCTCTCTCTCTCTCTCTCTCTCTCTCTCTATATATATATATATATATATATATATATATATATATATATATATATATATATAGTACAAGAGAAAGAAAAATTTGACGCGAATGAGCAATGAGAGAAGAAAGGGACATTAGAAAAATATTAGATTCAAAGAGAGAAGAGGGCTGCACAGTGAAGACAATCCTCTACCAAGAAGGCAGAAATAACGCCCGGGGAAAATAGTTTGAAATTCCTGGCCGGGACTCGAACCCGGGTCTGCTGATTGTCGGTCAGCAGACCCGGGTTCGAGTCTGGCCAAGAATTTCAATCAATTTACAGCCATACACCTTATAATAAAGCTTGTATCAGGAGTTTAACATTGTCGTATTCTCGTTGAGATATACTGATTGAGCCAGGAGAAGGGGATGTATCCAATTATGGATTAGAACAACTTTAACGCTTTTAGAGGATCTGTTAATAAAGAGCCTTTACTCATCTGGATTGCATGTAATTTCAAGTTTAGATAGTATCTATTAATGTAGTACCTCTTTTAATCATTTAGGAATGATATAATAAGTAATTTATACCTTTATTTTTTAGATTCTAAAAATATTCTTCATAATCTTTTTCGGTATTCACCCCGTATGTACTCGCATCTAAAATTCAGATTAGACACGTTTTACTCTATCATTTTCATAAAGATATCAATGCAAGTACAGCAGCAAAATCCATTAGGAACATTTATTGGGATGATATAGTGAATTAACGAAGTTGGAGAAGGTGGTTTTCCGATTCAAAAGTGGGGATTTCAGTCTAAAAGACGGAGAAAAATAGGTCCTCCAAAAGTAAATGATTCAGAAGAGATGGAAACCGCTGTCACAGCAAATCTTGCTAAAACCTTTAGAAAACTATATTAACAATTTAATGTAATCCATACGACTGTCTAACGTAAACATAAAAGGATTCAATAGGTTTCAGTGATTCGAAAAGAAACTGACACAAAATATCCTGTGGTGAATCTACAATAGCCTGTTGCTCGCTATGAATCATTGTTTTCCCGACACCTTCAGGCACCATTTTCGGGAGAGGTACTACTGGTGATAAAAAGTAGATCCTTTATCATAACGATAAAAGATCAGTTGAAAAAGCAAAATTTACAAAATACCGAGAAGAGGACTTCATCCCCAAAATATCTTGTTCACTGTATGGTGGGATATATAAGGAATTGTCCATTACGAACTGTTAGACAACATTCAAACAATTGATACTAATCTCTACGGAAATCAATGTCATCGTTTAAAAGCCGCTTTCCATTGATTAACGAAGGTTCAGCATTCTCCATCAGGATAATGCCTGTCCTCACACAGCTCGAAAGACTAAAGATCTCTTGGAGAAGCTTGGTTAGGAAATACTACTGCATCCTTCATATTCTACTAACCTTGCTGCTTCTGATTATCACTTGTTTAGGGGAATACAGAAGGATAGAGTCCTAGGTTCACATCGAGGAACTTTACAATGAGTTTATAAAAAGCAATTAAGATTATTTTTATGATTACATATTTCCATAGTCATAATTCTTTTCATTTCTAATATATTCCCTAAAGTCGGAGGTTACTTTCATTCCAACCTGGTATAACCAGTTTACTGACAGATTTTTGTCATTTCTTTAAAAAATTAAACAAATATAACCGGAAAAACGTCATCCATAAATTTATAAGTATATAATCAAGTGGCCAGCCACAGTGAATACCATCTAAAACTATTCTTTGCCTTCTTCCACTTAGCAAGAGGAAAAAGCAAAAATGGGGAAATAAATTAAACAAAAAAATAGATCAACCAAGATGCATACATGGCCCATTTCATTCATAACATAAGTTCAAGAAGATCTAAGTGGCAAGGGTGGAGATATCTTTAGCATATAAATAGCTCATTATAGCCCGAGAAAGAGGAATGGAGCCAGAAATACAGAGAGGTCAACATCGATTAACAGGAATAAATAATTAGAGACACTGAAATAGAAATAAAAATAATAAAGAAAGGAAGATGGTTGGCTTAAAATTTCTAAAAAACTTTAGATTTGCAGCTCTGATATTATTAGAGTAAAGTTGTTTTTGCACCTTAATTCTTGCTTCACCTAACTTACCTTTACCCTGTTCACTAAGCGATCCCCATCTTTCTCAACCCAGCATTCCTTGTACAACGTGGTGATGACCGATTGATAAAGGGATTGTCAATAAAAACCTAGAAAGCCACGGCAATGGAAACAACAATCAATGCTGCGCTTATAGATAGATTACTTGTGAAGTGTTGGTTTGTATTGAATGGTATCTAATAACAACTAAAAGCCAATCGTAGGTAGAAGCTCAACAGATGAAAATCGAATTTCAGGGAAATATCTGTGCTTGGAAGTGTGAATATAGGAAGAAATTTGGAGTGCTTGAAAGGAAGGTAAAAAAATTCAAGGAAGAGGCTCTGTAACTGATCCCAAATTCGTATAATTACCTTATATGTATGTCTGCCCATCTCGTGAAATCTGAAGAAGGAGAAGACTTTAATGAACATTTCTTTATAAATAACGACGATGACGCCAAGTTTACAAGCCTAATTAACGGAATGATTTGGTATGGAAGTTTTCTTGAAGCTTGAGAGGGAAGTCAGAAGGTTATCTTAATCGCAATAGGCAAATCTTTGAGAAAAATAGAACCATTTATCTTCTATTATTGAACACTTTATGTGGATTGAACACCCGGAAACATTAATCTTGTTTGCAAAATGGGTATGTAGAAATTTTCGCAGCTCGGCTCCGAGAGATAATTAGGCCTTTTCTATAAGTAGCCTAATGAAAAGTTTCATCTTGTCACTAAAATAATACAGAATACAATCTTCAGTCTTGGTATTAATAAGATACATCAATTGAGACTCAATTTATATAAACATTCGTTCTTCTATAAACTTATAGCAAAATTTATGAGGGTTATAAAATAAAGAAAATTGATTCGTAAAAATTCTAATAGATTATTTGTTCAATAATTTATTTCTCAATAAAAATCCAGTTTCATTTTCTATAGCACCTGAATGAAACTGGCAAAGAAAGTAAAAACACTAAGAGTACGCTATATAAAATAGCTATAAAGTCTTGTGCTCCCATGACAATGTGTGATATTTGAAATTGTTCAGGAGAAATAGGGGTGTCTGCAAAATATTGGAGATGGTATTACATTTCATGGACAACTTATTTTTTTATACATAATAGAGTTGATTTCGTATCATATTGAACACAAAATCTTGTATAAATGATTTTAAAACTTTTAAAAGACGTGTTCATGTATCCCGCAGATAAAGTAGTGTTTAATTAAACAGAAAAGCCGCCCCAAAATATAACCAGCTAACATTTCGCTTAATAGCCCTTTTTGTAATTACAGTTCTCACTCATAAAGCTTTGATAGGATTTGTTGAGTATTTTTATATTCCTTATCTTCTTTGTTCATTTGGCACGTGCAAAATTTCCCTGATTCTAATTTAATATATATAAAAAAAACTTTCTTAATCACATGCACTACTAAGGTTTGTTAGATTATGATTATTTTGCTCATATCACCAAGTGCCCAATTAAGAATTATATATATATATATATATATATATATATATATATATATATATATATATATATATATATATATATATATATATATATTTATATATATATATATATATATATATATATATATATATATATATATATATATATATTTATATATATATATATATATATATACATATATATATATATATATATATATATATATATATATATATATATATATTTATATATTATTTTTTTTTAGTATTAGCCTCCAAAAATTGGATTGGCAGGAATTTGGGGGATAACCATATCTAATTATATTTTGGGAAATCATCCACGAATATACACTAGCAATGTCAAGTAGTTTTGTAAGTAGCAGAACATATTATTTCTTCCACGCATTTTAGCTCGATTCAGCACCATCAGTTTGCTTGAATAAGAATAGTGAGTAGTGTTTCAACTGGTTATCTAAGGTCATTTCTTAATGATTAAATTGTTGGTGTAAAATATATAGTTCAAAATTGTAGAAGGCAGGAGTGGGCAATCTTTACTACGATTTTTATGAATCATACAGATTGCCATAAGCTGTTAGGTGCCATATTTGTCAATGTTTTAACATTTATTCACAGATGAGTGTACAAAGGTTCTGTCGTTAGCATATATGTAATTACCAAAATTTGTAAATTCATATATTACAGCCTCAAAAACACCAAACCATGCAATCAAATTTGGTTGGTTTACTACTCACAAGGATTTTAATATAATGCATGCCATAACACTCTATCGCCATTCACTCCATTGAAAAATGAAAATAGAAAATGCCAACTTTCTGCCATCCTTGCTTTTTGCTTCGAGATATGGACTCAACAGGTACATTATATATTTTTTAGCCTTTGTGTCAGAGTCATTGAAGTATAGTATTTTTATTATCCCCTTGAACCTACTTAAAATGTGTAGCATTGTAGACAAAACGCAAACATGCAATGTGAGTGTTTCAGGTACATTTTTTCTTGGCGAAATTTATGATAATAGTAGAATAATCCCTAAAATATCTCTTCTTTCTTAAGTCGAAGATAGATAAATGTTATTTTGGGGACATTCCATCTGGACTTGAAGGAAGAATTGCATACAGAAATCTTCATTTTGCTACCTGCTTAACAGTGAAACCCATTAACGCCTTTATAACATGATCATTTGTTAAAAATAGATATTAATAGATCATCAGTAAACATTTCTCTATAACGTCAAAATTATCTTACCTATTAGCCCATACAAACATTCTGGATATTTTAGGTTTTGTTTACTTTACCCAATATTTTGTTGAAGTTTACCGGTACTAGAAATTTAGGCTGAATTTAAATTTGTATTTTCATTTTGCAGAAATCTTTGTTTTTAAAATTAAGTTAGGTTTAGTTAAATAATTATTTAAAGTAAATTAGTTGAAATTTGAAAATTTAGCTATATGAAATTTCATATTAGTTGTTTGTTAATAATAATAATATTATCTTCAGATTTGCGATTATGAGTGATATGATGTTGAACTTCAAAAGATTATGCTTTCATTATAGACCAGGAAAGGATACGGGTCATAATTTTCCGTTTATACATCACACTAAAATCTAAGAGTGTTTTCGCGAAGAAAATATAGAGTGTAAGGTTCTACACCAGCAAGTATTTTTTGCGTAGGGGGTGGGGGGGTGGATCTGTCGAGAAATTCTTTTCACTATGCTGTTCCATCACGAAATCAGCAAACCTTTTAGAAAACTTATTAAGGCTTCCATTTCACCTAGTTCTACAATATTAAGTGAAATTACTTCAAACATAAAACCGTCACTCATAGTGTCAAGATCGTTTCAGAAGAAGGCCATCACATCACCAAAATGAGAGCAACTGAAATTGCTTAAAATATCCAAACAAACTCCATTGTGTGACGCACCATTTTGTGTTAGATTCGTATTTGTGTGAAATCTTAAGCATCTAAAATACGAAAACACAGACCTATTAAAGATTTTTGGGGGGTATTTCAAAGTTTAAGCTTTAAACTAATTATTGGAGAATTTAGAAAAAGATACAGAAATGTCCACCAAACTAAAAATTACAATATTATATATTTTAGGATGATTTATAATTTAGTGGTTATATCATCTGCCCGAAAAGTTCATGCGGTTTATGGATTCTATAAAGATAAAAAAAAATAAGAATCATTAATGTTGTCTAGTCGTCCTTCAGTATGTGTTTAATCAAATTTTTTAACTCATTTTAACAATCTTTTTTGCCTTTTTAAATACTCTGGTCTCTAACTTCACCATCAGATGATGACTGCGGAGCGTTTGCATTGCTTTGATTCAAGGTTTAGACTCTTACAGAAGCAGCTCTTAGATTTTTTTGTAGATAGGTTTTTACTTCTTTCCCCCACCAGCCACCACTTGTGGTGGTAATCGAGTAGGAAATAGTAGGCATAGGTTTAATGTTCGAGAAAATAATTAGCATTAGTTAGCATTCCAAAATTTCAATGGATTTAGGAATACTACTTGATAAGGTACACAAAACCCTAAAAAATTTTGGCTATCTGATAATTTAGAAGACAAATTTAATTCGATTTTTATTTGAACTGTTGTTGATTTTTTTTCCTTTTTGGAGGGGAAGGGGGTTGCATTTCTGAAACCTATGTTGATCGATCTCTTTCATCTTAATTTTTTTTAATCATAATCAACCCAAGTCTATTCACTACTGTAATAGGAAGCAGCAGTCCTTTGAATATGAAATAAAATCAATTTTACAAAGATTGAATTTTAAATTTATTCATTTAAATGTGGTTTAGGGCATAGAAGAGGAGTGGAAATATCCTTTCTATCGAAGCGAAGGTAAGCAACATCAGACTTGTTAAGCCGTTAGATGGAGTTGATTTGGGACGTCACGGCTGCTTCTATAAGCTGAAGCCATAAGTGGTTTAGCTCCAACGTTAAACTATAGCAACTAACCTAAAAATGAGTGCAAGCAAATATTATTATATTTATGTAAAATACATTTGATATACCTATATATTTATAAAGTTAGAATGTATTTACTCATAGATACACGAGTTAGGCATATATTTTATACTCTTTACATGCTCTTTAAATGTCCCTAAGATGCATCAACACCTTAAGGGGATAAAACATTTTTTTATTGAGTTACTTTTCACGTTGTTTCGTTAAAAAAATCGCACTTTGGAAATTTGTATATCATTTTATTCTAAATTTTCTGCAATTTTTTATGGAATAATTATTTTTTTAGCAGCATGACTAGAACATAGTGAAAATTAAGATAATGAAAAATTGTATATATTCGTGGAAAATTTTCTTAGATATTTAAAGTTAATTTGTGAGGGAAAAATACATCATTGATTTTTATATGATTTTATTGCAAATTTTATTAACTTTTTTATAGTATATATTTTGTTTTATCAACATGACTAGAACATAGTGAACATTATGATAATGCAAAATTGTATACATTCGTGGAAATTCTACGTAGACTATTAACGTTAATTTGTTAACACAACACAAACTGCACCATGTGATTTGAAATATTTGCCAAAAGAGAAAACGGTACCTGAAAGCTGGTTTATATTTTTAGCATTATTCGAATATAGATTGAACTAAATTCCAAGGCATTCAAAACACCCGTGAATTTAGATTGATTGCTTATTTGTAGTAATTCTATAGCCATTTATATGATATCAGGTTTCAAGGGGGGGGGGGGCTTCCCTGTATCTTAAAAACGGCGCGTTAGGTTATTATGATTTTGGCAGAAATATAAGGGCTTTTAATGAACTTTAAGTTCATATCTGATAATCTAACCTAGTAAAAGATTGAAAAGATTAATGTGGTATCCACTTAACGAAGTTTATATAGGGCAGTGAGGAACTGAAAGGTGCCTCTACTCTCTGTGTTTTCGAGAATAATCTGTAAGTATTTAGTAAATCAGTAGAGGAGACAATATTTTAGTGAAATCTATTACCAAACGAACAATAATACAACTAAAACCTCATAACAAAGCTTTTCCTTATTTATCCGAAAAGAACTCTTCATTTATGCGAAAAAACTTTAACGATAGCACACCATTCCCTACACGTAATATCCAACAACATAGTTTTGATAGTCATTATTTGTAATGCAAAGAAGATGCTCTGTTACTTAAAGAAGACGTGATGTTAAAGAATAGAGGAAGAGTTGGTACTTCTACGGGATTAACTGTTCAAAACCATAGAAACCTATGATAGATACCTGATAAAACTTTATGAATCAGAGGAGTCTGAAAGTAAAATCGGAGGCGTGTCTTGCATCTTTCATGTACTGCCTCACTCTCGACTCATAAATTTGACTGGATAGGTAGTCAATTTTCTTCAACAAACATTTCCCTTCTTTCTGCGTCGCTTTTCTCTCACGCTAAGACGAAAATATACCACTAAACTGAAATGTTATTTCTCAAGGATTTTACTGAAAAAAAAACGCGAACCCCTAAATCAAAAGTTTTTCCGAGAACATGTCAAAATATAGCTACCAAATGCTATCTTCAATTAATAAATTACCTTCAAACTCTCTTGTCTATTTGATGGATCGTAAATTGCCCGGTATATTATGCACGTGCAAAGTCTTCAAACTTGAGAGGAATCTTCTTGAATACGTTCCAATATTTAATTAAATGAAGGTAAACAAAAGGTAATGAGAAAGGATCCTATTTGAACTTCAGGATGGAACTTAGAAATTATGTATTCTGCCTGCCTAAATTGGTTGGATGCGTATGTTTAATATAATAATAAAAACCTGCATTTCTAACTTTTAATTCCACATTTTACCCTACTCCTGTTGTCATGATCATATACCAACGCCTTAATAATGAATCTTAAAAGTTAAAAATACCAGAGACCTTTTTAGGTACATTCGTATTTATTTTTCTCTCTTGGTCCTCTTTTCTCGATTTGTCTTTCGTGTTTTCTTTACCTCATATTTCACCCCCCCCCCCTCTTCCATAGCGCAAGAGATCGTCTTTCTCGAAATTCTTTTATTCATTCCTCTCGTCTCAGAATCTACAATCTTGTACCACAAGACGTATTTATATTTTTAAAAATGTATGAAAACAAATATTGATTATTATTATAAATAATATTGGCTTTCATTTATACATTAATATCTCTGTACACATTTTAGGACATCCTTGAATTTAAGCTTCAATATTTAAAGAGAGAAAAGCTTTGTTTTTATCAAGTTAAACTGCTTCGGATTAATTATTTTTATCAATAAAATTTGTTTCAACAAGAATACATAACCAAAAGCATATACACAAGTTTCAAATGTCCTATTCTCTCAAAAAATTTCTAAAAAATTAATTTCGTAGTAATTGGGATGTTTTGCGTGATGTCACTCTATAGTATGAATGCTGATTCATAGGAGTTGTCAGAATTTGACGGTTTCATAATGTCCTGTTTTTTTTTTAAAATCACTTATGTTCCCAATCGCATAAAAGTTAAGGACTTTTCAAGTCATGATCACAATATTAAATGCTTTAGTGTAAGACCAAAACTTTTTCCTCTTCAGCTCCTTGATATGATCCTGCGTCATCTTAGAAATTGTACGAATAGAATCAAGTAGATCTTTTGTTCGCTCACTATTTCCCTATTCCAAAACTCTTAAAATTTGTGGTGTCTCAAAGCTTATGTCACTTAGGTGGGCTTTTGTTTACTCGGTAATCTTTTATTGTATTTGCTTCCAATTATAATACTTCATTTTCGAGATTACCATAGACGGCTTTGATAGATACCTCTTGAATCCTTTAACTCTATTTTCGCTGAATCCCTTGGCGTCAATCTTCGCTGCTGCAACATCTTCAAACTTTTGTAGCCCGTCTTTTCCTGCGCCAGGGAGGACTCTCCAGTACAGCTCTACTTCTAAGTGAAATGTACTGATACTGAATTGATCCCCAAATCTCAATTAGGATATCTGCCTGAGCTAAGAGTCCTTGAATCCTTCAAGTTGAATAGAACTTGTTTTCCTCACTGAACTTATTTAGTCCGATTGGAGCTTTTTGGTCGAGCTCGGCCGATATATTTAGTGCATCTCGATCTTTATTCCTCGAATCTAAAATTATCAGCTTGATACTTTAAGCTTTTCCCCGTAGTTTTATGCTTTTAAGCTTTTCCTAAAGACCCTCTTCTCTCAAGCTGTTTCCTAGTTTGTAAATCTGTATTCTAGGAAAGCCTGAAGCCTTAGAGTGCCGCATGGAAAAATAGGAATTATTATTTCTTCAGCAATTACTATTAATTTATCGATTATTATCAGCTCTTAATTTAGTGATTTTTAATAATATTTCCTCTTGATATAAGCCTGCATTGTGGGTAATGTGGGTAGGAGTGAGAGGATGGGAAGAAGAAAGTTTAAGGATAGAACAGCGAGAATTATAGTAGAGAGAGATAGAATTATGCACACACTAAAATGAAGTGGGATTTTTACCTGTCCTTAATACGAAAGATTAAGATATGGTCAAATGTCTATAGAATAAACATGTTTGATAAGCTGCAAAAATGGAATTATATCACAATTAGAGCTAAATGAAAAGAGAAGACACGATAAAAATTACGATAAATATGTAAAATTGAAATAGAAAATAAGTTATGGCGTATTTTTTTGGATACGTTATTTCAGGTTTCATTAATTTAATTAATATGCATCGGTTATTAATTTACAACTGTTTTCGAGTCATAAAAATATATAAGCTACATGATTATAAACTTAATATTTAGACTAAGTTTAGAAGTTTGGTGCTTCTGGAGTAATATGATCATTAGGGATAAACTTGAAAACCCTTTACTATTACTTTTGGAGTTTTTATTATAATTATGAGAGTAAGTGTTACTCTTAGTGTTAATTTTGGTAATTTATTCTGATTCGATAGTTTTGTGGAAATGTACTAGAACAAAATTGGAATTAGCTTTGTAATTGGAAGGTATACATGCTGTAATTTTGTCGAAAATGATGATTTATATTTCAATTTTTAATCATTCTAACTACAGTATATGATCAAGCTTTGAACTTCCTACAATAAATACTTTCAGTCTTTACTTGATGTTTCACTTATGAGTACAGGTTCATTGCGGCCTTTCTCGCTAACAGGTTGTCATCCCAAACTTCAATTGAGGAGGCATTACCTTTAACATATACCAATCCTAAACAAAGTCTACTTTGTACTAGCCGCTATATTATTAGGAATCTGACTTTGCACTAGGAGACATGTTTGAACTTTTTTGCAAGGAATTGAATGCCTCTGGACTTTCTTCTTCGCACTTCTATCAGTCTTGTTGAAGTTAAAATCTATAGATCGTTTGTTCATAAAAAACTCATGTTAGCAGCAATTTTTTGCGCACGAGATTGCAATTTAGCGGAAAAGACATAATAGTATACACAAGCAAGGGTAAGATCTTTTGTAAATGAGAACACAATGCAGGAAAGTCCAATAAGATACTTACTAAGAGGTTTATGTCGGAATAGTCCCATTGTTTTGTAATTAATGTAAAAATATTAGATTAAAACTTCAGTTGCAAATGTAAGTTAAGCTGTTTGGCTTAATGCAGCCAGAAGTAAGCCATAAATAGTCAAACTGGAAACCCAGCGAAGTGATGAGAGATATTTAATGTCTTGAATATACCTGCTACTATGTTTCTAAAATAAAAATGCTACAGCAAAAATGTTAGGTGTCTAAACACAATACATACTTTATTATGCTTGTAGAGAGGGATTTCATATTAATATCACCTTCATAGGTATCTTTTTCTCTTGTTTATTTTTGTCTTGGTATAGCCAACTATATAATAAAATATCTATTATTAGTATGAAGGGAGAGAGATCAATCTATTAGAAATTTCAGCTTAAGGCGCTTGGTCAATACATTTAACTAATCAGAACAAGTCCGAGGTTAGTTGGATTTGAAAAACGAGGCCCCTGATGATGTTCAGGTAAATTAAAGATAAACATAAGAAAATATAAATTTTATTTACAAATTAAAAATGATCAAAATTATATAAAGGAAAATTAAAGGTTGGATAATGATTTATCGTTACTGGCGGAAAAGTCCTATTTCTATTAATTAGTTATGAACTACCGGCTCAGATCCAAATGGGCTCACAAGATTAAATGGAGAACAAGGAAGCTTACGGATCGGAGGGCTACAGCGACTTCAAGGGGGTTTAATGGAAAGTAGGGGCTCGGTGAGGCGACCTTGACAGCGTCTTCAAAGGAGGGATCTTCGTCAGGAGAAGAGTGGGAGGAAGGGTATGGTCAGTACCTTACTTGCGAGACTGTAAAGGCGTAAGTTCTAAACTTAATTGGGGCTCGAGGGCGAAGCAAGTGAAATTGTTGGTGATTCTCAGGAGAGGTATGGCTACCTCAGGGTAACTTCGACGCGGCTGGGTGTTTCAAGGACTCGAAAGATTAATACGGCGCAGCTGCTTCAGAAGAGGGCGGACGCTGAGGCTTCCATTTGAGCTTGTAGGCCTTACCGGGATAAAGTGTCCAGCCCTCAGTTGGGTACAAACAAAAATGCCGACTTATGACGAAGAATGTCTTCTTGCGAGCGAACCTTGTTCTTTACTACTGTCCCAAAACGCTTAAAGGGTTTAAATATGGAGATGCAGGAGACTAGCAATAACTCTCACTTTAAGGAATTACAATGGGGCAGCCGAAGCGCCAAACTGTCGGTGATAAACAGTTCTTTTATTCACTCTCTCTCTCTGTGGGGGCAACTGCTGGAATTACGACTGCGTAGGGGATGTTCTCCACACTCCATTTGGATCGTACGATAGGGGAGGAGGCCATCAGGGATTGCTTCGCCATGTGACCCTTGGCCGGGTGAAGTCTGGCTAATCAGGTGGCTTCCAGCAAAGTGCAAAGCATTGCAAAGAAGGCAAAAAAGGGATATCCTTCTGCATCTCATCCATTCCGAAAGATGGCACTTTTCCAAGCGAAGGGAAAGAAAAGGGGGATTATAAAAGGGTCGAAGGGAAACCTGACCTGTATCGACAGGTGTACACATCTAAGGGACTAATCTGAGCTAGGCGTATAATAAAAACTATTTAAAATTACTACATATAAACATCCTACTCTACAGCAGCGGGTTTAGGTGACATTGTCTGCTAAGGGGTTGCGGCTGAGTTTATCGGCCACGCAGTTGTCTGAGCCACGAGTATACAAAATTTTAAATTGAAACTGTTGCAAAATTAAAATCAACTACATTATTTGCCCGTTTTGACTCTTAATTTTTTTAGGCATGACGATGAGCGGTTGTCTGTCTCTATGATGAATTCTTTACCAATTAGATACATTTTAAATTTTAAAATTCCCCACATAATCGGTAAAGCCAGAGATCTTCGTCACTGGCATCCGTCCAGATGCCAAAGGGCCTAGTGGGATTTGGGAGCCTCAAGATGGGTGCGGACGCCAGTTTGTCCTTTAGTTGTTGGAAGCTGGAAGTGGCATTGGGAATCTAGACTAAGGCATCCGGGGACCTTTTCTGCAACAATGCACACAGAGGGGCAGAAATAGATTCAAAATTGGGGATGAACCTCCGTTAGAACAAGGCCGGTCCCATAAATGACCCGAGCTCCGTCTTAATGCGGGGGAGGGGCATTTCTACTATGGCCCGAACCTTTTCTTCCTGGGGGCCCATTCGGTTCATCCCGATATGTAAGCCGAGGTACTTGATGGTATCGTAAGCAAAGTGGCACTTACTCTGGCCAAGTAGCCGGGTCAAAAGGGCTCGAAAAAGGATCAATTGCTGGTCCCATGTAGTGGTAGCAACGTATAGATTGTCAAAGTAAGATGATAGATGGGGCAGGTCATCCACAATTCTTTGCCTGATCCGGTTGTAATTGCTGCATGCAGTTGAAAGTCCAAAGAAGAGGCTCTTGAACTGCATGAGTCCTTTGTAGGTGGGGAACGCCGTGTATTTTTGTGCGCTTTCACTAAGGGAAATCTGGTAATAGGCCTTGCAGGCATCTAATTCTGAGATGTACTCGGCTTCCTTGAATATATGAAGATTCTCGTCGATTAGTGCGATTAGTTCTGCGTCGAAAACCCTCAAAGAGTTTAACTTTCTGAAGTCTATTCACATTCGGAAAGTCTGGTCAGGTTTTCGAACCATGGCGATAGGGGAACAAAAATCCGATTTTGAGGGCTCGATTATATCGAATTTGAGCAAGTGATTCACCTCAGAATTTTAGGCCTGCCTCAGGTGAATAGGAATAATTTAAGGCTTCGAATGGACAGGTTCTTGCGTACTGAAAACGATATCATGTTCGAAGTGTTTTTCACGGCAAGGGGTCTCAGAAAGGATGTCACCGAAGTCGTTCAGCAGCTGATGCAGCTGGCTATTCTTGGTGAGGGGCTTACCCGGGGAATGATGAATCTGGGGTCTCAGGTAGAGATGGGAGAGGTTAGTCGCCATCTTGTTCGATGCAAACCACCTGGCTAACGTTACTGGGGTCAGAATGATACGATGCTTCCAGGGTAGACTCTTCGTCAAGAGCCACAAAATTATTACGATTCGAGCGGCAGTGATATTTCTTCAACATGTTTACATGGAATACCTTATCTCCGTTGGGGGTCCGAATAAGGTAATGCACGGGACCTTTGGCCTCGAGGACGGGGAAGGGGCCCTTCCACTGACTAAGAAGCTTGTTGCTTTCTGCAAGAAGGAGCAACAGCACCTCCTCGCCAGGATTAAATCTTCTTTTCTTTGATTTTAGGTCCAAATAAGTTCTATATTTCTCTACATTCACATCTGTTATCTTGTAAGCAATGTTTGCGCAGGTCTTAAAGCGTTTCCTAAGGTTTAGGAGGTCGGAGTAAGAGGACTGAATTTCTCTATCCAGTTGAAAGTTAGCAAAGAGTTCTTTCAAGATGCAGAGGGGCCTCGCACATTACGGCCATACAATAATTCAATTGGGGCTAACCCGAGGGTCCTGTGGGGGATCTCCTTGTACGCAAAAAGTTCTACAGGCAA
The DNA here is from genome assembly GCA_963969495.1 of Ceratothoa steindachneri. Lineage (NCBI taxonomy): Eukaryota > Metazoa > Arthropoda > Malacostraca > Isopoda > Cymothoidae > Ceratothoa > Ceratothoa steindachneri. The sequence continues at coordinate 138,364,362 of OZ018327.1, forward strand.
GTAATGGTGCCATTATCTGGGCTGTTCAAGACAAAGCTTCTTCAGGGTGCAATTAATTTTTTTCGCAAATACCATTTGCAGCTGGGTGTAAAAGAATGGTAAACAGGGAATTTACCATTATGAGTTTTTTGACATACTCCATAAGATCGGAGGTAAACTATCTGCCTCTTTCGGATATCACCTCTTTGGGGATGCCTACTCGGGAAAAAAATGGATATTAGGGCCTCAGCACAGGTGGCATAATCATTCCTCTTAAGGGGGACTGCTTCGGGGAAACGGGTGGCAAAATCTACGAGGGTAAGGATGTACATGTGTCCTTCACTAGGCGGGGGGTGAATCGGGCTAATAAGGCCATTGGACATTCGGGAAAAGGACTCTATTATAATGGAGCTTTTCTGGAAGGGGGCTGGTTTGACGCGCCCTTTGGCAGATGTCTTTTGACAGACAACGCACGATTTGGAGTTATCTGCTATATCGTTAGCCGCACCTGGCCAAAAGAAATACTTAGAAACCATCTAGGAGGATTTGTTATGACTGAATTGTCAGGAGAAGAGGCTTCGTGCGCGAGCTTAAGAACTTAGGGGACGTACAAACGGGGGACACATAAGGACTGGGATACGGAGTCAGTTCCTTGAAAACAGGAGCGGTACAGAAAATCATCCCTTACGACGTAGGATATCTTTTTATCTCCCCGGGTGGAATCTTGTGCCTGAGTCCGTGGTTTCTCCTAAAGAGATAGGAGAGTTGCGCACCACTTCTGATCGTGGGTAAAATCTTCGCACCGGAGAACGTCAAACTTCGGATCGACGGGTATTTCCAAGGGAACGGAAGCCTAGGCTTTTTTGCGGCATGAGCCCGCGTAATAACAGGCTGTGCCACGGGGTCTCGGGTGACCTGTGGCCTCTGACCAATGAAAACTGAGCAGAACTTGATTGGGGCTGCTAACACTTTGGCCCAACCAGTCATATATGTACACTCGATGTGGCATTTAACAAAGGGGAAGCAATTCGCTTGGTCCAGATAATCGGGGACCCCTGCGAATATTTAGTCATTGGGACCAACAAGGAAGAGTAAATCCTCAGATACGACAATGAAGGTGCAGCTGGTGTCCCAAACAAGGATAGACATGCGATATCCATTGACTGCTCCATTCTAAAATTTTAAACCTTCGAGAGAGCTATTATTGAAAAGAAAATCAACCTGGTGACCGGGAGTGCTGGTGGAGGAGAGAGGAGTAGGGGTTTCTAGGAGAGGCGATGGGGGAGAAGAAGCGGCACTAATTTGGGGCACCAGGTGAGAAGGAGCATTTCTGAATTGTGAATTCTTTGGGCAGTTTGTACGCACATGCCATTCAATTCTACAGGAGAAAAAAATTATTGGCTTTCGGGGATACGATGACGAAAGGGGCGTCGTAATCAGGGGCTTAATATCACTTGGTTCCGATGGAGGGAGATTTCTGGGCTTCGAGGGGCAAGGAATCCTTACGAATTTGGGGGTATTCCGGGGAGGGAGCCCGGAATTACGGAGCATGGACTTGGAAGACGACGGGGAAGTCTTCTTTCTGTCCTTATAGTATAAGTTATGGCTAAAGCGTACACGTCTGCTTCTTCCAAGCACTGTTTGAATGTGGAAAAGCACTTGTCCTTCACAAACGAGCGTATTTCGGGGGCCAAGGAAGCTAAAAGTTGGTGTTTTAATACAAAGTCCAGAAAGGACTCGTATTCTGGGGATATTTTACATGACTCAAGCCAAAATTGGAGGTTCTTTTGAAGGATAAAAGCAAACTGGCGGAAGGTTTGTGCAGGCCAGATTCTCTCTTGACGGAAACGACGACGGTAAAAGTCTGGTTCCCTATTTACAGCTGCCAAGAGTTCGGAATTGAAGGTGGAATAATCCACATTAGCTTCAGACGGGAAGGAAATAAATATAAAGCGCAGCGGGGTACTAAGAAGGGGAAGTAATCTGGTGACACCATCTGACTCGATATCCCAATTAATTATAAATTTTGAAGATCTTTACGAAATGTGTGAGGTAGCAACCGAAGTCCTCTCCTTCCTTGAAAACTTGGAGCTTAACCGATGGGGACTGCGGATGCTCAGTCCGGGAGCTAACCTACATTTTATTCAATTGAATTCGGCTTAGTTCGTGTTCGTGTTGTTTGATCCTCTCGCGTTCTTCAAAATGGAGTCGTTCTCTATCTCTTCGTTCTGCTATCTCTCTTTGGGCCTTTCTTTCTTTTATCTCTTCTCTGCTCTTTTCCATATCTTGTTGTTATTTTTCTAATGGTCTTCTTTCCTCTCTCTCATTTTTCTCCTCTTCCTGTATATAAGATAGGAGATCCTTTCCAGTGAGGCCTAACGACTCACCTTGGCTTTCGAATCCTTCAAACGAAGACATCGTTTTAAGTGATTAACTGAGAAAATGTGGCAAGCGAGCGAGTTGGTCTATGTGCGCGCGAAAAAAGGTCTCAGTAATATTCCTAGAGGCTAGCTTGTAGACCAAACAAAAAAACCCTGCACAAATAACTAAATTTCGGTTCAATTTAGAATAAACTGTCCTTCGTGACTGGGCTGGTTTTAAAAACCTTAAACCGTTTGGGGATTAGCTTTAGATTCAGTGGCGCTGATTCCGAGGAATTTCGCACATAAATTTATCAGAGTCCCACACAAAAAAATAAATTCTTAAAATAAGCTGAACGCACTTTCGGCCAGAATAAAGAATAATAACAAAGGGGGAACACGAATAATTGGAGGGAACTTATAAAGTAATTTAAAGATATCAGAAAATAAACTTACGGTAAACCCAACACCAACGACACCAGTTTTTTAATAATATATATATATTTATATATATATTTATATATATGTATATATATATATATATATATATATATATATAATATGTCGTGGTATAGCCAACTATTATAATATCTATTATTAGTATGAAGGGGGAGAGCTCATGGTATTAAAGTGAACCGTCCAATGACTGAACGCTACGTTGAGGCGCGGGGTCAATACGCTTAACTAATCAGGTCGAGTCCGAAGTTGGCGAGATTTGAATAACAAGGCCGAGAGTGACGTTCAGGTTAATTAAAGATAAACATGAGAAAATATAAATTATATTTACAAATTAAAAATGATCAAAATTATATAGAGGAAAATTAAAGGTTGGATAGTGATTTATCGTTACCGGTGGGAAAGTCTAATTTCTATTAATTAGTTTCGAGATACCTGCTCAGATCCAAATGGGCTTACAAGATTAAAGGATGAAAAAGGGGGCTTATGGATCGGAGGGCTACAGCGACATTAAGGAGGCTTGAGAGAAAGTAGGGGCTCAACGAGACGACCTTGAAGGCGTCTTCAAAGGAGGCATCTTCGTCAGGAGAAGAGTGGGAAGGAAGGATATGGTCAGCACCTTACTTCCGGGGCTGTGAAGGCGTAAGTTCTAACCTTAGCTGGGGCTCGAGGGGGGGCGAGCTGGAATCCTTGGTGATTCTCGGGAGAGGTATGGCTACCTCAGGGTAACTTTAACGGGGCTGAGTGCTTCAAAGACTTGAAGGAGTAATCCGGTGGAACTGCTTTATAAGACGGCGTGGGTAGAGTCTTCCATATGACCGTGGATGCCTTATCGGGAGAGAGTGTCTAGCCCTCTGTTGGGGAGACACAACAATACCGACTTATGGGGAGGGAGGTCTTCTTGCGAGCGAGCCTTGTTATTTACTACTGTTCTAAGGCAGCTAAAGGGTTTAAATATGGTAGGTCCCCTCATGCAGGAGATAGGAAATAACCCTAACTTTGGGGAATTCTCAGGGGGACAGCTGAGGAGCCAAACTGTCGGCGATAAACAGTTATTTTAACACCTCTCTCCATCTCAGTGGGGAAAACTGCTGGAATTTAGGACTGGGTAGGGGATGTTCTCCACACTCTACTTGGATCATACGATGAGAGGGAGCATCTAGTCTTGCTTCGCCATATGACTCTCGACCGCATGGGGCCTGGCTAACCACGTGGCTTCCAGCAACGTGCTAAGCATTGTAAAGAAGGGAAAAAAGGAGTATCTTTCTACTGTGCTTTTTGTGATATTTAATTTTTTTATTTTGTTTTTTGCCTCTCTCTTTAAAGTCTTTAATCAATAAGCAAAATATGCTGCGGTTTTTCTATATTCATCAATAATTATTGAATGATCTCTTCCTCCACGTTCTTATTGTTCTTCTTTCTTCCTCTTAATACACTTTTTTAATCCTCTAATTCCTTCCTTTTAAAATATCCCCTTGCTCATTTCCCACCCGCAAGGAAGTGCATGCTGTAACATGGGTAGTGCCCAGGCCACAATTGAAACCTGGGAGAGCAATTCACCCTGGGGGCCCAGCCCCACAAGAAAAACAGGGGCTCCTTTTAAAGCCGTTTTTTCAACTCTCTTAAATCTCTGAATTATATATTTTATTACTCCTATTTCTTCTTCTACCCACTGTTATGGGGTAGATTGCGTAGCAGGGGTTATTTCCCTGCAACAAATAAATCAACAGGGACGGCACGCACTCCCTCTTCCACTACCCGCCTTTCATCCGACTTCTGGCCTAAACGTCGTAGGTGGACCTACTTCCTTTAAAGATCTGCGATTTGCGTTTTAAATTACGAGTCCTCCCTTCTCTCATTATTCAGTGTACTCCATTTTATATTCCCGACTTACTTCTCTCCTACCTTCCGACTTTATGACCCAAATTGCTAACAATCTAAGCACAATTAACAGTTAATAATGGATAAATGTGTGAGAGCTTTGTCAGGTCACCCTCATATATAGCAATTAACGGAGAAGGTTCTTCTAATCAAATATGGCAAAGAGGAGGATTGTAATGAAAATTTACTTTGTGATGCAAGATCTATAGGATGGGCACTGTCTTTGTTTTGCTTATATGCAATGTGCATTTATTTGCCATATATACCATTTAGATGATAAATTTATAATAAAAAACGCATTGGCCAATTTAGTTATTTTTATGCAATTTTCATCCTTTTGCTTCATTGGAAATTGTATGATTATATATACATACAAACATATGTAGAGATACGCTTGTTGATTTTGACGGCAAAATCATAGTTGAAATTAAAATTTGCGTTCAATTATTAGGTCCAGTTCGCTTTAGTATCTAGAACTAAACAAAACTAAACTAAACTCAGAAAACTAATTTTCATAAGATCTCTTCAAAGGAATATGTGTTGAGAAATATTCCCGCGAATGTAAATTCTCCATCATCAGTCCAGACAAACATACACAAATATAGAGAAATGAAACAATTTTAAGTGGGTTAAAAGTGAAGGGAAGCTAAAATATAATTGATTGATATTCGTAACTTTTTAAGAAGTATGAAGTTATGGCTATAGCTTTGTGTTTCAGAGATGACAATGGAAGAATTGCTACACAAAAATGACTTCTTAGGATACCAGGCAATAAAAAGGTAATATAGTCATAAATCTCATGTTGCACAAGGCTCACGTTTGCAAAGAAACAGACACAGTGGTAAATGGTTTCGGAAGAAAATCGTATGAAGGGACGACGTGAACATATAAATTAGAAGGCATAATTGAATAATAAATCTTTCCCGGAAAACAGGGCAAGAGCTTCTTTCAAAAGGAACCACACAAGCCTTATAAGATAAAAGGTTTATTTGCTACTTATTTGAGTAGAACAATTGCTAAACTCGATGGATCATAAAGAGAATATTATCTGGGGTTTTTTAAAAGAAGAGCTTGTTTATGGTATCAACAACATAACTAAATTTGTGTATCTATATCTACTTTCGACAGATTAACTATCGAAAATATATGATCACTTTTATGAGTAGCTAGTTTGAAAATTCGAATTTAATGTGTTGAGATACCATCATGAACCTGAAACGTGAATCCCATAGGAAATATGTAGATTAAATTTAAATGCAGATCCTAGAAGAAACCCAAAGAATATGGGCCATTTTAAGATGAAACGTGGGGAGTAATGGATGAAAAAATTAAATAATCTATGGTGTAATTTAATAAAACTCTGACTAACGGTTTCTAACTATAATTACTAACAGATATCATGCAAAATAACATCAAGTTAAACTTTTTGCATGGGTATTTAAACCTTTGTTCTATTTAATTGTGTAATAATTATTCAAAACACTATGTTGAATTTTACTATTTTGGTTTGAATGGACATGCAGCATTTATTAAACCCCAATTTTTTAAAAATATTAATGGAGTAAATAATTAAAAAACCTAAATACATGATGTGTATGGAAACTTCTCTACGAAATGCTATACATGAAAGATCTTTCCTTACGCCCTTCTGATCTAACTTGCTCATTCTGCTTTGCCTTTTCGCCATTATGAGCTTAAATTACGAAAGGAACAAGGATTTCTTTGCGTCAGAGTACTCACAATGTCCACAACATCCTGCCAAAGTAGTTTTCCTCATACCATAATTTTTTAACTTCTTTAAATTTGGTTACAATTAGGATCTGCATTCTTAATTAAATATATCTCCATATAAACTGTGAATAGTGTTTGTCAACTTCGCCCCATATATTTTCAAGACCTTTATTTAGTGTTTGATTGGCTTATAGACAAGACACTGTTACGGAAGACCCTTTACAAGGACAAAGAGGAGGTTCTTCATGAAGAAAGGCAGCTCGAGAGTTCTTGAATGGTGCATAATGGTTGACATAGAACCTTACAACAGAACTATCGTGAGGACTTTTGTGTATCATATCGCATCTTACTTGCACCAATAATCAGCTTTGAGAATCATTCAAAGTGTATTTTTTAGTTCGGTTTGAATCAAAACCATCTTCGCTACTAATGGAAAGATATGTCTATTTTGGAGTCAAATTTGTTTTAATATCTTTTAAAAGAGCAAAAGAATAGAGATGGAGTTCACCAAGCAACTACCTAGTTGTGAAAATCAGAATGAATCAACATTTAAAGTATTGATGTTTGGCAGTTATATTATTTGACTACCTCTCATTCAAACTTCATTTACCGAATTCAAGAAGGATGATAAGAAATAATTCAAAATTTTCCTTTCGCCCATTGTCGTCCATTTATCATATAGAGATAAGTGTTTTTCAAGGAACAGATCATTAGTGAAGAGCAAGAATTTATTATTCGAAGGTCTAGTGTAATGTGATTTTTAACACTTTAAATCAAACATAGCATCATATATCTATTTCCTACTTGGTTATTGCAAATATGGGACTCTGCTTCGTCCAACCATCTCACTTGACTAATTGCCTCATTCCTTTCATTCATGTTCCATCTAGAAATGTATAAATAATCTGAGAAACGATATCACCCAAGCAAATATTTTTATATTTATAATAAAATGGAAATTACACCCAAGAACCTGGAGATTAGCGAGGGTGATCCCAACATCAAATTGTATATTTATGTTGAAGATCTATCTCTAGGTATCGTGCATTTAGATAAGAAAACCTGACACACATTTATGTTTGTTAACAGAAGATACCTCCCCAAAGTAATATAAGATCATTAACTGAAAACGTGAAGACGATGGTCCAATTCAGTCAAGAAACGAATAAGAGCAGGGGATTACGATTGAGTAAGGCAGTATAAACGAAGATTAAGATACAATAGGGAAAATGCACAGTCATAAGAGAGAAAATACTTTCTATGTTTTTTGGTGTATTTCTTCTCCTTCTGTCACCTCAAAGTTTGTTTTTCTTTGATATATTCATAGCTTTTTCTCATTCTCTCTCAAACTCTATCTCATTTTCTCGTTATAATGAACGTGCTCTTTCATTTAATACATTGTCCTCGTTCAGAGAGTATCCTTATCTTGATTGGACGATAGCTCGCAAGTTAAATGAGCAATTATTTGCCGCTTTTATCTGAAGCGTGACCGATACAGCATTCTTAAGCGCACTATAAAATAAAAGCGAAGTCCTTTAAATAATAGGACGTCATTTATGCAAAAATGAATCGCCCTCGCCTAATGTATGTGCTCCGTTTGCGTTGTCTCTATTTGAAGGGCGATGATAAAAAAGGAACCTTTTGTTAGAATTATAAAATTAAAGAAGACTATTCGAAGTAAGCCAAAGGATTGAAGTGTAGGGGCAATTTCCTGAAGATGATATCATATTTTGGAGGGTGTAAATAGCGGAGGTGTATTTAATAACTAATTTTAAGCATAAGACTAAAATGATATAATGACATATTTTCCCACACTCCTTGATATTATGGAGATTACGATAGAAAAATAACAATCTATACTTACCAGTGAAAAACACGGTCTAGTGGTCAAAATAGTGTTAGACGCAACAATGTGTCGATTTCTTGGTATCTGGTATTTCTACTACATGAATGACTACCTGGTACTCGTGAATTTATTCCCAATATCAAAGGAAAATAAAACGAGAGCATCTCTCGCTGGAAGTTTGTCAGGAGAGATCTGTGAAGAAAATTGTGAATCTTGAGAAAGTATAGCATGCAGTGGGGCTGGGGGGCAAAATTAGGTTGTCCGAGACGGAAGGGTACACAAACATTCGGATGTCACTGGGCACCCCTCGCAGATAATTAAGACATTATAACTCTCCAGATCGTTTGTCTATCAACCAATAAAAGGGATTTAAGCCATGTTTAATCCATGTAGGTACCAAAGGAAGGGGGTGAACGTATAGCAACGGGCAGATCATTCTGCACCATAGCAGCAAAAATCAAAGAAGGAAATTCACACATGGAGCACAGATGACCAAAAAGTCACATTAATATAGCTGCTGAGCCTAAACCTAGGCATTTCAGAAGCCCGTGGCAGGTCTAGAGAGGAGAAAGTGAAGGGGGATGTTGAGGACGATAGAGGAGCAGATTAATAGCCAGTGAACTTCACGGATCAGGGTAATACAGCACCAAGAAAATTTATTTGCGAATAATGAAATTAGCTGTAAAGTGTTGAACAAGTTAAAGGGGTCAAGGAATGGTGACGTGAAATACAGCGAGATTGAAGTTACAGTGGTAAAGAGGCGAGGTTAGGAAAGCACGGAAGATGATCTCGAAACCACTGTAGTTAAAGTGAGAGCGGATCGGCTAACCTTACGCAAGAAGCAGCAGATAAAAGACTCTCAGACATTAACTTGGAAAGTTGTCTATCTAAGGCGACGTTCAGCTTCTTAAAAGAGTAAAAAAACCGCACCAGTTATTCCACCAAATTTAAGAAAGCGAGTAATATTTTCACAGCCAATGACATCCCGAGGAGTACCTACCAGCATTGCTTCTCTTTTATTATGGTTAATTTCCAAAAATTGTCCAAAAAACATTCAGTGATGACGTGATCTGATAAAAGATTTTTAAGAGCGATAGCAAAGAAGTCTGAGGACGAAAAAAATTACGATTACGGCTCTTTGGCCCCAAAGTAAAATGAGAAACCGAGGCCTATTCGAAATACAGTACTTGGAGCTCTAGGGACTGTTTGTACTACTAAGTAGGAAAATACACACCGAACATTCGAAGCTTCATGCGATGTGTCGCCTCTCTTTGTTTTCATTACATTGTCATATTTTTCTCTTTCTGATATCATGGTTAATTCTTTCTTTGCGAATTTAAATATCCCCTCAGGATCCCAGTATTTATTTTTATCCCTTACTTTTCAATTTATGTATTTTTCCCTCATCCTTCCTTAAAGGAACCCTACTGCACTTCTGGGCAGCATTTATCTTTCAAATAGGGCGTGATGGTTAGAATCAGATCTCTCACCCTATAAATGATGTTCTCGTATGATTATTACATTTTTTTCTTTTATTTCTTGCAAACTAACATAAATATTTATCCCTTCACGTTTTATGGCCTTCTTTAACTAGCAATCTTCACTTAGATAAGTCCAGTTGTTATCCTTTTTATCTTTGTATTCTTATTAGGAACTTGTTCCCGTAAGTATATACTGTATATTTAGCTCTCGTAACCACATAGGATTGAGTTATTGTTCAAATTTAGTTATATTTATTTTAATGGATTTTCCATTTGCTTCATTTCCCACTAAACGGTGTGTGCCCTTGGATAGCTGCAGGTTAGCCTTCAATGCGTCCATTTGCTTCAATGATTTGTGCGTGGTTTCGTCAAAGGATTTTTTCTAGTCTCTAAAGCTTGAGTCTGGTATTCATCTTCTTTTAGTACGGTCCTCGAAAGCCGCATTCATTAAAGAATTTCATTCCTCAATGATTTAGCGGAGAAGAAAAAATCTTTCAAGCTATATCTTTGTTACGAGGTAAAACTTTAATTCTTTATATTTTTACCATTATCATATGCATTTATTCAAATTCCTATTTTTCGCTGTCCAACATAAAGCTTTTTTACTTGAAAACTTTCCCTAGTACATGTTTATACATAGGTTTCTTAGGATTAAAACATCACTAGGTATTTTATTTTTAAGCATAATCAATAACTTTCATTTTGCCGTCAGAGTACATGAGTGTTGTCACCCACCCTTAGAGGTCTCCATATGAGTGAAAGTTAAAATAGCTAATAGAAACAGTTATTTTTAGGAATTATAGACTGGTCTATTGAAATGTAGTGGATAAAGTCAACTGGTAACACAACCCGTGCCCCCTCATACTAAAACACTTGTCTTGGCTCTCAGTGGATAAAAACCTACTACACTTCGTTATTCAAAAGGTTTCTTGAATCAACCTTTTTGGGGGTTGAGGATGGTAGCTCTGGCGATCAGCGTCTTGGTCATATAGGCGATGAGCGCTTAATGAAACAGGTTCAAATTCAACTTCTTTATTTATTTTCATATAACGGTTAAAATAGTTTGTCCTATCTTTCCGTTCTTTGCATCTCCCATTTTCCTTCTTAAGCATTTATTGGTTCATGTGATATTCTCCTGTGTTTTTCCGGGTTGTGTTACCAATTTTCATTTCCTTGGGCCTTTAAATACATTTATAAATCACGTTGCATGTGATTTTAAATTTATTTATATATATATATATATATATATATATATATATATATATATATATATATATATATATATATATATATTTATATACATCCATATGTATGTAAATTGCTCTCATGAAAAGTTTCTAACTTTAAACCCGATGTTCACACACACACACACACACGCATGCACGCGTACACACACTATATATACCTATATATATAGACACACAAATATTGACATATATCAATATATATTTGAATATTCGGTGGTAATGCAATATATATGTAAATCATATTCACTAAAACTGCTCTCCTGAAAAATTTGATTTTTTCAAATCTGAATTTGACTAACATTTTTGTTTATAGACCTAGAGCAATGCAGTTTTAATCATTGGATTCAGCGTCTTCTTCCCATAAAAACGTTGACAGTCGTTTTTCTTTTCTTTTTTCATTTTATTATGATTATTTGAAACATAAAAAATCGAATTTCTTTCACATATTCATAAAAAATAAATAACAAAACAAAAAGTGTTCAGAACGTACTTTTGAGAAGAAGACGCTGAATCCAATGGTGAAAGCCACATTGCTCTATCTCTAAAAACAAAAAAGTAGTTCGTTTTAGCAAAGTGGGCCATTTTCTTTCAAACTTGCAATATTCCGTTTTCTCTGCAACAAAACGTGATTTTGTCACAAACAAAATATTTATAGATTTGCATTTTCTATATACATCCCAAGGTTCAGCAATGTAGTTGCAATAGTAAAAAGATTTTTAAAAAACCAGTACGATCCCTTTAAGTTCTAGTCTTTGCTACTGAAAGTATGGCTAACCACTACTTACAACTTCCAACCCAAATTCTTTTTTCTGGTGATTTTCTTCCTTGTGATGCCAGTAAAAATCATAAGCTCTCTTATATAAACGTTTTCTTCTAATTGCTCAGACATTTAATCATCTATCTAAAAGTGTCTATCTTCATTGAATTATTGTTTGTGATTTTGCATTTTCTTTTTTCTCATACTGTAAGACTGGTAAATGATAATCCCGAGATTATTGACCAAGGCTTCTAAAAGTGATCAAATTTATCCAATGTAAGAAAAGCAAACGCTTTTAAATAGTGCTTTTTTTTTAATTTTCTTTTGTTTCTAATCTAAATTTTTAAATATCTCATTTGAATTGTAGGAGAATATGTAAGGTCCGTACAAAATTACTGCCTGCGTCTCTAGCGCTCTAGGTACTCTATCAGTATTAAAAAAATGAAAGCTGGTCCATAGGTTAAGAATAACATATAAATATTCAATATCGCAGATATTAAATAGTTGAGAAATGAATGGATGTGCTGTAATTACTTTTGAAAACTGCCGTTCTTATCTGGCTAATAAGGGAGTTTCCTCCCTGTTGCTTGTTAAATCTTCCCTGTCTCCCCCTATTCATTAATATTTTCGAATGAGAAACTGAAGTGTTAAACGCTGCCAATAATATCTTTTATTTTAGATACTTTTTAACAAAAGATCAAATACTTCGAAAATATGGTCAAGCCATTCCTTTATAATCTAGATAATTTCATCTTATTCTTTACGTACCGTACAATATTTTATTTTGTATATGTTTAAAGTAGACCATAACTTTATCTATTGGCCGGAAAATATTTGTTGTTGGGTGTCAATTGTAGTCCTAAAGTTCCAGCTAGCATCTTTGACTGCTTCAAAACTGCAGAGTACAGTAATAATGCTGTTTATAAGGGCAATTTTAAAAAGCGATTGCAAAAACTACAGTGTTTTAGGTAAAGTTTAGAAAGAAATTATGATCGGGCCTATCAGAAAGATAATTTGAAGTTTTATTAACAGATGAATTATGGATGAATAATAAGGGTGTTTAGAGGGCAATTTTGCCCGAATCAACCATTTGGACTGTGATACTTAGCTTCAAAATACAGAATTAAAGAGTATAAAATATAAGCTGTGCTAATGGATCTGGAGTTGGATGAAAGATAGCCGTGGCGAGTGCTTTGCCATTGTTGCGAAGGTATTTAAGGTTATATGATGTCGCTATGGATGTTTAAAATCTTCAGCAATGTCATACTGCAACAAGTAAACGAGCCTTGTGCTAGATTCTGCCATAAATGTTGGAAGTATCGAGTCCATCCCTCGTACATAGTGTCATGGTATGACATTATATTACATCCATACCATATTATATCCGAGGGGTTAAGAAACCGATAACTTACAGGTAAACCGACGAAGGGACGGAACACTGCTAGTTTAGACGGGCTGAAATGCGAGATGAGAGTGCAACGAGGTCAGGTAACAAATGGGCAATGGCAATGCACAAGGTTATTTAAAGAGGCATGTACAAAAATATAATTTTATTTACATCAAAATAAGGAGATAATTGATGAGTAAAATTACCTCAGAGAATTTAACGGACAAAATCACATCAGTAAACGAAGGGGGGAATTATAGTTATAAATCAGACTATGAAGTTAGAACTTAAGGTATTACAGGAGGAGACTGTTCAAATGGGGGGGAATTAACTCAATTGGGTTACTGAAGGGGAGAAAGGTGTTGGCTTATGGATGTCTTCTGCACGTGAGGTGAGGCCGCTTGGAACTTTTGAGCGGGAGGTTAAAGTGATGACGGTTCTCCAAAAACAGGGGGGAGGAGGCGGTAACTTCTGGTCCAGGGGAGAGTATTTCGGCCACCCGAAACGAGGAAGGCTTCGACAGGAGTTGATGAGAGAAGTCAGAAAAATCACTCATGGAGATCGTTAAGTCGAATTACCTCACTGGCTGGGGCTAATTCCAAATACACAAAATAGTTCAGCTGTCACTTTGCTTTGTTGTTAGCATCTGACTTGGAACTATGGGGAATCTTCTGGGGTCCGGGCGAGACTTCTCAACTCTGTGTCTATTCATGTGAGTCGAGCGCTATTTATGTCCGAGGCTCTCCCCGGGGTTGGAGGGTGGTTAGCGGGAAACAGCTCTACTCTCGAATGGCCTCGAATCTTCTTGCAGATGCTATTCTGCCCGCGTAAAAGGGAATCGTGGTGGACACGGTTCGAGGCTACCGCTTGTGGAGGATGGGGGGGGTAGGCTTACGAATTTAGGCCTAACCGAGCCTTCTGCAGCGCACGGAAGTTTTGTTCTGGTCAAGAGCTCCCGCGTGGTGTTCCCTCACACATAAGATTCTCTTTAAGTTTTGAGACAGAATGACAAACGGGAGGAATAAATGAAAGGCGATCACCTGTTTAGCCAGACTTACGGATCTCATATTGATGATGAGGGGGAATAACATGAGATTTAAAGTGTGTAAGGATGCGAACATTAAATAAGGTCTCGAAAATAGTAGAAGTAAGAGCAATAGAACAATAGTTGTAGGGGTTAGAACGATCACAGGTTGTAAAAGACTATATTTTCAAGAGGAAATGTAGATGAGGCGAAAAAGGTGGAAAAACAAATCACGATTCATTGACAAATTCTTTGAGGAACCAAGAAGGAATGCCCTCATGGTCTTATGCCCTAACAGCATTTAGAGATCTAATAAGGAACTTTATGATTTTATTTGCTGTAATGACAGGGGGGTGTATTCGAGAGAGTCTGCATGATGGGCGGAATTGCATTGTAATCATCTATTCAGGAGTGAATAGGCAAACAAGTAACCAAAAAGAAGCTTTATTAAAGAGAGAAACAGTTGTATTACTAACAGGGCTGAACAAAGGAGAGAAACTACATACGGGAAGGTGTTTTAGAGAGAGATTGAGCAAGCCAGTAGAGGTCACTGTTATTATGAGAGAAATGTTTTTCTATAAAATTATGAAATGGTGTTGAAGGCTAAGAATGAGAGTAATTTTGAAATATTGATCAAAGCTTTTGACAGCAAATGTAATGTGTAGCTGAGATAACCTCGATCCGGCTGACATCTGAAAGATTTTGTGCTCTCCCGCCCCCAATTCCTGCAGGAAGATCTATGAAATATATCTTTGACACATTTTAATTTCTTGTAGCGCCATCACCTCCTTTACAGAACTCTCTTTACAAACTTTCGGTGGTGGCTTTTGCGCTAATTGGAGGAAAAAATCTCTTTTCTACTTCATTAAGTTCTTTTCCATTGTATGTTCTAGCAGATTTATTATACAACCTGTTCATAAATTATTATTGCAAATTTAGAAAAACTCACCAAATTATTTTAGTGGGATGTTTTGGTACGCTTGCTTTTAAATCAAACAGAAATTCTTCTGTTTCTGACATGTACTAGTTCATTTTTATGTGATCACCTTTAGTTACGCGGAGGATATAAACCAATAGTCAATGTAGGGGAATCGTCACTAACCCCCCCCATTCACTAGTGGTGGAGTCACGAGGTGGTTACCGCAAAGACATCCAGCTACAGGCACCGTCGGAGCAAGCGCGTAACCTCAGCGCCGCACCACTCGGCGCTATGAAAGACCTAAAGGTTAAAATGCAAGATCTCCTCCAGGAGAGTGAGATTCAATTTCACGTCAAATAAGAAATTGGAGACGTGTTTCTCCCAAGCTCGAAGGCTAACGAGAAGCCAATGTAAGACTTGGTGGGAAAAACCGTTTGGCATAAGAACCCTCCTGGGCCCACCATCAAGTCTCCCCCCCCCCCCTCAGCACTCCCCCAGTGGGGTGACAACTTATAAATAAGGAACAGTGAGGAAAATTCTTAGTAGTATACGTCAGTCTCCTGGTGACGAAGTCCCCGAATTAAGATCCGGCTACCGAGACTGGACAGGTAGATTACTTGGCTCGCAAAACCAGAAGTACCCTGAAAGAGAGGCAGGGCTACCTACCTTAAGGGGCTAAGACGAAGCTCATCCTCGAGCTAGTCCCTGGTTATCAAATCGAATGCTTAGTTAACTTTGTTAAGTTCAACTTACTCTCGCCAGAGAGACTCCTCATATCCTGGTACATCTTAAACACCAGGGGTATTCCTCGTCCTTGAGGAATTCAAAAAAGAAGAAAGAAAAGACTCCCCCTCGAGCCTGTTACTTGGTGGCCTCAGCGAACTCATAAGTTAACTTGGTGAGGAACCAAGTTCAACTTATTCTCGTCAGAGAAATCCCCCTCCGTTATACTCGCCCTTGAAGAAGACTGGAACTAAGAAGAAGCTCATCCTCGAGCTAGTTCCTGGTTACCAAACTGACCTTCAAGTTCAACTTATTCTCGCCATAGAAACCCCCCTCCGTTATCCTCACCCTTGAAGAAGACCCTCCCCGAGTTCAGTCCTCGCCCATGAGGAATTAAGTAACGAAGGAGAAAAGCTCGAGCTCGTTATTCGGTGGTCACACCGCACTCCAAGTTAACTTGGTTTAAGAACCAAGTTTGACTCACTCTCGCCAAAGAGAGCACGACTACCTTGGTGCCGCATAAAGCACCGTAATTGTTCTCGTTCTTAAGGAACCCCCCATCCCCCCCGGAATACCGTGTGGACGCCCCAGCTGCTACCCTCGCCGAAAGGACCTCGTGATCCTACCCACCTACATCTGGCCAGGTGGCACGCGTGAGACAATAACATTCCTGAGGGATTTAAACTCTAGTAGAGTCCGTAAGCCTAAATCTTATATATTGCTGTGTGTAGAGAAATTAACCAATTTTAGAGGGTCAAACTAATTTAATTAATTCTGTTTTATGATAATATTCAGATTATTGCTGTAGTTAATATTTAAATGTTGTGTATTCAATTGTTAAAGTTAAAATATAAGTTTATTTTAAGAATTATTGTGCGTTTCTCTATATAATTACGTGTTTCCAACGGCTCTATTCTTTAAAATATTATTATAATATCAATATATTAGACACTTAGCACTCTTAGAACAAAAAGGGGGGGGCATTATACGACAGTCAATATTTTCCATGTCTGTCCTAACATACTTCGAGTACTTGCAGCAATTGATACAGTTGTTAAATGTTGTAGTCTTAAATTTAATTTGGGCGAGGATATGTTACACATAACACACAGGTAGAAATCCAGATCGGTGATATTGTAAGAACTAGGTGGACAAGTTGTAGGACCTTCTCGGCAATCCATCGAATCGGAAATCTTTGGTGCAGAACCTCAAAAATTTCGATGCCTAAATTCGTTGGTGCCAAATCTACCTGAAAATAATAGGGGCAGATAAACTTCGACCTTGGGTACCACGTATTCTCTCCCATAACATGAAGAATTTGTTTATCTGTGATCGATTTTTCAGAACAGAAAATTTATCCCAAACTTTATCATGGATAATGTCACAACACACATATTTCGGTTCTCTCGAAATTTATATGCACAATTTCGAAACAACTTGAGGGGAATAAAGGGGAATCGTGTGGTAACCTTGCAAAAGTAGTTAGCATGGTTTCTAAAAAAATCCTCCTCATTTTCTTCTGATGCTTGAGGCAGATAAACATCCAATTTTGACCATATTGTCACTTTCCTTAAACTGTGCATGGTATGAGCGAATGATGAATCGTGCCGGTGGTTCTCTGCCAAATAAGTCCGGAAGTTTGGCTGAACTTTGGTGTCTAATTTTGTCTCTGTATCAAATTCATACAGTTAGCCATTTCATGCGGTGTTCTTTTTCATAAATTTCACATTAAAGTTTTTGGTAAGAAAGATTATAGCCTTGTTTCACGCGCTTTAGGGAGTATACAGGGAAGCACAGAAGAGAGACTTGGATGTTCAGAAGAGATGCAAAATACGACTCGAAGAAAGCACCTGTTTTTCTTGGGGCAGTTAGGTCGGGAGGTCGTGCCGCTCCTCAAGGTTTCAGGTGCTTAGTTCAAAAAAATCTTGAGAGAGAGAAACAGAGAAATAAAGAACGATAGAAACAGAAAAATAAATAAATAGAGAAAGAAAGAGAGGAAGAGAAAGAAAGAAAGAGAGAGAAAAAGAAAGAAAGAAAGAGAAAAAGAGAAAAATAAAAAGAAAAGGAGAAAAAGAAAGAGAAAGACAAAAGAGAGAAAGAAAACGAGAAAGTGTTAAAGAGAAAGAAAGAGAGAGAGAGAAAGAAAAAATAAAGAGAAAAATATGAAGCGAAATAGAGAGTAAGAGAGAAATAGTGCAAGGGATGGAGATAGAAAATGCTGGGAAATAAAGGTATGAAGAAAGAAAGATACATATGAAGAAAACGAGAAAGAGTGAAATGGCGTGATATAGAAATAGATAAATGCACGGAGAGAGAGAGTGAGAGAGAGAATCTTTTGAGATAATAATTATTAGTAGTAGTATTTTCGTTTATTAATATTTTATTTTCTTTTAAATCTTCTCACACAAACACACCTCTACTCATTCCTGGTCCTTCTCTATCTCGAAACACCCTGTCTATTGGAACTGAATGAACTTATTAAATTTTGTCTTAGCTCCTAAAATATTTCTCGTGCCGCAAATCCCTCGCTCAAGATCTTCCCTATAATATTTGGTGCCAGTTTCTTTGTGGTAAAATTTCTCATTTGAGGCCAGATATCGTAAATTGGTGCATTTTATCTTTGCTCAAGAAATCCTGTATTTTATGGAACGCTTCTCTTTCACCTTGATTTAAGCTCATAGATAATTATATTATAAGGATCTTGGTTATAGCCGTTTGGCGTTAGTTGGACCATAAACCCTCGCATCCACACGCACACAGCGTCTTCTTTCATGGCTTTGCTTTGTGTATTAATGACTTCCTTCCGCAGGCCACGAAAGGGGAGGCAGCTTTACTTCTTTCCTGAATTCATGTATATATGTTCAGAAAATAAGGATTACTTTTCATGGCGAGGGCAAGCAGATAAGAGTGCGTTGCTTTGCGCATTTTAAACATGGATAAAAAATTGATTTCATGGATTTGGGTTTGTGGTTGCTTTACAATTTACAATCTTGGCCGCAAAGAGGTGGGGGCATAGGTAAAAGTATTCTTCACAATGATGGTTGGAGGTTATTTCTACATATCCTCTAAGAGCAAGAGTCTATTCAGGTGGTAAATAGCAGCAAATGTGACATAGACCATCGTAGCCGATTCCATCTACGTTCTATGTGGAAGATTCAAATGCACCCAATTATCGAATATAACCAAATATCTTACATGGTTATCCGCCACCCTTGAGTGGTATTGGTAATGGCCTTGTTGCCGAAGTGATCGGTGATGGCCGCAGTGCCATAGTGATTGGGTTAGTTGTCCTGCCACCAGTCAGAACGAGATCACGTATATGTCAGGCAGAAGCTTTCGCTAACTTGGTACAATTACAATGGTAATCTACACCTACAAAGCGTGCTAAACTCCAGTGAGCGCAGATACAAGACTTTAGCTTGCAGTGGGAGCTAGTCGTCTACTGGCTATGCGCAAGGGGCAAGTAACTCCATTCACACGCGTCATCACTCACATAGCCAATCATAACACGCTTTCCACACCCTTCTCCTTCTATATACCACATATCACTCTTTCGTCCGGAAAGGTGCCAAAAGAGGCCTCCCCAATTAGAAAGACGAGGGTTCCCTGCTCTCTAGGTGGAGTCAAAGAACTACTTTACTTTGATGACAAAACCTCCTCTTTACGTCTCTTAACAACCAGTCGTGTTTTCCTTTTGTTTATCTGATTAATTGCGTCACCCGTCTTTTTTCAATCGTGAGCGAGGTCTCATGACCGGATAATGAAACTAACATAAAGATTAGCCTGAGAATCGCTGCCAAGCCCAAAGGTGTTGTGGCGTTAGGTACATCAGGTACGGGTAGTACTTGGTTTGTTCAACAAACAGTAAAAAGGAAATCCTTCATGGCTTATAGGAGGGAAACTCTTTTTCCGTTAGCACTGTGTGGGTACGGAGACTCCTTCGCTAGGTTTCGAGAAGGAAGAGTGCTGTGGGCGACGAGTGCAGAGGTAAAGGAAGAGTGGTATGTGATAGATTATTTGTGAGATGAAGTGTGTGGAAGGATATTCCCGAACCAGACCAGTATGCAACTATCTCCGTACTAACGCTTATTTTTCTTTACTCTCCGTTATTGCTGAGACTTAACTATATAGATATGAGTAGATATTATGCGCCCAACCCATTGGCCTACGGAGAACTCCCCTCTCTTCGGCATCATTTATTGAGTTGAAAAGTTCCTTTCGAAGTCTCCGTTTGAGCAGCTACTTTCGTCCTTTCATAATCAAGCCGTTTCTCTTAAGCCTCAGCCAACCGACTTTTTTCATTATATGATTAGGTTAAGTGAGGTTAGGTTAGATTGAAGTATTAGCGTTTTAGGAATTAACTATTTTGTACGGAATTCTCGCTATTGCCTTTACCTAAACATATTGACATAACGTTATTGTTAATTTATTTAATATATATATATATATATATATATATATATATATATATATATATATATATATATATATATATATATATATATATATATATCATTAGTGCAAAAGAATGATGAAATAAATAAAACCCTTAAGACAACTTTAATAAGTTAGGAATTGGGTTACCAAATTGTTTGTTACAAATAAAAGACTGGCCTGGATGTTCTTTTTGTTTTTTTGTCACCCGTTTTGTAAAAGATGTACAAGTGCAGTGTTGGAGGAAGACATTGAGAGGTAGCGAGTCTCTTAGTGTTTGAAAAGTGTTCGAAAGGAAGTTCTGTCCACGCTCTTGATGGCAGGGAAGGGAAAAATGTGCGGGAAAGTACATACATATACCAAGAAGCCAAAAGAGTAAATCACATATTGTACTATGGAACCAAGAATACCTTTCATTAACTTTTTCCCGTTTAGGAACGGTGGTAGTTCCCCTTGGGGTTTGGATTTGAAGGTTGAGAGGTCACTTTTTAGAGGAGCTATGAAAAACATGCAGAAGTACTGCTGTAATGGATATAACTCCATGTATATGTATTTTCAAATCTAAGTTATTATTTACTTTATTGCTTTTAATGTTTCCTTATCTGTATTAATTTAATTTGTTGCTTTTTTATTTCCTCTTCTGCATATTTATATCCTCCTTCATGTTACATTTAGTCGCACTGTTGAGCTGCCCATGTTTACCTGGGGAAGAATGTGGAGGTGTACTTTCCTTACATTGGAGCAATTTTCTCTAGTTTTCGTTTTCTTTGTTTTTTCAGAGGTGGATCAAAAACTGAAGAACAAACAACGCTCACCCTCTGAGGCCAAGGTAAGGAAAGTACAACCCAATTAGAGCCGAAATTATCATGCTTTCCCCTCGCTCCTTTGAAAGAGCTTTACTGATATCCTGAAGGACTGCGACGGAGCCCTGCAAAAAACCCTCTTGTTAATCTAAGCGATGCGAGGCGTTATTAATGTCGCGCGTCTGGCAGGAGCGACTCTGCGAGAGGCAGTCAGCAACTATGTATCTAACTGGGGTTCGAAACCCTTATTACACTTTAGATTATCACATAGAGATAAAGAAGAAATTATGCACGATTCAATGGTAAAAATTACTAAAAATCCTTTCCTTGCTGTACTTAATTATTTAATTGATAAATTGTAATTAAGGGTGGAATTTGCACTCAATGGGAAAGAATTCAGGAAGAGAGAGACAGAGGAAGGAAACGTGGCTAACATTTTAAGGGAAAAAAAATTTCGTCCTTAAGAAATAGGAAAAGGCTATAAATTGAGGATCAGTTGGCTTTCATGGCTGCCCTCGCCTTTTAGATCTCAGCTGTTTAGATTAAGTCAAAGGGCGCGACTTAATAGCATTAAGATACCAATAAAACCCAATTTAAGTTACACTAATTAAAAAATACAAACACTTAAAAACCATAAGAAGGGGTGCAACCCAAAACGTTACCTACTATTGCTGCTATTACTATGTTGAGCCATCCGTAGATAAATGCTGAGTCACCGACATTTTTAGGATATATCACTTTTACAATCTTAACCTAACCTAACCTGACTTAATCTAACGTGCAGGCTAGGTTAGATTTGGTTTGTGATATTGATATAAGTAAATCTCCAGGACATCCCCGCCAAGATATTTTGGACATAAAATGTATTTACCTGCTTTTTTAGTAGTCATGAACGTGATTATGGTCGCCATTACCTCCGACATTCCCTTATTTTCTCGATAAAGGCTTTTGTTTCATTATATTGAATGCGCCTCAGAATTTCTGGCAACCCCATTGAAATCATTAAAATTCGACTTCAAAACTGATTCTATTCTAAATGGAGGTGTCAAAGCCCGCTATATCCCCTTTTTCAATAAACTAGTAGTATAAGGAAATGTAAATCCAACTATTAGCTTTTAGATTCAGTTGAGAACCTAATTCTAGGCTTTCGAGTTGCCTTTAACACGAATTGATTAAAAAAATCGGAGATAAGGGTTAGAACCCCACCCGCATCATTAAATGGAGTTATTGGTGCGGAAGACTTCCCTCCATTTAGGATATAATCACCTTAGAATAAGGTTAGGTTAGCTTAGTTTAGGATTGTAAAAGTGATATCTCCTCAAAATGTCTGCGACTCAGGATTTATCTTTTCCTTCATGATAGCATAACTAAATCTCCTCGACAATCTAAATAGATGAATGCATATATATATATATATATATATATATATATATATATATATATATATATATATATATATATAATAATTGAAGCTTAATCTTGATTTTATTTAAAAGGATGAGAAGTGACGCTTCCATTTCTCCCCCTCTAAAAGGTAAATTCTTGTTAAAAGCTAATCTGTGTCCAAATTCACGCAAGGGCACCCAAATAAGTGAACTAATTCACACACACATCACAAATTATTCATCATTCAAGTGGCTTTGCCATTAAGTCTCGTTCAGATACATTACACCTTCATTTGTAGGTATGAGACAATATGTCATTATGAAGCATTTCTGAACCGGGCTGAAGTATAGGACGAGAGCTGCTTAAGCTTTCGTATTGGTCATTCTTCTGCCATTAATCATTATTTGATTGTTATGATTTCGATCCCAGTGAGAATTTTAGCTTTTCTGGGAGTTAATACTTGTGGTTTGGCAGTTAATTTAAGGACAAGAGATGATATGGGAACGGCATTTGGTCATCCCATCTCAATCCTCTTCAAGAGGCGTCGTTTCTTCGATCACATAAGAATTAAAATTAGACATTATTAGGCTTGGGCTTGTCTAAAAAATATTTTAAGTTCATAATTCTTAAGAGAGAAGTTTAGATAAAGAAATAAACGCGAGAAAAATAAATACAGTGAAAAGAAAAGACAAATTTCCCACCCCCATTGATTACTATCGTAAACCCCACCTTTAAGGGCACAAATCATACGTATTTTAAAATCCGGATCTTGTAATGATGAGGCACATAAAAGTTTTTCCGGCGCTAATATAACCTAACCTAACCAATAATAACCTAAACTAAGCTATTTTAGATTAGGTTGGTTAGGTTAGATTAAGTTAGGTATTAGGTCGGAAAAACTTTGTGGTCTCATCTCTACAAGAGCCGAAGATCCTCATGAAAAGTACCCATAATTCAAAACCGAATTACCAATGGCACGCAATAGCTACCCATGAGCACCGCAGACCATCGGCCACCTTCAACAAAGAAGCAAGAAGAAAATATATATCTAACATAAAATGGCTATTGGACGAAGCTTTTGCATTTTCGTTAGTCATAAAAAAACATTTTAAGAGTAAATACCCCCAAAATACAAACCATTATCCAAGTAAGGTAAAATATACTATCAGCTTCAAACAAAGCTAACGGAAACGTAATAACAATGACAAAGATAGTGGCTCTTTCGTAGCTATTTACTTAATATTATATTGTCTAATTTCACTAGTTAAGTACGTGATTTTCTGCTTCAAGAAACATTTAGGAACCTGTTTCTCAAGAATAACCGAGATGTCAAACTTCCACTATTGTGTTGTTCTATTTTCTCGTCATAAACAGCTGGTTTTAGAGATTATTTCATCCCAAAGTACATTTTTGTTCCTAGTTACGCTGCATTTCTAATATGAGGGCTACATAGATGCATGATGTTATGGTACACATTCTACCGAAACGTTCTAAACGGCTTTTCACTGGGAGACGGTCAAGAGTTTAACAAAAGATTGGCTTAGAAGGTTAGGGATTTAATTAAAGGGCACTTAATTTTATATATTTTGTATTTTTTTTATCTGTTAGATAATTTCTCCAAGGGTTGCGAAAGTAAGACACAACAGCCCTTTAGCTAACCCCCTAACCTTCAAAACTAACAGTCATTTACTTCAACTCTTAATCCTGTCAAGGGAAAATGTTGTTTAGAATGCTGTAGCTGAGGTCGACTCCACATTTGAACATCAAACTTGACGGAGGAGCGAAAGTATCGATAAAACGCACACTCGAGCAGCGCATGTACGACTTTATACGCACACGATTCTGTTCCCTTTGCTCTAGCTCCGCATGGGAGCTAGAGGAACGGAACACCCTATCGGCTCCAGTTTCCCCATCATCTCAAACTAAATTTTGACTACCTGGGCATTAATCCTTGTAGACATTTCAACGTTATAATTTGTGTATTTTTATTCAAGCTATTTTCCCTGTTAGGGGCGGATTTCGTAGGCTATTCGCCAAGTTGCTTTTGTCCATTTCCCCTTGTCAGGTGCAGGAAGTAGGGAGGCTAGTTCATCCCCTCCTTCTTAGCTACGCTTGACGGGAAGGGCAAAATTATCCTATTTCTCTCACCCTTTTCTCTTTCTATTCCCCCAAAGGGATATCATGGTTAGCAGGGACAAACTTGCCGATTTTATGATCTCGAGGCCCAACACTGCGGTGCGCACCTCTACCGTCACCAGTTTCTTTACAACTCTCCCCTTACACACTTTCAACTCGGTGGCCTCGTTGCTATTGCGTTTCTTAATTCGGAGAAAAATATCGCACAGCTTCGGTCAAAATCCTGAATACGGACGTTTTCTGGAGGCTTTTCCTCGATGTTTTCATTACAATTGGAGGACTTTTTCTTAACGGAGAAATCTTTTCTTTGGTAATCATATTTGGGGGCTGTGATTTAAACGAATCGTCTGTTGCTCTTCGCCATGCCTCTATTTCTCAATTCCTCTGAAATTCATCGATGAACCTTTTTCCATTTTGTACCATTTGACTTGTTCTACGACTCTTCCTTTTCTGTCATCCTTTAGAAGGGATGATATAAGAAATTCGAGATAAAGGGAATACAAAAGAAAATTCAAAGTGGAGAGAATGTTCACCCGGTTAAGAGGAAGGAGAGAGAAGAAGAAAATAATTATTGAAGACCAAAGAAAATCATAATTAAAAGTGGCAGAAAAAACAGTGCTAGAGAATTAGAGGATTCTCATCAGTCATAAAAGACAGGATTTATAACACAATTGGAACTTCCAGAGAAAAGAGATTCGTTTGGAATAAATACAACCTAAGGGAAAAGAAAAATGGTTATATTAACAGTGGAAGGGTGGAATAAAATTTATACAGGGCATTAAACTTTTCGTTAGTAAATAAAACACACAAACGAATAATATGTCACCCCCCTCCTAAAAAAAGAACCCCAAGGCTGAAGCAATTGATGGTTAATGAGAAAACGATGGAATGGAAGTGTCACCAAGTAACAGAATGAGGCCCTCGTAAAAAAAGATGCAAAAGACCAAACTACGTGACCCGAGGTCAACCTGAATGAGCAAACTTCTGAAAATTCTATCCTCAATAACATTATGGGATCAGATGATGTCCACCCTCAAGTAGAGTAGCGGAGTGAGGGAGCTTTCTGTACACACAAACCGACAAAGGGACCTTCTATTAGGGGTCGAGTGTGAAACTTTTTATGAAATAGAGTACGAAATTTATGGTCGAATTTTCTAGAAAAGTTTCGTGGTGCATAGGACGAGAAGGGCTAAGAGTGACGAGATGTGACAGACAAATTCGGTGATCTCGTCTCCTCTCGCCAAGGCAAATTTGACTTCTTAGTTTGCGCCATGTTCTTGACCCCACAAGGGATTAAATCTATCAAATGAAATGTGGTAAGGTTTTTGTTTCTTGTTTCCTTTGTGTTTTTTGGTTTTGTTAGCATTTGTTTCTGTGATTTTATTTGATTTGTTTTATAATGTACCCTAGTATTAAGCTGGAAGATAATTATAGCGACTTATGACCTTTGGTGGTATACTCTTGATGAAGGCTACGGAAAAAAAAAATAAAAAATATATCATGTCTTCAGTTGTGTATGAAATTAGTCAAATTTCTTCTAGCATTCATATAAAGAAAAGGAAATTAGGTTTGGGTGGATATAATTTTCCACCTATCGTTATCAGGGGGAATATTATCTTCAAGTTCACAGCTTCTTTCTCCTACGCAAAAAAGCTTTTGAACTGAGGGGGAGGGGGGGTCACATGAGACAAATATTTGCAGGCTCCAAAAAGGTTTATAGAAATTAATTCCAACTCTAATTTTGGAGTAGATAAAATGTCTTACCGATCGGAGAATCTTGGATTCCTCTCTGCGAAGAGATTTACGTTTCTGCTTGATTTACAACTGGTGTCCACTGTCCCCTCCTGTAAAGACAATTGGCACGTCCCAACGGCATAAGCCTAGCATTTCTCTAGCCTTTCATTCATTTTTCCTCCAATCTATCATCTTTCATTAATGGGGGATCAGTCTTAGATACTGTCCTCAGAAAGAATCTACAACTTGTTCTTTCTAGGAAGCACATCCTTGAATTTGACTATGGTTCTTCTAACAGACTTTCTTAGCTCGGCAATCATCCATTTTTAGGCACGACTATCGTGCTGTTCCCTCCACAACTCCTCCTCTGCTTTTGTCAGCGAGATGATGCATTGCAATCTTTTATCTTATGTTTTCTCCGCATGCTAACCCTACACTATAGAAGCGGTAGTGATCCTGAAGGTCATTCATACTTTTTGTTTATCCTCCTATGCTGAGGGATTCCCAAAGAGTAATTTCCATTGTTGCACAATTCCACACAAATTCTTTGATAGGCAAGTTCGATTATTCTTATATGAACTTGCCACCTTACACAATGTAACCTGTTATTCATTGTTCTCCCACCACACGTGAATGAGATCATTATATTTTAGTGGATGGCTAACTGTCAAACTACGCCCCATCGCACTTCACACCATTAAGCTTTACCTCAGTTACTGAAGTTCATTTCCACATCGCTCACGCAATAAAGAAGTGGTACTAGTCAACCTACATGAAAAGTTTCGCTGGGGAGGTTGGATAACGAACACTCGACGGTCACCCATTGTTCCAATAAAAAATATTACCAATTTTTAAAAATACAAAACAATATTGACCAGACATATCAGAATGACCTTGCAATACATTATCTGCGATTATGTTAACCAGATTACCAATACGTGCTATTTAATTGCTAAAGAATGATTCAACAACAGATTATACTTTTATAATTTTATGTAAATATGTTTCTAACTATTTATAATAGCAGTAGATTATAATCAGAAGGCATTCAGTACCCTCTTTTGTGGATGGAAAATCATTTAGTATACACACCTGAATTGTGTGAAACCTTGATTTAGGTGAGGTAAATTATGTAAAGAGTCGTTTCGTATGTCGTATACTTCAGACTTCTCAAGATGAAGAGAGTTACTAACTTACTCACGTAAGTATTTTCTCATATCATACGAGACAACCTGTCTGAGATCGATTTGAAGGTGGAGAGTTTGCCTTAATGACCAAAACTGTATTAATAATTAAAGATTAGCTTGCGGAAAACAGACGTTAGATAAAAGCAACCAAATATTTCCATAGATCACAAATGGTAGAATGCGAAGAAGTGTGTAGGGCAATCTTATAGAACTAAAGTGAGTTCGAGGCGTCCGTAGTTAAACGTATTGAACTGTTGCTTTTGAACAGTAAGTTGAATTAGTGTAGATTTTGCGACAAAAACTCACCACATTTTCTTTTCTTTTGGCCCAGGTGCTTTACAACTCGTCTTACTATAAAATCAATCGATCTTCCATTTTTCCATTAATGTCGAGATAAATTATTTCGTGGCAACCACTCTTTAATAATGAATAATAAATATTTTCACCTTATAAATAATGCAGCATTATCAACCTAACTATTCAACTAGTTTATGAATATTGAACCCCACCAAGGTACCATGATGAATAAAGCTTAAATGAAGTTTGTGCTTAGGCCCTGAATAAAAAACCTGGTGGAATTTGACCATTACTGTGACACGACTATATGCATGTATAGTTTGGCACTTAAATGGTGTAGAGGTTATAGTAAATGATCATCAAGGAGTATTCCCTAAAGAGCTAAATTTGGCTTTTATATCTCCGCAACAGGAGGCGGAGTTAGAACTACTTTAATAGATTGATGGGTGTGGCTTATTTATGTCACGATAGGCTAAGATATTTTTATGAACGATCTTTAGATGAATTTCTTTGTGTTTATCTAAAAAGATGGTTTAATCACTTCCCGTTTTAGTCACTTTTGTGGACGTCTAAAAGAAAATGGTTATAGTTTTGCAATAGTTATGTATGTTTTACTGCAGAACATAGTCCCAAACGTTTCTTCCGAAAGTGAAAAGATAAAGTGATTGCCTAATAATATTGGTGCCGGAAAGTTAAGTGCCAAAGGGTGTCATAGGGTGCCATTAGTCATATGGGGCGTACCTTACCAAAAGGTTCCGAGTTCGATTCCTGAAGTCGGCCAAAAATAGAATAAAACTACAGTATCAACTAAATTCACTGATGGCCCCTGTCTACCAACATACAGTGGACCAACATGATAGATTATGGCTTATTGCTTCTCATCATGAAACTAAATTTGGTCTTTCTAGTTAGATCATCGGATTTCAACTTAGCTCCCGCCACGGTTATGTGTGGAAAGAGGTACTGTGATCCAGATTGCGATCTCTACAGCTACCATACTACTTGTGTAGGAAGAAGTGCTGTTGTTAAAAATGTCACTGCTCATAATGTAAAACCCAACAATGACATTAAAGTCCTAACAAAAACTTGTACATTGTAACCTACAACTGCAGAAAACTATCTGAGGAGGTATATCTCAAAGAACTTATTGAATTCAATGATATTAAACGGGATATAATTGGTCTGTGTAAAACCTAAAGATACATGGAAACTAGCACTGACCAATGTGATCATCACTAAATCTACCATGAAAGAAAAGAAGATCAAAGGCAGCAAGGACTTGGATTCCTTATACATAGATAGCTCAAAGAAATGATAGTAGTGTTTTATGCCATAACAGGAGCAGTATCGTATCAAAATCCTAAGAGTCTCAAGAAGTACTAACTCAAAATTGTCCAAATGTATGCACCGACATCTGCTAATAAGCAAGAATAATTTGAAGTAGTATATAATGATATCAGGACAAGTCTAAACAAAAATAAAGCCCATTATAACATCCTCATAAGAGCCTTTAATGTAAAACTTGTCCAAGCTAATGAATCATACATGAAAAGTTCCTAATAGGCGAGTGAAATTAAGTGGGATTAGATCTGGTTGATTTTACACTGACCCAAGACTTAAAAATTGCCAAACTATTTTGCAAAAGAAGCAGCAACAAAGATTGGAGAAGCCAAAACTTTTAGACATGCAATGAGATTTATTACTTTCTAGTCGACAAAAATATCACTTTCAGTAATTTCCAAGTCAGCAATAAAATCAAAATTAGTGACCAGAGGATTATCAGATGTAGGATACAAAATAACTTTCATAATCAGAAGAAAGCTATTCCATAAAAAAAATGAGCCCATTAAGGGCTAGAAAATCCTCGTTCCAGAATTCGGTGCCATCTTCATTAAACATACTATAAAAATCACTTTGCACTGAGCAACAGCAGCAATGTACACTACATACAAGCGATAAAAGAAAATGACAGACACTGCTGAAAAATACAAGAAAAACAAAATAAGATCAACAAGAAACTCTAGAAGAAAATCGAAGCCTGAAGATGGAACGCAAAGACCTTAAAGCAACAACATTAAGTGTAAACAATTAAAAACACTTACAAAAAAAAATAATTTAAGTCATTAGTCGATTTAGGATAATTTTGAAGAGCTAAATCCGAAAATCACTTCCCTTTCCTCAGATCAGGCCTGGTTTTTGTGCTAAGTCCATTTTTAAAAAATCTGATCTTATAACAAAATTGATTAGGTTTTTAACATTTTCGGTTGATTTTTGTTATTTCTCACCTAAAATAGATTTTTAATATAAATTTTTTTTCTAACACAATTGTAAATTGGATAATAGCTCATCATTTTTCATAATTCAGGGATTAAACTTCCGTTTCTTCGAAATCCTAGAAAATTCCTAGAACATTCTCTTAACAGTCCAACAGTAATCAGCAACCATTACTGCATCCCAGCCTCCCTGATACCTGGTCCTCATCTCTTCCATGTTCTGATGGAATATCTTTCCTTGCCCGTCACTCATTGATTCCAGATTATCAGGTAACCGATCTATATGCTAGAATAAGTAATGCATTTTAAGTTCATATGCATCCCTGGTTTCGGAAAGCAGCCAGCATATTAGGTTAGATATAGTTTCTGGCCCTCCTGTTACCAAAAAGTTATTCATGACTAGAACAAAAGCCTTTTAAGTTTTCAAACTCTGGATCTCTGATGAGCTGACGGAGTTGAGGGCCGTCGAAGATGCCAGATTTCACCTTCTTCATGGGCAATCCTGGACTAGCATGGCACAAGTAAGTGATGGAGACACCGATCTTGTCCAGAGATTTAGTGAAGTGTTTGATCATGCCAAGCTTGATATGAAGCTGTTGGATTAGTATCCTATCTTTGTTCACCAGAGGCTTAAATTTCTATTCCTTGCTCTGCAAGACAACATTTCCTCCCCACTGGCTAACACTGAACCCGATGTTTAACAGGCATATAATTCCTTTCGTATTTTTAATTACGCTTTTTTCCTTTTATGGGGATTTCCCACTCGGTTATCTTTGCCATCGGACGTTAACTTTTGTACGGGGACACCACAATCTGTAATATATCATGAGTGAACTGCATATACATCGATTCCTTGAGCATGGGGGTCAGAAGATCTCTAGTGTTGATCGAGTATAATAGTAGGTTAAGACACCCACCCTAAAGGACCCCCACTTTCAGTTAAAATTGTAGACATTGAAGTTCATCATTTGTGATGTAGGCCGTTCTGCCCATGACGAACTTACAGATTATCTTGTCTGGCCTAGAATTTAGTCCCAGTTGGAGAGACTTGAACTTCAAAACTAGGTCTGCATGTTTTTTCTCTTTCTCTAGTTTCGCCAATTTTTCTGTGATCATGGCCAGAGCAGTATCTGTACCTCATTGCCTGATAAATTCCTCTTGTTGATGATTATGTCAGTCATTGGCTTCCAGGTAGGACTGCACACGATTGGCAATGATCCTTTCAAGTATCTTCACGCCAAACTGGAGTAGAGAGATTGGGCGATAATTTGCAGCGGAAGTTGATTTTTCCCCGCTTTTGGAATGAATACCATCTTAACTACTTCACATTTATCAGAGTGATACTATGTGTTGAGGCTCTCATTCAGTAATCATTGAGTAATGGTAGGTGGGGTATTCACAAAGTTTCCTTTTGTTAACCCAGTTTTACCAGGCGCTCACTGTTTAAATGTGTTTAACGTTTGTCTTAGGCTCTGGTAGAAAATCTTTCTCCCTAGCCTTCCATAGGGGTTCTTGGATGAAAGGAAGTTATCTCGCTTTCTGCGTTACCAATTCTGGCTTCTCAAAGATTAGACTTGACCAAGATGTGAATCTCTTCTCGAATGGGAATTCACTTTAGGCTTCCTCAATGATGATGGGTATCTCTGCTTTTTCAGCAAATTGAGATAAGTGATTTTCTCTGGACGAGAATGCTGGAGAGTTGGTCTCGATACCACCTGTCTGGCCTTCTAAGTGGCTAAGGAACAGCCTCGGAAAGGTAAGTCTCGCTTGGTTCCAACTATCTTCTTTATTCCCTGTTTGACTCAGAGACAAGTCTTCTTCTCTCGATGGCTACGCGAATTCTCTTCTGAGAATTTATCTAGATCGAAATATATACGTCGATTATTCACTGGGGGGAGGGGAGACGAGGGAGTTTAGGATGGGGCGAACCCTTAATAGCCAACCGTTATAACCCTTTCCTAGGGCATAAATTTTCAAAGCTGTGATACTTCGCCCCTTGATGTTTACGCACGGA
Organism: Ceratothoa steindachneri; assembly: GCA_963969495.1. Classification (NCBI taxonomy): domain Eukaryota; kingdom Metazoa; phylum Arthropoda; class Malacostraca; order Isopoda; family Cymothoidae; genus Ceratothoa; species Ceratothoa steindachneri. The sequence continues at coordinate 138,396,417 of OZ018327.1, forward strand.
GAAAGTGAGATTTCGTCTATTTGGCGCAAAATAGATATAAACAATCGGACGGGACAGTGAGCCTCTTCATAGAGGCTCATTATAAAGGCTCTCACACCCTACTATGTTTATATTAACGGACGAAGGGAGCAATTCTTGATTACTTGACTCCGGGATGAAAGTTTACCCCACCAGTCTTGTAAATTACGAAATCTTCTGACTGAAATCCACCTTTGCGTGCGACTTCAAAGGAGCTTGCGGCAGCGGGGAATGGGGGAGGGGAAGTCTTAGCCCATGTGGAGCGTAACGGTTGACGCTGTATAAAAGACTTGCGTCTGCTTGTCCCCGTTATATTCATTCCTCTACAGAGGCCTATACTGGATTCCCACATGTTGAAATCTTCTACTGTTTCTTCATACTTTTCCTTGCTGGCTATCCTTTCTGGAGTACAAATTGGTGCTGGAAAGGATTTGAATTTAATTTTTGGTACCGTTTGCGTCTCTGCCTCTAGTAGTTTGGCTGTTATTAGATTAAGCTTCTCATTTATTTCCTCATTGTGACTTCTTCCAGTTGTTTCCGTATATAGTCCTGGCAAAGGGTTCTCATAAAGATACAGAAAGGCAAGTACCATAACCTTGGAGGCTAGTGAGCAATAGAAATATTTATGGGTCCTATGGTATTTGTACTTTTGCTGCTACATACGATTTTTCTAGTGGAGGGAATATTTTATATGCAAGTCCTCTGCAGATTGCTAATGCGGCGACAACGAAAGCTTCCTTTATGTGATTTTTTAAGTGTATGTCGGACTATAATTTTTTGATGTCAATGTTTCTTACAACGATACCATTCTTTGATATTCGATCTATATGCGTGTCTATTGTCTGGATAATATTTCCAAATACTCTTGGTTGACCATCCATTAGCATTTGTATATAGTATTTTTAATTTGTTGTTGATGTAATCCATTGTGGAATGTATTTGTTGTTGGGATTTTTACTCGTTTCTGTTTTCCATTTTCTAGTCTGCTCTTCTATCATGTTTTGAAACTATTGCTTTTGGTGGAGGGATCCGGCATTTGCTGTTTTTTTTCTTATTTAACTCATGTTGAGAAAGTGTTTCGTAAATTTCTTGTGTGTATTTTGTTCTACTTTGGTACCAAGCTTCCTCGACCTAGTGCATTGACATCTACTGGTCGTAGTCCAATTTAGCTTTTCTGGAATTAATTGCGTCGGTAATTGCTTTGGCTGCTTTTATTTCGTGAAAGTTGTGCGCTCGGTTTCGTATAGTTTTAGCTTGATTTTCTTATCATTAACTTGATAGTGCATACTTGAGTTTGATGTGGGTGATCTACATTGTAGGCTGTGAGACATCTTACGCTCCCTGGCTTCACGCTCACGATTTTAGTTCTTTTCTTGATTCGGTTTACTTTGCATTTCTTCTTTTTGTTCGCTTTTGGTGTTCCCATTTGTGCTTCTTCATTTAGCATCTGGGTTTCTTGTGCAACGAGTCTTGGATCATGACTGTAAGAAAAATTGGGCTGCATAAGTGTCTGATTTATTACAGTTTAAAAAAATTTCATTTTGAGTACCTCTCCACAATGGTGGTTATCCGGGAACTACATCTGTGGCATTCCTTTGTTCTTGAGCATCATGTTTAATTGTACCAAATGTTTCTGGCCTTGTTGAAATAACAGGTTTTTGCATAATAAATTCACGTCATTATTTGAGTTTAGTTCTCCTTTTGAATTTGCAGGAATGTTCTTTCTTTTGATTCCTCCGTAATATTAGCTTTTGCAATTTGTGCCACTTAGGATTTCATCGGTCTCTTCTGTTTGTCTCTTTTCTTCCAAGTTCTGTTTTACTATCTCTCTCTTTGCGGAATACGACATGGATAGTATGCTATGGTTCCCGTTGGAGCTCATGCATTTTTTGTATTCGGTCTAGGAACTGCGCCAATTATCTTCATCTGAACCACATTCAGAGCATCGATCTTTCTCTTACAGGCGCGTTCGTGTCGAGTGACCTTACATGCGATAACACTTGAATCATTTCTGTACCTCACACTACTCGGACCACTCGATCTGCTTCGATGTAATGCTAACGTTGAATGGAAGAAGTCCTTTTTCTATGGCTTTTTGGGCTATTCCAGTTTCTTTGAAAACAACTTTAAACACATGCGTGTATGTTTTAAATTTTATCACTGCGACCACTGAAAAACCTTTATTGTTGTTTTCTAACTCCCTTTTTATTTATTGTGTTTAATCGGTACTGACCCATTGGTCTAGGTCTCTACAAATTATGCTGATATACGTGAAGATCAATGGTGGGATTCTTGAAGATAAACGTATGGTTTTGAGCAGATTTACTGCCTTATCTTAGGTGAGAGCCTCAACGTCCTTTTCATGTTGGCATATTGCCACATAGCCTTGAGGACTGTCTATGAGTCTCAGAAGAGCAATGTTTAAAACTACATATATGGTGGAGAATAATTTACCTCTCTTCGATTTTTTTCCTGGATAGGATTCTGAATGATATCCTGGTCATTTACTTCATCCGAAAATGTTCATCACGCCACTAGAAAAATATGTAAGCATTGCATGTAGGATTGTGTCAGTTTTGGTGTGGGGAGCTTCGAGTTATGTCTGTGATGGGGGAGATTACTCTTTTAAATAAAAAAGAACAAGTTTGAAGGATTGGAGACTCGATAGACTTACTCTGTATATACGCTTTACCAGAAACCTTTAGTAAGAGAGAGAGAGAGAGAGAGAGAGAGAGAGAGAGAATGGTTGTGTAGTCTATAAAACCAACACCTTACTTTAACGCCATTTGGTGAGAATAAACAAGATAAACTACTCTCGGGTTTTGTTAGATTGCACGTGTTTTTGTTTCCTTATGCTACCTGTAGGCTTTGTTAATATTTAATAGAATTAACCTCTTCCAAGACTTGTCTGTTGTTACCCTTCGTAATGGCGATTTTTTTATTCATTGCAAAGCTTGAGGGAAATGATGGCGTTTTTTATTATTTTTCAGAGAAATAATTAGAAAAAGAAATTTTATCCATACAATAATTTAAAGGTCCCTGCAAGGCCATATAGATGAATGCTAACGTATTCTCTCATTACTAACACTTCCCACGCCTCATTTCCTTCCATGCTGTTTAGTTTTCCCTTCTCAGAATTTATTCATACTCGTGTGAGTGTGATTGTGTATCATTTCCCTTTGTACCAGTTTTTTCTCGTTCTTTTTTACATATAACTCCACCCAAATTTGGAGTAGTGTTGATCTTGACACGCGTAATTTATACGATTTTTCGAATGTTCCTCCAGTCGCAACAATTCAGCTAATAGAATTTGCAGTATATTCCTTTCATTTCATAAATCCTTTTTCCTAACTCATTTTTCTTCCCTTTTTTGAATATTTTATGTTCTGTTCTTTCTTAGATTCATTTTACCCCTTAAATAGACCTAAATTCTAGTCAAAGAAATGTTTAGAAACTCCCACTCACCTATATTTATGTTAAATGGAGATATGCTTCATCCGTGACAATGGAACAGATCTTTCTTATATCCCGAATGCAAAAAATATAAATGGAACGAATCCGGAAAGAGAGAAACTGGAAGCAGTAGCGTTCTTAATCCTCTGTTTGAAGTCCTCCCTCGTTCCTGTTTATTGAGGGCGGTTTACTTCCCGTACATTCCCAGGCTTAATTAGAATGTCAAATCCTATTAATTCCTGTTATTCCTTTAATGAGATTTTATCCTCATTTTTATGGAGATGACAGGTTGAAGGGAACGTTGGACTTCTCCAGGTCTTTCGATTCTGCCTTCACACCCAGGTTAATTCTTGGATGTGGTGAGGAGGAGGAAAGGGATTTGTGTCATTGTAATTTACCTAACTAAAAATTCAGGAAATTTGCATAGCACATGAAGCTATGCCACTTCGACTATGCTCTGTCACACAATTTCACTTCCCCCTAATTAAAACATTGTGATTAAGATACCGCGCTGGTCATTGCCATTTTTCATTAATAAATCAAATTTAACATTTTAACCAGTAGAGGAAACCTCCACTAGTCAATAAGAGCACGATTACTTGTCAACAAACAAAGGAAAGAATGAATGAGATTTGTGAAGAAGGATAATGCGCCTTAGAGAAGAATATAATTACACTGTACAACAATGAAAAAAAACGGAAATGAGAATAACCTTTTGTGGTTTTCTTTGCGTAAATAACCAATATAACATCCGTCTCTTTCTGTAATCATCCAGTTTCTCGTAAACTAATATCTTATTTACGTTAAATACACTGATGGTTTCGTAGGAATTGAATACAAAGAGCATTGGGCTGAAACTGACAACTCTAAAAGTTATAAACTGATTTTGATTTAACTTTAATGGAGTGTTCTTAGGGTATTTCTTAACTAAACTATGAAATTTATGAAAGTATACTTAATATATTTTTAGTTATATTTGTCTAAATCTGTGGTAACTCTTACCTGAATATTGATAATTTTGTAACTTACTATAAATACTTCCTAGTTTTACTTTTTCATTTAATATTTGCTACTGTTACTATTTATATTATTTTCCGCATAGTATAGTGTTTTATATTTACAAGATACATAGCGAAAATGCCTTGAGAATGCAAAGATTTCCCAGACAAATTCTGTTATATATGTGGATCAGTTACATTAAGACAATACAAGAGACAGTTAAAACCTGTTAAGAAACTTTATGAGCTGTATTTTGGATGTAAAGTGGGTGAGCAGGACAAATGTTAGGCACCTCATATATGTTCTGTCAGGCGTACAAGTTACCTTTCTGCCTGGGTGAAAGTCAAAGGGCCTGGCCTCATGTTTGTCGTACCAATGGTCAGAAGGGAGGCAAAGGACCATTCAATGGATTGCAAATTCTGCTTAACCAATATTAAAGGTAGGTATTCAATGTGTTTTCTTTCCTGGCTTTAATATATTTTCAAGATATGTATCAATTTAAAAGATCAAAATACATACTTTGTTGTACTTCTGCAATTTCTGCAAGTGACCACAGCCAGTAAAGGCAAGAAATCTATCATGTATCCAGATCTTCAGTCTGTTATTTGCCCAGTTTGACATTCAAGTGCTATTCCTCTACCACAGCCGCCGTCTGAACTACCAAGCGATGACACAAGCAACTCAAACGATTCAGAATCTCTAGATAGTTCAAATATGGCACAGCTTTAATCTGAAAAGAAACCACACCTCATCACCCAGCCGGAACTCAATGATCTAGTGTGTGATCTAACACTAAGCCAATTCAATTCTTTTGAGCTGACATATGAACTAAATGTTAAGAAGTGATTCATAGATGCATCCATTTGCAGCATAAAAGTGGTTCTGTTGCACATTGGGAGCACTATTCCTTCAGTTCCAGTTGCTCACTCAGTCATTTTAAGAGAGACATATGAGAACCTTGCTTTTATTCTATACCGCCTAAGATACAAAAAGCATGAATGGCTAAATTGTGACGACTTGAAAGTAGTATCCCTATTTAATGGGCTACAAACTGGATACACAAAGTACATGCTAATCCTTTAGAAGTGGGACCTTGGGGCCAAATCAGAACATTATGTACGCTCAGAATAGTCACCTCGGGAAACTGATACCTGGATGCCATAATGTAATTAATGAGCCACTAGCCAAGAAGGATAAAATCCTTTTAACGACATTGCAAAAACACTAGGATTAATGAAGCAATTTCCAATGCTCAAAATATATAAGACCATCGTGCTTACCAGTCTCCTCTAAGGATGTGAGACGTGGACTCTTTGCAGACGACAGTTGAGAACGCTGGAATAGTTCCACGTCTGCAGCCTGAGGTTGATACTCAGCATCCGATGGCAGTACCGTATTAAAAGCCTTGAGGTCCTCGACAAGGTGGAGACCACAAGTGTTTAACCAATGTTCCTGAAGAGCCAGCTTCAATGGACAGGAAATGTCATCGGAATTGACGACTCCAGAATGCCGAAGCAGCTGCTGTACGCAGAACTCTCCTCAGGAAAGCGAAACCAGGGTCGGCCTCGCAAGCATTTCAATGACTGTGTGAAGGCAAATATATCCCTCGCCGGAATCGCTCCCCCCAAAAATTGAGGAATGAGCAGAGGACAGAATCTGCTGGCGTGCTTTGACAAAGAAGGCATTAACCGCTTTGTGGAGGAGCGGCGTGCATGTGTTACTGAGGCTCGAGAGACAATGAAGGCCGCAGCAGCAGTACCTGCAGAGCCTGGACAGTTGCCCTGGCCCCACTGTCAAAGACCATGCCGTTCTAGAATTGGACTCCACAGCCACCTGCGAATCCATAAGAGATGAGATATGAAGATCAGTGGGAAAATTGTCTTCTGGTGGGCCTAAGCTAATAACCAAATTATTGGATACTTAATTAGGTTTAGGCTCGTCACCAAAATTTAGGGGCAATCATTGACAAGCTGGTTCTAACCTTAATTAGCCATTTACTAATAAGCTATTATATAATCGACTTTTAAAGACAATGGCAAGATAGTGATGGGTTTGTACCTAATGTATGCAGCACTAAGTGAGGTATTTTCCTACAATACTTTCGAGCGAACCAAAATTTCACTAGAAATGTAGAAGTACGCAATAATTCACTGATTTTGTCTCTAAGTGGCTAATTACAACTTTAAATCTATTTAAAGGAGAAATTTTAATTAATGCCCCCAAAACAAGTTGATATTAACCAAATTGACATAAATATACATTTAATCTTGGTAGATATATTACAACGGCTAATATTAAGGCAGAAGCTTAAGATATAAGAACATAGCTATTTATTTCACATATCCTTCATGCATTATTGAGTGTTCTTTTAGTATTTTTCTACTTTTTATGGATTCAGTGGGTACGTTCCTGTTGACCCAGTCATTCCGAACTGACGGTCTAGATTTCAGTAGACTGAGAATTGACCGGATATATTTTAATTTCCTCAATAATAGCTCAGAAGGGGAATCAGACTCCAAACATTTCGTGAGATTTTTCTCCCGTTCAGTTTTTAAGAATACAAACAGCCTAACTATTTCATTTACATTAGTTTGTACTGTGATAATCTTACTTAACGGGTAATTGAGAGGATTCAGCTAATGTTTTTTGATGCGAACATTAAAGCGTTCTTTTAATCGCTGGTGCTTGCTTTGACTGGCCACTATCTCTCTTTGATTCCGATGGCTTGATCCCATTACCTTAACAAGAAACTATACTTTCCTCAATTTAGTTTAGGGGGATTAAATGTTTCAATTGGGCATTGGCTGGACAATCCAGTTTTAATTCTGAGTAGATTTAAATTGGTGTATTATATATATATATATATATATATATATATATATATATATATATATATATATATATATATTGAGGCTTGGTAATAATCGTTAATTGAAGTTTTAAGATTTCATGAGATATGGGTTCCGGAATGGATTCCCAGGTCTTGTTTCGAAATGCTTTTTTGAAAGCAATAGGCTTTCTGTTTGGAGAATTAAGTTTTTAAACCTCTAAAGGATCGGAAATTCATTTAAATGGAACTAAATATTAACTTCTCAAAAGATCTAAAACAGTTTTTGCCCAGGGAGCCCAGTTGACTGAAATCTTAAAAAAATTGCTCTACTTTCAACAGAAGGACGCCTTTATCTTTAAAGTAAGTTATTGTTTCAGAATGGCTGATGAAAACTGAGATAACATTCGCGGCAGCTGTTACTTGCAATTTTAGCCAGATATAATTAGAAATTTGTGTAAGGTCATAGTGGAAGAAGTTGAGTGAGAACAACCGAATGAATTCTTTCACGCCTAAATCCCTGCAAATTTTGCTGTTGATAGTTCGAGTCCAGATGTATGTAATGCATAGCAACTCAGATTTTTACTCCTTTTCGTTATCTCTTACAAAAAAAACTTGCAGTTATGTGTGTAATCTAATTAAACATCTGGCAATGGTATACTTGGAGAGTCAAGAAGAGATGTCTTGTTCGGTTTTTGATCCATTTTAACTGATGAAAGATGCTTTGATGCCCCTAATTGTTTTATATTTCTCGGTAAAAATAGAATATATGTAAACTCGCATGTGATAAGACTTCATGGTTAACCTTATTATTATAGTATATAGTATAATTTTGAACAAATTTATAGTTTCATTAATAAAGTTCAGTCATTTAAATAAGTTTGTTTAAAAAAAAATGTGAAGTATCAGGAATGCACTTTATTGCCCCATTTTTATAATATTCATTATAACCATGTAGAACTAGTTCGAACGCCGGAATGATCGACCTTTCAGATTTTAGAGACGATCTGTGCATTTATTTAGTTTTAAGGATTACGATAAATTTTAGAACTTTACAACATATTCTTACTAAACTTCAGAAGCCTGAGACCATATGGCGACCCACTACGTACTCTTTACTCTTAAACTTCGGCGAGGGCCTTACTCTGTAACTGACTTGAGCTCTCTTTCCTTTCATGTGTTTCCTTTCGAGTCTCCAATTTTGCTACCGTAATTCAAATTGATTGGTCTTCCTCGTGATCTACGTTGAGAAATGGACAGCTGGGCCCAGACATAATTTATTTTCACCGGATTTTTCCAGAAATCTGGTTACAAAATAAATCGAGTGTTTTTTTTTCTCGCTATTAATATCAATTTGACTATTCCTTACAAAAATCGACCTTTTTATTATATTTGTATTAACCTATTCGTATAAACATTTAATCATGAAAACAAACTAAAATGTCAGTGTAGGAACAAATTACTAGATTCCTATGGGTGTGATGTACTATTTACTTGCAGTATATTTTAAGAGATCGTGTGAAACATTTTTAATAGTAAGGCTTTTAGTTCAAAAGAAGGCCTACTTGTTTAATTAAGTTGTCGATTTACAGTTCTATTTATTTGAGAGCAAAAAGGAGACTTCGATTTATTGTAAATTTTGTAGGTATTTCATATCATCATACATCTAATTGCTTGAAAGTTTATCACATCTGACTTCCAACAGCAAATTGATACACAAAGCTCAGTAGCGTGTTGAGAGTCCCTTGGTAGTGATGAGATTAGTTTCTTTTTGAGATGTAATCCCCATAAGGTAGCAACACCTGAAGGCTGTGATGCTGGTTCACTATTGTGTGACGAATGCCTTCATTTGTTCATTAGAGGCTGACTGACGTTGTATTACGACCTCATTCAGTTCAATCCAGAGATTTTTTAATAAATTTATTCCAAGAGAGTGAGAGGGCTAGTCATCACCGTGATATTGTTTCTCGGAACTACTGTAGGTGGACGAAGACTTGAAACATGGGGCACTGTGATGCGAGAAAATCAGATTTCTAGTATTATCGGAGAGGTCTCAGTTTGAGGGCAGCATGTAATCTCTCAGGTAGCTTTGTACTTCTATTAATTCATGGTGCTATCACAAATACATCTAATTGCTTGAAAGTTTATCACATCTGACTTCCAACAGCAAATTGATACACAAAGCTCAGTAGCGTGTTGAGAGTCCCTTGGTAGTGATGAGATTAGTTTCTTTTTGAGATGTAATCCCCATAAGGTAGCAACACCTGAAGGCTGTGATGCTGGTTCACTATTGTGTGACGAATGCCTTCATTTGTTCATTAGAGGCTGACTGACGTTGTATTACGACCTCATTCAGTTCAATCCAGAGATTTTTTAATAAATTTATTCCAAGCGAGTGAGAGGGCTAGTCATCACCGTAATATTGTTTCTCGGAACTACTGTAGGTGGACGAAGACTTGAAACATGGGGCACTGTGATGCGAGAAAATCAGATTTCTAGTATTATCGGAGAGGTCTCAGTTTGAGGGCAGCATGTAATCTCTCAGGTAGCTTTGTACTTCTATTAATTCATGGTGCTATCACAAATACATCTAATTGCTTGAAAGTTTATCACATCTGACTTCCAACAGCAAATTGATACACAAAGCTCAGTAGCGTGTTGAGAGTCCCTTGGTAGTGATGAGATTAGTTTCTTTTTGAGATGTAATCCCCATATGGTAGCAACACCTGAAGGCTGTGATGCTGGTTCACTATTGTGTGACGAATGCCTTCATTTGTTCATTAGAGGCTGACTGACGTTGTATTACGACCTCATTCAGTTCAATCCAGAGATTTTTTAATAAATTTATTCCAAGAGAGTGAGAGGGCTAGTCATCACCGTGATATTGTTTCTCGGAACTACTGTAGGTGGACGAAGACTTGAAACATGGGGCACTGTGATGCGAGAAAATCAGATTTCTAGTATTATCGGAGAGGTCTCAGTTTGAGGGCAGCATGTAATCTCTCAGGTAGCTTTGTACTTCTATTAATTCATGGTGCTATCACAAATACATCTAATTGCTTGAAAGTTTATCACATCTGACTTCCAACAGCAAATTGATACACAAAGCTCAGTAGCGTGTTGAGAGTCCCTTGGTAGTGATGAGATTAGTTTCTTTTTGAGATGTAATCCCCATAAGGTAGCAACACCTGAAGGCTGTGATGCTGGTTCACTATTGTGTGACGAATGCCTTCATTTGTTCATTAGAGGCTGACTGACGTTGTATTACGACCTCATTCAGTTCAATCCAGAGATTTTTTAATAAATTTATTCCAAGCGAGTGAGAGGGCTAGTCATCACCGTGATATTGTTTCTCGGAACTACTGTAGGTGGACGAAGACTTGAAACATGGGGCACTGTGATGCGAGAAAATCAGATTTCTAGTATTATCGGAGAGGTCTCAGTTTGAGGGCAGCATGTAATCTCTCAGGTAGCTTTGTACTTCTATTAATTCATGGTGCTATCACAAATACATCTAATTGCTTGAAAGTTTATCACATCTGACTTCCAACAGCAAATTGATACACAAAGCTCAGTAGCGTGTTGAGAGTCCCTTGGTAGTGATGAGATTAGTTTCTTTTTGAGATGTAATCCCCATAAGGTAGCAACACCTGAAGGCTGTGATGCTGGTTCACTATTGTGTGACGAATGCCTTCATTTGTTCATTAGAGGCTGACTGACGTTGTATTACGACCTCATTCAGTTCAATCCAGAGATTTTTTAATAAATTTATTCCAAGAGAGTGAGAGGGCTAGTCATCACCGTGATATTGTTTCTCGGAACTACTGTAGGTGGACGAAGACTTGAAACCGTGGGCACTGTGATGCGAGAAAATCAGATTTCTAGTATTATCGGAGAGGTCTCAGTTTGAGGGCAGCATGTAATCTCTCAGGTAGCTTTGTACTTCTATTAATTCATGGTGCTATCACAAATACATCTAATTGCTTGAAAGTTTATCACATCTGACTTCCAACAGCAAATTGATACACAAAGCTCAGTAGCGTGTTGAGAGTCCCTTGGTAGTGATGAGATTAGTTTCTTTTTGAGATGTAATCCCCATAAGGTAGCAACACCTGAAGGCTGTGATGCTGGTTCACTATTGTGTGACGAATGCCTTCATTTGTTCATTAGAGGCTGACTGACGTTGTATTACGACCTCATTCAGTTCAATCCAGAGATTTTTTAATAAATTTATTCCAAGCGAGTGAGAGGGCTAGTCATCACCGTGATATTGTTTCTCGGAACTACTGTAGGTGGACGAAGACTTGAAACATGGGGCACTGTGATGCGAGAAAATCAGATTTCTAGTATTATCGGAGAGGTCTCAGTTTGAGGGCAGCATGTAATCTCTCAGGTAGCTTTGTACTTCTGTTAATTCATGGTGCTATCACAAATACATCTAATTGCTTGAAAGTTTATCACATCTGACTTCCAACAGCAAATTGATACACAAAGCTCAGTAGCGTGTTGAGAGTCCCTTGGTAGTGATGAGATTAGTTTCTTTTTGAGATGTAATCCCCATAAGGTAGCAACACCTGAAGGCTGTGATGCTGGTTCACTATTGTGTGACGAATGCCTTCATTTGTTCATTAGAGGCTGACTGACGTTGTATTACGACCTCATTCAGTTCAATCCAGAGATTTTTTAATAAATTTATTCCAAGAGAGTGAGAGGGCTAGTCATCACCGTGATATTGTTTCTCGGAACTACTGTAGGTGGACGAAGACTTGAAACATGGGGCACTGTGATGCGAGAAAATCAGATTTCTAGTATTATCGGAGAGGTCTCAGTTTGAGGGCAGCATGTAATCTCTCAGGTAGCTTTGTACTTCTATTAATTCATGGTGCTATCACAAATACATCTAATTGCTTGAAAGTTTATCACATCTGACTTCCAACAGCAAATTGATACACAAAGCTCAGTAGCGTGTTGAGAGTCCCTTGGTAGTGATGAGATTAGTTTCTTTTTGAGATGTAATCCCCATAAGGTAGCAACACCTGAAGGCTGTGATGCTGGTTCACTATTGTGTGACGAATGCCTTCATTTGTTCATTAGAGGCTGACTGACGTTGTATTACGACCTCATTCAGTTCAATCCAGAGATTTTTTAATAAATTTATTCCAAGAGAGTGAGAGGGCTAGTCATCACCGTGATATTGTTTCTCGGAACTACTGTAGGTGTACGAAGACTTGAAACATGGGGCACTGTGATGCGAGAAAATCAGATTTCTAGTATTATCGGAGAGGTCTCAGTTTGAGGGCAGCATGTAATCTCTCAGGTAGCTTTGTACTTCTATTAATTCATGGTGCTATCACAAATAGTGAGAAGACTAACCACTGAACTTGATATGCAGCCCAAAGCTATTACGGAACGGCCACTATGCTTTATTATTGGCACTATGCAATCTCAATTCCACTGCTTCTCAGGATTCCTGCGTACTATACTTTGACCAGGTTCGAGAAAAACTACGAGGTGTACACATCCCGACTGACGCAAGGTCGCTTTTGCTGAAGGTTGATCAGTAGCCTTACATGAATTCATACCTTGTACAAGTAGTATGTGACAGAAAGTTCTGAGAGATGCATTAACCTGGCCACCATCTCTCATTTCATGCCGTAGCTGGACTGCAGATTTATTACAATCCAGAAAGCTCCTGCTATGCATCACGGTATCATCTCGTTGCATAATCACCATGGGTCATTCAAAATGGGATCGGTCTTGGATTTGTTCACTTTTTTGGATCTTTTTTAACCTTTCTCCATCAACGTACTCTGATTCGCCGGCCCTCCCGGCAATTTAGCAAGATCCAGGATACATGCATGCAAACCTTGAACAACATATTCACATACATACTAAAGCAATAAGAAAAATACCAGGCGAAAGAAAACCTTTAGCCACCATTGTATATCAAGTTGTGAGTAGAGTTGTTGAATAACAATATGTCTCTTAATATGGGTAACTATAATAGTATTAGTGCTGCCTAGGTATCGGAATGTTTATTCCGCAGTACTCCATATAAATTTACAATCTGGAATATACTTGAATTAATATTTGGCTCCTAACCAATCTTCTTTTTTAGTTTATCATCGTTTTGAAGCAATGTTGCAAAAGTGAAGAGAGAGAAGATTAAAAATAAAGCCTAGCATTCGATAGGTTTCCCCCAGATTCCCTAAATTATTGAAACTTATGAGTCAATATCCATGTAAAAATATTACTATATTAAAGACTAAGTTTTGTAAAAGAGTAAGATCTTGTTGGGAATAAAAAATAAGAATTTTATGCAATCTCATTATTAATAGAGTAGATAAACTTACAGTCAGCTCAAATAGGAGCTATTAATATCAGTATTCTACTCTAGCAATGTCCTGTTTCTCTATTTCTAGTACCATAATAATATTAATTTATTTTTATCCGTGTGATTCAGGCTTATTTGAATGAAAGTTTTGCAAATGATAAACCCAGAAAATACCTATCAAATCTTAATTCTATTAGTGTGAAGAACAGTTTTGGATTCTGATGTGGACCGCTATGTATAGTCTGATTAGAGGATATGCTTAGAGATTTGTCTTAATTTCCACAATTAAGAAGAGAGAAGATAACTTGACATTTTGTAGTCGATCTCGATTCGAAAAATGACCATATGAGAAAGTTGAGAGTTTTCTCCTTAATTAACTGATTGAGATTTTCTCTTCCCTGAATATATCCCAATTGCTTCTTTTTAAAAAACGATATATCGATTATAGTTTATTTAACCTCATATCTTCGAAGTTTTTTAATTATAGAAAAATACATCCTTGATAACTGAATAATACTTATTGAGCAATTCATAATTGCGTTAGTTACAAAGTAAAGGCATTACCAGTGTCACTTCCTAATTTTGTTGGGAAGAATCCAAAACCAATTCTATTTTTTTTTCTAATTAAGAAAATTTGGGGCAAATAGAATCATCGTAATACCTGTCTTTTGTAACTAAAATTTTGTCTGTTACCATTCTTATCTTTTATCCCATTAACTTTCTAACCACATCTCCTATCATTTTTCTACTTTACATATCTTTAATTTTATTCTGTTAATTAATAAATTTCTCCTCACGTCATACTCACTAAGTGGACATTCCCAATTGCCTTGGGCTTAGAAGGAAGGCATAACGCAAGATTTTCAGTTTCAGGACGATTTAAAAACTGCATCAGAACTCTCTCGAGACGGCCCCTACACTATGCTGCTCAAGATAATTTGAATGGAGCAGATCAGCATTATACCGCCAAAGGAAATGAGTACATAGAATAGTTTTCCTGCCTAAAGCTAATTCCTAGCTCTTAGCATTGAATTCTTGGACCAAGCCATAGTTTTGTTCTTCGAATTCACTGTAATAAACTTTGTTAGAGTTAAACTCATTTATCTTTAACGCTAAATCGCGGTTTATTACTTTAAATTTAAGATATTTGGCTAACAGGTGAAAATGGCAAAGATGGATTCACCATCTAAAATGTTAGAAAATGAAAGAGCCCATAAAGAGACAGTTCCTGGTCCTATACAGGCAAGCCTGCTGTTCTCATTCATACTTTTAAGGGATTCCTGTTTAATTTCGAATTATGAATTGTCCTGAAAGCATGTAATTTTATTATGGCAGAAAAATACTGAGGATAAAAGGGTAAATCGGTGCAAATACACAATTGTTGGATAAATTTTCGGCAGTTATGTGTTTGGTGATCAGTTAGCCCAGATCGCTTACATCTATCTATTTCAGTTTAATTTTGTAATAGTGGGAGAAAGCGTTTCATATTTCTTGTAGGGTAATTAGAATGATAATAATCTTTTCCGACTGCGGTACAAAAAATGCAAAGAGTGGTGTAAAATTGGCTTGTTTAACTCGGGTAACCTTTTCCGGCAAAACTATTTATATCCATTTCAGTTTGTTTCCCTGAATGCGTTGATCTACATTTATGAGATTAAAGTTCACATGGGGTCAATTTTTTTTGCTTTTTTTTTATTTGTGGGCTCCTAGTAAGCTATATTGATTAATGCCATTGGAATGTTTCGTTTAGCCAAGTCCAAACAAAATAGTTCACGAACATTTCAACCTCCATTTACATGCTTTTGGCCGAATCACAGTGTTAAAAGTTTACTCATATATAAGAACGGATCTTCTCTATAAGTTAATTTTAAATCATTTATTCTTCTAGAAGATTAGGTTTTAAATTAATGGGGATTTATATATTAAAAAACTCGATTAAATTCTAGAGAATTACTCAATATTGACTCTAGACAACTCAATTACTGTTTAGGCAATAACAGTTTATCAAATTCTGGATACTAGATTTAATCTATTGTCTCTCCAAATTGAAAAAGATACATGATTTTCCTCCTCATAGCTATCAAAAATAGTTAGGGGCGGAAGAGTACTTTTTTAAATACTCTAACTGCTGCGAAGGCGAGGTCATCATGAAGTTTTCGAAATTAATGAGTGGTTTGGTTGCTTTTAAATCCTTCAACATTTGAATGAGCCTCGATTTTTAGCCTTTCTCTCAAGTTTGGTTAACGAACCAAACGCATCCGTTTTAGCTAATTTGGGAAATATTTGACCTAAAGTGGCCTACATTTTGGTTTCGTCTTCCGGCAGACTGCTATTGTAAATTTGTTCCTTGTATTTTTCTAAAGAAAATTGTGCATGATAAATACTATTATGGTTATTTAATGATTGTTAATGTATTTATTCTTGCATGCTAGACTTTAAGAAACTGTGCCATATGGTGTAGTATTAAAAACTTGTCAAAATTAAGTTCTTGAAACTAAGTAAGAGACAAATCTTCCTAGACAAACATGACAGTTTCTAAAGCCTTAGTGGTTGGCACCAAACCACGAAAAATAATTTTGTTTAATTTCTGTAAGCCTTAGATTGGGTAGAGTGATGAAGTATAAAGCAGTCTAAATTATTGTAATCCAAACTACATTGTTATGGGGTTCTGAATAATATTACTGCATGGGGTTTTAAATTCTCTTTTGTCTTAATTTATCTTTCGTCTCGCTTCTTTCTAGCAAAGAAACGTATTTCTTGCTACTACACTTCCCTTTAAAATGGGCGAAATGTTCACTGGTGCAATTTTTACGCGGAGTATTTTACTAATTTAGCGAAATTCGCTTGGAGAGTGAATAAGTTAGACGGCGCGGAGGGCGCGTAAGGCAACCGGGTTTACTCGTAAAGAATAAATGGAAACTACATAAAAGATCTGTGAATTATACAAAATGCCTTAATTGTGTTGCTTAAAACTCGTGCGCTCAAAGATTTCAACATTTTAATTTATTATTCTTCAGATACAGGCAGTTACAAGCTGAAAAAAGAAGAAAATTGCTACTTTGAGCGAAAAATAAATGAAGTGACCGAATAAAAACTTTGACTCATAAAACTGTGAATAGTATCTATTTATGGTAGTGTTGTAGTGTTGGAAGCCAAGTAAAAAGAATAAGGGGAGAGTAGACGAGGAAAATGAGATTACGATGATGAGAAAAAATGATGGTAAAGGATGACATAAAAAATCCTGTATAGCACAACCAAAAACCTATATGCGAATACAAATTTATCCTTTGATTCCATTGCTCATGGTAACAAAAAGTAAATGGTAAATTCTTGATAATAAAATATAAACATGAGAAGTTAAATGAAAATAATTGAATGAAAAAGTTAAAATTCGCAAGAGAGAAATTGGATGATCAAACTCGTATTCATACAGCAGACTTCAGGTTTCTACTTCATTCCATGACCTACCAACCTCTTATCATTCCAACATTTTTGAAGTAAACTTTTATCGTAAGCTGGTCATATTGAGATAAAAATGATTTCTAAGCGCATTAGTAAAGAAATGCGTGCTAAATCTAAGATATAAAACAATAAAACATAAATTTTAATCTTTAGAGGTAAACAACTTTAATATCATTCATATAGTAAAAGGTTCTAATCTAAGCTAACCTAATCTAACCGAATTTAGTATCCTTTCTGATATCCATTGCTCATCAGAAGCTGAGATACTCTTTTCCTCAACACGGCGATAAAAAAAGAGTTATAGTTCAAATTTGAAGTAGCTGGCGCGAATTCTTAAAAGATAGAAATAGGATTGACGTCCACACGCGAGCCTATTTGCCGCAAATGAATTTGGTTGTTTTATTTGCGGTGGAGTTCGTTAATATTGATTCAACATTCATTGATGCTATGAAACTAAAAAAAAGATCCAAGCACCATAGACTATTACTACTAAGCTATCATGAACACCGGATATAGGAAGGATCGAAAATCCTTAAAACCATCATTTTACGCAACAGTATGGACACAAACCGACCAACAAGATCAACCTAGTAATTTGCAACAGAACAAAGAAAACTAGTAGCCTTATTCTGAAGAACAGGTGTATCCCTATGACGGGGCCTCTCCAAGAGTTCAATCGTTTTTAAGAATAAACCCGGAATGTCAGTGACTGTGAGCAACGCGATTTGACATACATTGTATTATTTCTAAGGAGTAATCAGACGAAACAGCGCAAATCACCGGAAGACCCTCACCCAAGCAAAGCTCAGCAATAACATCTTTCTACGTGAGAGTGATAGAAGGCGAAGATGGATTGCCGAATCCGTCACATATGGCAGTGAGGATTCGCGATAAACGTGCAACTATAGCCTGAAACAATCTTTCTCACCATTCAAGGTCTTAACTTTATTGTAGCTTGAGTTGCCTTTCCCTTGTCTACTTAAACAATTTTATTACTTTACCCTTACATACATACGTTCTAACCTTGCTAAACTTGAGAATGGGTAACACTAAAAAAAAATAAAGGAATTAAAATATGTAAAGCTGTTACCTCTTTATCCAAACGGTCTGGCAGACGAACAATAGAATTTTATCAAAATATACAGTGGAAAATGGAAGAATAAAAAGAAAGCTCAATGTTCGGTAAATCAATAATAATTATCAACATCTACTGATAAAACTATACAGACAAAATAATAAATAACTTCAACAAGTTATTTTTAAATGTAAACGCTACAGGCTACTGCAATGATGGAATGGCCATAGCTATAAGAGGAAGCCACAAGTTCAATGAGGTAAAAACAACATCGACAAAGCATAGATGGACATAAGCGTTGAAATCGAAATAAAGCCAGTAATAATAGCCACAGGCTATTAACCACCAAGACGGAATACCGTTCCAATGCATAGTCTCATGCCAATCTTTAGCACAGGACTCCACACGATATTCATGGGAGACCTGAATTCCATGTGCAGAATAAATGACTACCAAAGAAATAGGAATATAATTGGTGAAAACTTTTAAATTTTGATCAAAAGAAATATATTCAAGATAGGCAAATCAAACGGTCTGTATTTATTTCAATGTTTCTCCGAGGGTTGCGGGTTGCCAGCCCGGAATTTTTAGATCTTGAGATTTCTAAGATCTTTGAAATAGGGAACAATCTTTATTCCCCTCAAAGGTTTCTTGCAGGATGCCTAGATTTGGCCAAAAAATCGTTTTACAGAACTTAAATCCCTCCTGCATACAATTTCAAGAACTCCCTTGTTTTGCCGTTTTCTGAGTCCTTTTCCTTGCTTCCCCGCCTCTTGAAAAGTCAAATATTTCTCATATTCAAGTATTTGTCTACCATGTACAAAATGTTCATTCATAATAGTAACAATAGTATAAGGGGGGTTTATTTTGTGGATCTTTCAGTTTTCCCTGAGTAACATTTTGGGCAAACCAGTAAATCATTAAGTGTACTCTTGACGCAACATAAAAACAATATTAGGAAAGGGGGGAGAGCAGTGCTTTCTTTGTCCATTTATCTAAAAACAGTCACTCTATCAATTGGAATTTGGCTAAATTTATTTACAAGGAAATATTGTCGAATGCTTATTTATTAATTGCCCGCCTAATTTTAATATATCCCCCCGGTCTCTTTAAACTGGCCCTTGTTATTAAAAGGCTTATTTAAAACGAAATTGTCCAGTTTAAATCTTAGCCCCTTGATTTATTCATTTAGTTACGTTTCTCTCGTTTATTTTTATGTATTCACAATTACCTGTGTAGGTTCTTAGTTTTGTGACCTAAATGTCTAAATTCTTTGCTCACAGTTGGAATTTCCGTCAGTAGACCTTATCTATTTGGTTTATAATATTTTTCTATTTTGTGTCCTTTCGTTGTACATAGGCGGGGCATTACTCTGTTGTTTCTCTACATACCACCTTTGTAAAACTTTTCGTTATTCCTTGAGAATGAACTGAACAAGTTCGAAAGTACTTGGAATCCGCCTTTCATTTCCTGTGTGATTTTTTTCATATATATATATATATATATATATATATATATATATATATATATATATATATATATATATATATATATATATATATATATGTATATATATATACATATATATATATATATATATATATATATATATATATATATATATACATATATATATATATATATATATATATATATATATATATATATATATATATATATATATATATATATAGATAGATATAATGCAAGAAATAATAAACCACAATATTTGATCAGATCAGGCATCAACTGAGTCATCTCGCTACAAGTGTCAACCAACTACAACCTCTTTCGACACAAGTGGTGACAACTGGATGTATATTTGCATCATAGGATGCAATTGCATCAAATTTCTGAAGTCATCAATTTTCCCCAACTCAATTACAACCAACCATGAATCACATCACATGGGTCAAGAAGGAGCCCATATTCATCTCACGAAGCATCAACTTAACTCAACGGGAGACTTAACTTCCGCGCCGCGCAACTCTCCTGCTTTCACTTACAATACTCTTCATGCTGTGGCAACGCACCATCAAAACTCATCAGCAATCACAAATACTAACAACGGCAACATGAATCAAAACTGATTAGCATTCACATAATGCTACCGAGACGCTTCTCATCTAAGCAACTGACTAAGAGAGTCAACTTTTAAATGCACAACTATGCAACTCGTATGGCTTCATCTATTCATTCACTCAAGATTTGCAAGTTTCCTCGACTATTTTGTTCATCATATCATTTATCTAGATTAACTAATTAATTATTTATCAAACTTACTGTATTCACATTGATTCTCTTATTATATCATTGTGACAAAATGTCTGCACTCAATCGACTCATGTTTGCTCGCCTACGTTCACAATGACTTGGCACACGCAAGTTTAAGTGATCTACAGCTAGGCAAAAATGACCCTTCAACAAACGAATTTCAAAATGTATCATTTGTATATCTAAATGTTATCATGTAAATAACGTCCTAATATTATTACACAGTTTGCACAAATTTGACCTAATTAGTTTGTATAAACTTTTAATCATTATTATACCTTACTAATATTTGATGTATCAAATTAATATTTAGTTCAAGAAAACTAATTTCATTTTATACTCATGTATTATTTTAACCAACGAATTACTATTATGATTTAAATACCGACTTAATTATTATTACGCACTCTGAACAAATTTGACAGAAATATTCGGTATAAATATAATATAATCATCATTTTACTTTAATGACATTTGATGCATTAAATTAACACTTAGTTCACAAGAACTGAGGCCATTTATACCCATGTATTATTTTAATGAGCGTATTATTGTACAACTTACCCCTTACTTTTATTTATTCTATTTACCCTGCCAATGAATCTCCATTATTCTATTTTACCTAAGTGATTAATTCCGATTGACTATATAATTTTTTTTATTCGAATGTTCTTAATTATTGCTATTTTCATCTTATTTCATAATTTCTATATTTTTATATGTAACCACACATATTTAACTACATTTGCTAATTCAGGAGCTTGGCGTTTGTAAAGGTCGATGTACAAAAGAGTTGCACACACTCGTTCTTTCCCACACTCACTTTTTTCGTCTAGCGTCCATTTGATCTCTCTTTATTAGTTATTTTCCTTTAGATTAATAAACTCCGACTCCACAAAACGTTCATTCAACCATTTTCTTACTAACGCCAGTTTGTAACACTGATAATGCTGCCTTGCGACTTTGTTATTTTTTCCCTCGACCTTTCTGTCAAGTTCCTTTGATACACAATCTATGCTTGCTCTCTCTCACTCTCTCTCTCTATCTCTCTACCTATCTATCTATCTCTCTTTCTCTCGAAAAAAATATTGACTTCAAACAAAAAGCTCCTATCCTAGAACTTTATTGGTCATGCCCACCTTCTTGGCAGATATAAAATAAACACACATACATTATATTCACTCAGAGTCAGATGCAGATATTCTAGCGAGAGAAGTTGTAGATGGCTGACGTTTGTAGCAAGATGATTCCGTTGATGTTTGTGGCGTGGGTCAAGTTGCGGAGCATTTGTATTTGTTTGATTCAAGGCTTAAACTCTTACAGAAGCAGCTCTTAGATTTTTTTTGTAGACATGTTTGTACTTCTTTTCCTTGGCAGCCACCAATTGTGGTGGTAATTTGGTAGGAAATAGTTGGCATAGGTTTAATGTTGGAGAAAATAATTAGCATTCGTTAGCATTCCCAAATTTCAATGCATTTACGAATACTACTTTAAAAGGTACACAGAAAGGCTGAAAAGTTTTGGGTACCTGATAGTTTGGAAGACAATTTAATTCGATTTTTTATTTGAAATGCTGTTGACTTTTTCCTTTTATGGGGAGTTGGGGATTGCATTTCGGAAACCTATGTTGATCGATTTCCTTCATCTGAAATATTGTTAATTATAATGAACCCAAGTCTATTCGCTACGGTAATAGGAAGGGCAGTCCTCTAAACATCAAATAAAATCAATTTTACTAAGATTTAATTTGAAATTTATTCATTTATATGTGGTTTAGGGCCTAGGAGATGAGTGGAAATATGCTTTCTATTGAAGCGATGCTAAGAAACATTGGGTATGTTTAGCAGTTTTATAGAGTTAGATTTTGGTGACGTCACAGCTGCTCCCATACGCAGAAGCCAGGCCTGGTTTGGCTCCAACGTTAAACTACAGGAACTAACCTAAAAATGAGTGCAAGCGCTATTAAACCATTTAGCAAATATTATTACATTTATGGAATGCATTTTATATTCCTACATATTTATAAAGGTAGAATGTATGTACTCATACATACACGAGTTAGGCATATATTCCATGCTCTTAACATGATCTTTAATTGTCCATTAGCTGCATCAACACCTTAACGAAATTTATATAGGGCATTGAGGAACTAAAAGGTGCCTCTTGTCTTTGTGTTGTCATGGATAATCTGTAAAGTATTTAGTAAATCATAGATAAGACAATATTTTAGTTAAATTTATTACCGAACTAACAATAATACAACTAAAACCTCATAACAAAGCTTTTCTTTCGAAATTATCTCTTAATTTTATTCGAAACAGCTTTAGCGATAGCACACCATTCACTAAACGTATCATCAAACAACATAGCTATTCTCAGTCATAATTTGTAATGATAAGTAGATTCTCTGTTCCTTAAAGAAGACAGAAGGAATTGGTACTTCTACGGGATTAACTGCTCAAAACCATAGAAACCTTTGAGAGATAGTTGGTAAAACTTTATGAATCAGAGGAGTATGAAAGTAAAATTGGAGGCGTGTCTTCCATTTTCAATGTACTGTCTCGCACTTGACATATAAATTTGACTGGATAGGTAGTCAATTTTCTTCAACAAACATCTCCCTGCCTTTTGCTTCACTTTTCTCTTCCTCTATTAAAAGATATTAAAAAATACAGTGCCATACCTCACGCTAAGACGAAAATATACCACTAAACTGCTATGCCATTTCTCAAAACTTTGTGTAAAAAAACGCGAACACCTAAATTTAAGGTTTCCCGAGAACATGTAAAAATATGGCTAGCAAATGCCATCTTCCGCTAACAAATTAAACTCTCTTGTTTGTTTAATGATTCTTAAATTGCCCCGTATATTATGCACGTGCAAAGTCTTTTAACTTGAGAGGAAACTTGTTGATTACGGTCCAATATTCAATTAAATGAAGGTAAATTACAGGTCTTGAGTAAGGATCATATTTGAGCTTCAGGATGGAACTTAGAATTTATGTATTCTGCCACAATTGGTTGGCTGCATATATTTACTGCAATAATAAAAACCTACATTCCTAACTTTAAATTCCACATTTCTCCCCACTCCTCTCTCCATTGGTCAAATACATGTGCCTTCATTAATGAATCTTAAAAGTTCAAAATACCAGAGACTTTTTAGCTACATTCGTATTTATTTCTCTCTCCTGGTCCTCTTTTCTCGATTTGTCTTTTGTGTTTTCTTTGCCTCATATTTTAACCTCCTCACTCTTCCATAGCGCAATAGATTGTCTTTATACTTTCGCATGAGGGGGAAGGGGGACTCTGTAAAATTTGAAAGTTTCTCGAAATTCTTTTATTCATTCCTCTCGTCTCAGAATCTACAATCTTGTATCACAAGACGAATTTATATTTTTAAAAATGTATGAAAACAAATATTGATCATTATTATGAATAATATTGGCTTTCATTTATACATTAATATCTCTGTACACATTTTAGGACATGCTTGAATTTAAGACTCAATATTTAAAGAGAGGAAAGCTTTGCTTTTATCAAGTTGAACTACTTCGGTTAAATTATCTCTATCAATAAAACTTCTCTCAGCAAGAATACATAACCAAAAACACAAGTTTATTCTCTCCAAAAATTTATAAAGAAGTAATTTCGTAGTAATTGGGATGTTTTGCGTGATGGCACTCTATAGTTTGAATGCTGATTCATAGGAGTGGTCAGAATTTGACGGTTCATACTGTCCTTTTTTTGGAAATCACTTATATTCCCAATCACATAAAAGTTAAGGACTTTTCAAGCCATGATCGCAATATTCAATGCTTTAGTATAATATCCACGCTTTTTCCTCTTCAGCTCCTTGATATGATCCCACGCCATCTTGTTAATTGTACGAATGGAATCAAGTAGATTTTTTGTTTGCTCACTATTTCCCCATTTCAAAACTCTTAAAATTTGTGGCGCCTCACTTATGTAAGCCTCTATTTTCTCAGTAATCTTTTATCGTATTGGCTTCCAATTCTAAAACTTTATTTTCGAAATTACTATAGACAGTTTTGATAGCTTTCCCTTGAATCCTTTAACTATATTTTCGCTGAAGTCCTTGGTGGCAATCTTCGCTCTTGCAACATCTTCAAAGTTTTGCATCCCTTCTTTCTCTGCGCTAGGGAGGTTTCTCAATCCCAAAAGCTCAATTAGGTTCTCCGCCTGAGCTAAGAGTATTTAAATGCTTCAAGTTGAGTCGAACTTGTCTTCCTCACTAAACTTATCTAGTCCGATTAAAGCTTTTTGGTCGGGCTCGGCCGCTATATTTCTTGCATCTCGATCTTTATTCCTCGGATGTTAAATTTTTAGCTTAAAATTTTAAGCTTTCCCCCCTAATTTTATGCTTTTAAGCTTTTCGTGGAGACCCACTTCTTCTCTCAAGCCTTTCCTAGTTTGTAAATATTTGTTCTAGGAAAGCCTCAAACCTTAGAGAGCCTCATATTATAATATGAATTATCATTTCTCCAGCAATTATTATTAATTTAGCCATTTTTTATCAGCTCTCAATTTAGAGATTTTTAATAATTTATCCTTTTGATATAAGCCTAAATTGTTGGTACTAAAGTTAGGAGTGAGAGAGAGGGAGTAACAAGAAGTAACGAGGGAAACAAGTACCCTAGAAGACCTTACGGTCCATTCAATGAGGATACCTTTGGACTAGCTGTCGAGCGGGCACATCCCCACTCAAATGACTTACGTCCTCCCTAAACGGCCACTTTTCAAGACATTGTCTAGTCTTTTCTTGAACTGTTCAACAGAATTGCTGTTGACAAACTCCATCGGAAGTGCGTTTCAGCTACCGCAGATACCTTACGTGAAATATTTCCCACACAGATCGCCGTTGTAACGCTTCAGCTAAAGTTTGAAGCCGTGATTTCTTGTTCTGCTCTCATTAAGGCTTAAAATATCCCTGTAGTCAACATTGTTGAACCATTGAAGTATTTTTAAAACTTCCATGAGCTGACCACGCAGTCTAAGGGTTTCCAACAAGAACAGATCTAATTTCCTTAATCTATCTTCATAATTTTATGTCTGATAGAGGGAATCAGTTTGGTTTCCCTGGCTTGCACGCGTTCCAATCTCGCGATGTCCTTTCGAAATGAAGGACTCCAAAATTGTTCGTAATACTCCAGGTGCGGCTAGACAAGTGAATTGTACAAACCGAGTACTATTTCCTTGTTCCGACATCCAAACTGTCGCTTTATATATCCTATCATTCTTTGGGCTTTCTTCTCCGCCTCAACACACTGCCTCCACGAACTTGACTTCACTAGTTATAGTTACACCCAAGTCCTTCTCAGTGTCGAGAGCAGTGCCCTTAAGAATATAATAAGATTGGGGGTTTCGGTGGCCGATATGCATCAATTTGTATTTGTTTACGTTAAAAGGCATTTGCCACGTGTTCGACCACTCCCCAATCTTCCGAAGTTCTTCGTGCAGGCGGGCAGTATTTCCATCCTTTGCAACATTCATACCAAGCTTGGTATCGTCGGCAAATTTAGAAATCTTGGCAACCATGTCACCGTCCATGTCTTTGACGTAGATGATGAATAGTAGTGGTCCCAGGACAGAACCTTGAGGCACCCCGCTAGTAACGGGCACCCACTCAGAAGCCTGTCCATTCCGTACCACCCATTGCCGTTTGCCACTTAGCCAGTTCTCTATCCAGCCTGCTACTTTTCCGTCTATGCCCAGCGCTCGCACTTTCCGGAGAAGGTGACGTTTTGGTACCTTATCAAAGGCTTTCTTAAAGTCTAAATAGACCACATCCACCACCTTATCCCGATCGTACTCACTAAAGACGAAGTGGAAGAATTCCACAAGGTTCGTCAGGCATGACTGTTGCCATCGGAAGCCGTGCTGGGAACTCCTCAGTAGCATGTTTGACTCTAAATGCGACGTCATTTTGTCCACTATGATGCTTTCCAAGAGTTTACCGACTATCGAAGTCAAACTGATAGGTCGGTAGTTCAACGGTTGGCTACGGTCTCCTTTCTTGAAGATACGAGTCATCTCAGCATTGACGCCAGTCTCTAGGAACGCATTCGGTCCGGACTGACATGTTAAAGATTGCGCTTAAGTGTCGTGAGACTTGATCGCACCCTTTATCAACACTTTTGGTAGAAACCCATCCGAGCCAAATTACTTATTCGTCATTAGGTCAGTGATCTTCTTTTCTATTTCTCCTTCGGTGAAGTCCATATCCGCCAGCTTTTCCCGCGAGGGAAAGAAGAAAGTTTAAGGATAGCACAGCGAGAATTATAGTAGAGAGAAATATAATTATGCACACACTAAAATAGAGTGGGATTTTTATCTGTCCCCTGAATACGAAAGATTAATATATGATCAAATGTCTATAGAATAAACAGTTTTGAGAAGCTGCAAAAATGAAAGTATTTGACAAGTATAGCTAAATGAAAAGAGAAGAGCAAATAGATATTACGATAAATATGTAAAATTAAAATACAAAATACAATTTATACAGGCAACAAAAGTAAAATTATTTAAAATAAGTGAAGAGTTAGTAAAAATAAAATAAATTATGGCATAATTCTTTCGAACGATATTTTAGCTTTCCTTAATTTAATTAATATGCAACGGTTATTCATATTATTTGTTCTCCATCTGCTTTTTGCTATGTATAAATTGATGTGGCTTATCCCGTGCATCAGGGAATTGTCGGTAAATCTGAATGTGACAATTTACAACTGTTTTCGAATCATAAAAATCTGTAAACTACATGATCATTACCTTAATATTTTGGCTTAGTTTAGATGTTTGGGGTTTTTGGAGTAATATGACCATTAGAGATAAATTTGAAAACCCTTGACTATTACTTTTGGAGTTACTATTATAATTATGAGAGTAAGGGTTACTCTTAGTGTTAATTTTGGTAATTTATTCTCATTCAATAGTTTTGTGGAAATGTACTAGAACAAAATTGGAATTAGCTTTGTAATTGAAAGGTATACATACTGTAATTTTGTCAAAAATGATGATTTATATTTCCATTTTTAATCATTCTAACTACAGTATATGATCCAGCTTTGAACTTCCTACAATAAATACTTTCGGTCTTTACTTGATGTTTAACTTATGAGTACAGATTCATTGCTGCCCTCCTCGCTAACAGATTGCCATCCCAAGCTTCAATTAAGGAGGCATTGCACATACCATATACCAATCCTAAACAAAGTCTACTTTGTACTAGCCGCTATATTATTAGGAATCTGACTTTGCACTAGGAGACATGTTTGAACTTTTTTGCAAGGAATTGAATGCCTCTGTACGTTCTTCTTCGCACTTCTATCAGTCTTGTTGATGTTAAAATCTATAGATCGTTTTTTCATAAAAAACTCATGTTAGCAGCAATTTTTTGCGCACGAGATTGCAATTTAGCGAAAAAGACATAATAGTATACATAAGCTAGGGTAGCATCTTTCGTAAATGAAAACACAATGCAGGAAAGTCCAATAAGATATTTACTAAGAGGTTTATGTCGGAATAGTCCCATTGTTTTGTAATTAATGTAAAAATAGTAGATTAAAACTTCAGTTACAAAAGTTAGTGAGAACTTTTCAAATGTAAGTTAAGCTTTTTGGCTTAATGTATCCAGAAGTAAGCCATAATGAGTCAAAGTGGAAACTCAGCGAAGTGTCGAGAGATATCTAATAAGTCTTGAATATGCCTACTACTGTTTCTAAATAAAAATGCTACAGCAAAAATGTTAGGTGTTTGAACACAATACATACTTCTTTTTTGTGCTTATCGAGAGGGATCTCCTATTAGATCACTTTGATAGGTATCCTTTTTTTATACCTTTTTATTTATATTTTTTCAACTCTCTTAAATATTTGAAATTATCTATTTTATTTCTCGTATTTCTTGTTCTACCCCCTGTTATGGGGTAGATGTCGTAACAGGGGTTATCACCCTGCAACAACTGACTCAACAGGAACATACACGCGCCCCCTCCTCCATTACCCGCAATTCTGCCGAGTCCCGGCCCAAACCCCGGAGGGGGCCTACTTCCTTTAAAGATCTGCAATATGCGCTATAAATTACGACACCTGCCTCCTTTCATTCTCCGCTGAACTCCATTTTATATTCCCCACTTACTCTCTCTCCTCTCTTCCGCCTTTATCTCCCAAATTGCTAATAACCTTAGCTTCATTAACTGTTAATTGATGGATAAATGTATGAGAGCTTTGAAAAGTCGCCCTCAAAGATAGCAATTAACAGACAAGGTTCTTCCAATCAAATATGGCAAAGAGGAGGATTGTAATGAAACTTTACTTTGTGATACAAGATCTATAGAGTTTTTGCTTATATGCGATGTGCATTTATTTGCCATAGATACTTTTTACATGATAATTTAAAATAAAAAACGCATTAGCCAATTTAGTTATTTTGATGCAATTTTCATCTTTTTGCTTCATTGGAAATTACATGATTATATATACATACTAACATATATATATATATATATACGCTTGTTGGTTTTGACGGCAAAATCATAGTTGAAATTAAACTTTACGTCCAATTATTGGGTCCAATTTGCTTTAGGACTAGAACTAAACTAAACTAAGAAAGCTTATTTTCATAAAATCTCTTCAAAGGCCACAGGAATAAGTGTTGAGAAATATTCCAGCGAATGTAAATTCTCCATCATCAGTCCAGGCAAACATACACAAATATAGAGAAATGAAACAATTTCAAGTGGGTCGAAAGTGAAGGGAAGCTAAAATATAACTAATATATATTCGTAACATTTTAAGCAGTGTATATATATATATATATATATATATATATATATATATATATATATATATATATATATTATTCATATATATGTATATATATATACATACATATATATGAAGTTATGGCTACAGCTAGGTGTTTTAGAACAAGAATGGAGGGATTGCCACACAAAAATGACTTCTATGGATATCGGGAAGTAAAGGTTCACGTTTGCAAAGAAACAGACACAGTGATAAATGGTTTTGGACGAAAATACTATGGAGGACGACGTGAACATAAAAATAAGAAGGCATAATTGAAAAATAAGTCTTTCCCGGAAAATATTATCTGGGGTTTTTAAAAGAAGAGCTTGTGTATTGTATCAACAACATAACTAAAGTTGTGTATCTATATCTACTTTCAACAGATTAACTATCGAAAATATATGATCACTTTTATGAGTAGCTAGTTTGAAAATTCGAATTTAATGTTTTGAGATACCATTATGAACCTGAAACGTGAATCCCATAGGAAATATGTAGATTAAACTTAAATGCAGATCCTAGAAGAAACCAACGAATATGGACCATTTTAAGATGAAACGTGGGGAGTAATGGATGAAAAAATCAAATAATCTTTCGTTTAATTTAATAAAACTCTGACTAACGTTTGCTAACTCTAATTACTAACAAATATCATGCAAAACAACATCAAATTTTATTTTTCACATGGGTATTTAAACTTTTGTTCTGTTTGATTGTGTAATATTTATTCAAAACACTATGTTGAATTTTACCATTTCGGTTTGAATGAACATGCAGCATTTACTTAAACCCCATTTTTTAAAAAATATTAATAGGGTAAATAATTAAAAAACCTAAATACATGATGTGTATGGAAACTTCTCTACGAAATGGTATACATGAAAGATCTTTCCTTACGCCCTT
The DNA here is from genome assembly GCA_963969495.1 of Ceratothoa steindachneri. Taxonomy (NCBI): domain Eukaryota; kingdom Metazoa; phylum Arthropoda; class Malacostraca; order Isopoda; family Cymothoidae; genus Ceratothoa; species Ceratothoa steindachneri. The sequence continues at coordinate 138,426,589 of OZ018327.1, forward strand.
CTGATCTAACTTGCTCATTTTGCTTAGCCTTTTCGCCATTATGAGCTTAAATTCCGAAAGGAACAAGGATTTATTTGCGTCAGAGTACTCACAATGTCCACAGCATCCTGTCGACGTAGTTTTCCTCATAACATGATATTTTTTCTTCTTTAAATTTGGTTACAATTAGGATCTGCATTATTAATTAAATATATCTCCATATAAATAGCTAATAATGTTTGTCAACTTCGCCCCATATATTTTGGAAGACCTATATTTAGTGGCTGACTGGCTTATAGACAAGACACTTTCACGCAAGATCCTTTACAAGACCAAATAGCAGGTTACTCATAAAGAAAGGCAGCTCCAGAATTCTTGGGTGGTGCGTAATGGTGGACATGAACTTTACAGCAGAAATATCGTGAGTACTTTTGTGTATCATATCGCATCTTACGTGCACCAATGACCATCTTTGAGAATCATTCAAACTCTATTTTTTTAGTGCGGTTGGAATCAAATCCATCCTAGCTACTAATTGGAAGATATATGTCTATTTTGGAGTCAAATTTGTTTGAATATCTTTTAAAAGAGTGAAAGAATAGAGATGGAATTTACCTAGTTGTGAAAATCAGAATGAATCAACATTTAGAGTATTGATGTTTTGCAGTTACATTATTTGACTACCTCTCTGTGAGAGAACAAGCACGTGATGGAAGATATAACGTGGCTTTTATGCATTGCTCCCACGTGATGGGCCTCGTGTAGCTTACAAACAATTTTCGAAGCTCAAAAGCGTGAGAAAGTATAGGAGAGGGTTCATGGAATGTAGCCCTTATCAAGGCGAGTATTTAAACAAGACGAGAAGTCTCCCCTCCCCCCCTTTCCAGCCATGCTGGGAGCGGTTGAGACAATCGCCACCCGGGCCGCGTTCGCCATGACTCAAACGATAAGCCATAGTCCCCCGTCACTTTTATGGGGTAAGCTCCCTCACTTCTGGTGTCCATATCTACCCACGTAAGGAGGAATAAATAGATTTGTACGAGAGAAGCTTACGAGTGCAGACGATCTTACTCTTTCTAGATTCGGGTTGTCATTCGCCGAAGGCCAGGAAACGTTGTGGGCCAAAAACAAGCATCCTTTCTTGGATAGAAAAAATATCCACCCCCTAGAGTTAGTTAAGAACTCTTTTTCCCGTAAGAATACCCATCCGACTCCGCTCATCGACGCCATCTGTAAACAAGAACCAATTCTTATCCCAAAAGCTTTCAGTGGACTTTCATCTTAGCGTAATACCCCCTTGATTAAGCATATCCAACCGAACAAACCGTTTACGTCTCGGAGAAACTCACCCTCCGTTTTCTTCAAAAGAATTTACACCGGAAGAATTCCCAACCTCCCATCTCGAAGACTCTGCTCCCCTCCACACCCCCGTCATCTCAAACGAATATTTTACTACAAGCAAGTTGACCTTGGACCCCATCGAAGTCACCCAACCATCATCTCACCGCTTCGCTGGAAACAACCATCGTCTTCCCCTACCCCTCTATGTATGTACAAGGTATCGTAAGTAATATTTTAGCTTCTCCAAATTTATAATTGCCGTCTACCGTTCCCCATTATCATTTGTGTAACTATTTGTCCTATATATCTGTGTATTATTGTATCATATTTACTTTAATTATTAATATTTATTAAAGTCTATTTTGGCCGACTTCTTCAATTTCCAGCCCTCGAGCTCATCATAGCCGTACAACAATAGCCTGTAACTAAGTAAGATTTGGAACTCTCAGCCAATACCAAGTTTTAAAGTAGCAACTATTGGACTAGCCCTCCCTTACGAGGACCTAACCTTGTAAACGGACTTCGACCTCCCCAAACCTATTAAAAGGAAACCCCCTCACACTAGAAAATCAAATATAATAGATTTATGTATGATATATAGGGCTATACCACGACACTCTCCTTCAAACTTCATTTACCGAATTCAAGAAGGATGATAAGAAATGATTCAAAATTTTGGTTTCGCCCATTGTTGTCCATTATTCTAATAGGGATAAACGTTTCTCAAGGATAAGATCATAGGTGAAGAACAAGGGTATAATATTGGAAGGTCTAGTGCAATGTGATTTTTAGCACCATAAATCAAACATAGCATCATATATCTATTTTTTAATTGGTTATTACAAATATGGGACAATGCTTTGTCCATCCATTCTCACTCGACCAATTGCCCCATTCCTTTCATTCAAGTTCTATTTAGAAATGTATGAATAATCTGAGAAACGATATCCCTCAAGCAAATATTTGAATATTCATAATAAATTAGAAATTATACCCAAGAACCTGGAGATTAACGAGGTGGATGCCAACATCAAATTGGATATTTATGTTTGAAGATCTATCTCTCAATATCGTGCATTAAAATAAGAAAATCTGACTCACATTTATGTTTGTCAAAACAGAAGATACCTCCTCAAAGTAATATATACTCGTTAACTGAGAGTGTGAAGGCAATGCTACGTTTCAGTAAAGAAATAAATAAGAGCAGAGGATTACGATTGAGTAGAGGCAGCATAAACCAAGATTATGATACAGGATGGAAAAATGCAGGATAATAAGCTATAAAATAATTTATATATTTTCTGATGCTTATTTCCTCTTTCTGTCACCTAAATCCTCGTTTTTCTTTGACATATTCATTGCTCTTTCTCTTTCTCTTTCAAACTCTATCTCATTTTCTCGTTATAATAAACGTGATCTTTATTTCAATATATTGTCCTGGTTCAGGGAGTTTCCTCATCGTGATTGGACGATAGCTTGCAAGTTGAATGAGCATTTATTTGCCGCTTTTATCTGAAGTGTGACCGATGCAGCATTCTTAAGATAGAAGGTGTAGTATTCTTAAGCGCACTATAAAATAAAAGCGAAGTTATTTAAATAATACGATGTCATTTGGGCAAAAATGAATCCCGGTGCATAATGTCTGTACTCCATTGCGTTGTCTCTATTTGAAGGGCGATGAGAAAGAAGGAACCTTTTGTTACAAATATTTCAAATATTCTAACTAATCCAAAGGATGGAGGTGTACGGGATATTTGCTGAAGGTCATACCATATTTTTGATGGTGTAGCTAGTGGTTGTGCATAAAACTAATTCTGAGCATATGACTATGTGGAGGAATAGAGTCCAATAGAATCTGGATGTCCACCTCGAATCCTTAGAAGAGAAACGTGGCCTTAACCCTGTAACAAAGAGTGTGAGAAGCAAGAAAGAAATCGGGCGAACACGGCTTTATCAGCCCAACTGTGTTTACCTTACGGGGCCTATTTCCCGCGCCAGGGGCGATTTCATCTTGCCTCTCATACTCGTGACGAGACAAAGAAACCGAAGGACTAATCGACTGGCTCCTTATCTCGGATCCCCCTCCCCCTATTAGAAAGCCGGTGAATTCAAACCCTAGGAGAGCACGCCGTGGGCCGTGGCAATTTTGCCGCTTCGCTGACCACCTATATAACCGGAGGTTTTCCGCTGGATAAGTGGTTTATTCGTGTACCGACGGCTAGAATTTCCCCGCCGTGGGTATCGCCCCATTCAATTGGCAGCTCCTTGCAACGGCCGTTCTTCCGCGAATTCGCGCCAATACTCCCTCATCGAGAAGCCTGAGGTAAAACCCGTCCTTCTTCATCAACATCTTGAGGTAGACACAGTACCTCTCGCAATCGAAAACATCTTCGCCTTCCTGAGGTACCTACCCTTCGACACTTACTCTCCGTGCGAGAAGCCGAAGCCCGCGGATCTCATTATAATCCGGTCTTCCCAAATCAATTGTTACTATTTATATTTTGGCTAAATGTAACCCCTTTTTAAGACTCCGATCCAGGTCAGGTAATTAACCGCTTCAATCCATTGGATTTGCCCTTTTGCTGACACGGAGTGTGTCCGCTACTATTTGATCACGTATCTCATTTAAACATCATTTTGTATATTTTTAATATTTCTTTTTTTTGTTATTAAACTTTATTTTTTAGCATTCTTTAAATAACATTGGACGACTCTCGGCTATCATACAACTTTTAAAGCCAATCTGTACTCTCTTATTTAGACAGTTATTACCCACACACTAGGGAACGAGTTTCTCCTCCCATTCTCTTTATCTCCTTTCTCCAACTGGTCGGCCCTAGCCATTAGCGTGTAAGTGTCCGCATATATATATATATATATATATATATATATATATATATATATATATATATATATATATATATATATATATATATATATATATATATATACATATATATATATATATATATATATATATATATATATATATATATATATATATATATATGTATAATTGCTATACCAAGACTTATTATAATGATATATTTTGCCCAAACTTATTGATATTATGGACATTACGATAGGAAAATAACAATGTATAATTACCAGTTATAAACAGGATTTAGTGGTCAAAATATGAGTCTCAAATCGCTGTTAGACGCAACAATGTGTCGATTTTTTGGTATCTGGTATTTCTGCTACATGAATGACTACTGGTACTCGTGAATTCATTCCCAATATCACATTTTCTTTCCTCTAATTCAAAGCAAAATAAAACGAGAGCATCTCACGCGGGAAGTGTGTAAGGAGAGATCTATTACGAAAATTGTGAATCTTGAGAAAGTATAGCATGCAGTGGGGCTGGGAGGCAAAATTAGGTTGTCCGAGACGGAAGGGTACACGAACATTCGGATGTCACTGGGCAACCCTTGCAGATTCTTAGGCATTATAACTCTCCAGAGCGTTTGTCTATTAATTAATAAAAGGGATTCAAGGCACGTTCGAACTATGAAGGTATCAAAGGAAGGGCAGCGAGCGTATAACAACAGGCGGATAATTCTGCATCAGGGCACTGAAAATCGAAGAAGGACGTTCACACATCCAACACAAACGACCAAAAAGTACTAGTAATAAAGCTGGTGAGCCTAAACCTAGGAGTCTCAGAGGCCCGTGTCAAGTCCAAAGGGGACAAAGTGAAGGGGGATGTTGAGGACGAAAGGGGAGTAGATTAGTAGCCAGTGAGCTTCACAGAGCAGGGTAATGCGGCACCAAGAAACTCTCTTTGCGAATAATAACATAGGCTGTAAAGTGTTGAACGAGTTAAAGGGGTCAAAGAGTGGGAACGGGTGATCCAGCGAGGTTGAGGTTACAGTGATCAGGGCGAGTGGTAAGGAAAGTATGGAAGATGATCTCGAAACTAGTGCAGTTAAAGTAAGAGCGGATCGGCTAAGCTAACGCAAGAAGCACAGAAAAGACTAAGAGACATTAACAAGTAAAGTTGTCTCTATAAAGCGACAGCCAGATTCTTAAGAGAGTAAAGAAAACGGAGCAGTCAATCCACCAAGGATAAGAAAGCGAGTAATATATTCACACCCAACAATATCCCGAGGAGTACCCAACAGAATCGCTTTTTTTTTGTTATGGTTAACTTCCAAAAATTGTCCAAAAAACATTCAGTGATTTCGTAATCTGATAAAAGATTTTTAACAGCGATAGCAAAAGAGTCGGGGGGGAGGCAAAAATACGATTACGTCTCTTTGGGATGAAAGTAAAATGATAAATTAAGGCCTGGTATAATAATGGCAAAGGTACTTATTCAAAGTACAGTACTTTGAAGTCTAAGGACTGGATGGGCGTCCAACACTACTGAGCATGTGTTTGCCCCAAAATAATGTTCTATGCTCCTACTTGTGAGGGCCTCTTCTCTTTTCTATTAACTGGTGTCTGCAAGTAGGAAAATACACACTGAGCGTTCCGAGCTATATGTGATGTGTTTCTTCTTTTTGTTTTCATTCCATAGTCGCATTTTTTCTCTCTCCGATTTTAAATTCAGAGATTTCATGTTTATGCTCTCTTGCTTAATTCTTAAACATCCTTTCTGGATCTCAGTATTTATTTTTTATCCATTACTTTTTAATTTATGTATTCTTTCCTCATCCTCCCTTAGAGGAACCCTGCTACACTTCTGGGCAGCATTTTTCTTTCAAATATGCCGTGATGGTTAGAATCATATCTCCCCCTCAAAATGATGTTCTCTTTTAATTATTACCTTTTTTCTTTTAATTCTTGCAAACTAACATAAATATTTATCCCTTTGCGTCGTATGGTCTTTTCCAACTAGCAATCTTCACTTAGATAGGTCAGATTGTTATCCTATTTATCTTTTATTCTTATTAGTAACTTGTTCCCGTAAATATATACTGTATATTTAGCTCTCTTAACCATATAGGATGAGTTATTGTTCAAATTTGTTTATATAATTTTCAATGAATTTTCTATTTGCTTCATTTCCCACTAAACGGTGTGCGCCCTTGGATAGCTGCAGGTGAGCATTCAATGCGCCCCGTTCTTTCAATGATTTGTGCTTGGTTTCGTCTCAAAGATTTTCTAGTGTCCAAAACTTGAGTCTGGTATTCATGTTTTTTTAATACGGTCCTCGAAAGATGCATTCATTAAAGAATTTCATTCCTCAGTGATTCAGCAGAGAACAAAAGATCTTTCAAGCTGTATCTTTGTTGCGAGGTAAAACTTTAATTCCTTAACCGAAAACTTCCCCTAGTACATGTTTATACATAGGTTTCTTAGGATTAAAACATCATTAAGTATTTTATTGATTTTAAGAAGACACGTAGTTTTGGACGCTGTATACAAGTACAAAGCATAATCAATACCTTTATCTTTTGCCGTCAGAGTACACAAGTTTTTTCACCCCCCCATAGAGGTCTCATATAAGTGAAAGTTAGTTAAAATAGCTAATTGAAACAATTATTTTTAGGAATTATAGACTGGTCTATTAGAATATTGTGGATAAAGTCAATTTATAAGTTGGATTAGGAGAGTCCTGAATGGATTTGCGATGCAAGTTGAAGATGATCAACCATTGTTATTGAAACAAATACCAGTGGAGTTCAAGTCCATTTAATTGACAATTTTTCCATTTATATAGCCTCTAGCCTGACTTATAACCATCATGTAATAAGAAAAACAATGTAAGGTAAAATACGAAATTGAACCATCAGCAATAATTTTCCACTAAACACTACAGCAGACGAGTTTGTCACATTACTCTTGCTACTCAGCAAATTTCATCTTCACTTAATCACCTTAAAAGTTCCGTGTTCTAGAAGCTCATGTATAAAGGTACTAATTTTAAGACTTCTTTCGTTAAGCTTTCATCATTTATTCTCCTCTTGTGTCTTTCCTGCTACACTAACTCAGATGGAATTTTTGTGAATTAGAGGGAAAGCAGCTTCTACAATCATGTGGATATATATGTATTGAGACTACCATATTTTTGCATATGAGAGTTATTAGAACTTTTCAAACGATGCCTTTTGTATCATGATTTGAAAGTGCATTATATAAATATTTAGAGCCCCAATCTATTTTATTAACAAATACAGTCAATTAATGCATGCAGTTTATATATACAATGTTGGCCCTTGTAATTCAGTACTGTTCAAGTCGTTCTGTCATCCTAAAAACCAAATTTGTGACGATCTCCTGACTGATATTGCTCCAGGTTTTTTAATAACTACCAGAACCCTTTTGCTGTCTATCAACCGCCAGTGTGTTTTATTGCACAAAAATTCTCTATTGGGTTCAAATCCGGCAAATTTCCCAGCCAAGGTCACAAATGTTAGAAGTTATTTTCAGCCAAGTTTATTTATTGCTTATGCTTTGTGACAATTCGCACTATTATGCTGAAAACTACATTTATCCTCCGCAAATTGGTCCTGAGCTTTTGGCAAAAGGTGCCCACGAACCACATTTTGGTGTTACTTTGATTTCATGGCAGTGTTCCTGAGCAAAATGTTATTAATCAAGTTACTTTCGATGAGAACAAGCCCCCGATATGTAGGCGGTATGGATGGTTCACTATCATCCCGACACTTGACTCGTTAAATTGCTTCCTTTTTTAATGAAGAGAGCTATTTCTAGGAAGTTATAAATCAGCAGAATAGAGCTACATCAGAGCATATCACTTTTCCTCTGCCTTCAATATTACATTTTTTTATTTACTATAAAAGTGAAGCCTATCGTAGGGGAAAACGCCGCAAGGAAACCCTCGCGCCGATAAGGTGAAAAGGTGTCCTTTTGATAAGGTGATGCAGAGATCACCGCCTTCAAATGCAACAGCTTCATCAGGAACGGGCATTCAAGTATCAGGCTGTACAGTCACAGCCGACGCTGCAGTTCCACCAGTTTCTCATACATCTCCTAAACTCTTACGTGCTGGCTACAAGCACCACTCTTGGGTATACCGCCTCAGCCGATGGGCTAAACCACGTGAGGGAATTGTGTTTACACAGCACTACCAAGATAGGCGGAGGAGCTGCTTATAGCAATCAACGTATAGCCGGGCGGAGTAGATCCTGACAGATCCAACGGCCAGGTGAAGGGGAGTAAACCTTCCAAATTAGGAGTGGAGCCCCAAAGGCGGACCAGCGCGCAATGCTAACTGAACCTGGCAGCTCCTGCAGCCAACCTGGTACCAAACGTACTATTCTGCATTCCTTTGAATGACAACGGCGAGACCTAGAGGGGGATCTTGATGACTCGACAACCCATAATCTCTTAACAGTTCACCTAGGCCTACACCATGGACCAATTTTCTTTGTCTTCCGAGACAGAATGATGCTTTTTCGTCGCCTTTCTCAACTTGAGATCTAAGTCTAAAAGTCTCTGCCTCACAGTGCGTGCTTAAGAGTTCACACTTGAATCTTTTCAATCGTGAGCAACCTTGTCACTCGAAAAACCCAATCCTTGAGCTAACACTTTATTATTAAGCGATATTGTCGTTCATTAAAAGATCTTACGTGTCCAGAAGACTTCTTCACAGGAGTATAACCAGTCTTTTTAAAATCATTGATATATCCAAAGATGGTATGCCTTGAGGCAATACCCTAGCAACTATCGCCTCATATTTCCGCACATTTTGGTGAAGAGCAACAATGGTTGCACGTTTTACCTTGGAAAGAATCATTTCTGGAACTGAAAGAGATTAAAACATATTAACATAAAATATGATTAGACATTATTCATTTAACCCATATTTTTCATCATTTTATCCTTTTGATGAAATAGTAAAGCTCCATGAACTCAAACTCTCCCCGTATATTAAAATAATTATTTCTATAGTATAAAACAAACAAGGTCACCAGGCTTAAGTCTGGTGCTCTTAATTATTTTGACTTATGAGCTTATGACCACATGATCTTATATTAGAAGGGGCTGTTCGACATCGCGACAGGCAAGAATGAAGACTTTGATAGAGATCAGGAATTAAGGATTGTTGTGAAAGTTGAACATCCTCATCTCGAGATCGTTCCCAGCAACTGCGTATCACCTACTATATTATAGGAACAAGGAATTGCACCGGTAACACTCGAAGAGCTCAAGAGCACTTTTTAAAAACAAAACAGAATGCACCCGGTGAGTCCGGGATCTCAAGGGAAAATCTAGTTCGTGCACCAGACTCCTTCCTCGAAAAAATAGTTCAGTCATTTAACGCTATTATCAGTGCTGGATACTTCCCTGACCCACTAAAGAAAGGGAAAATCATATTCCTACCGAAGCCCTGGAAAGCCCCCTAATAGATCAGACAATTTGAGACCCATAACCCTATGGAAACGCTGGCAAAACTATTGGAAGGGGCAATGAACATTAGACTTACAAAACATCTAGAAGAAAGGTCATTGATTCTGCCACATCAGCATGGATTCCGTAAATACAGGAGCACTACAACAGCTCTGTCGATCCTGGTGGAGACAATAGCAAAGGCAATGTACGATAAACACTACACTGACATAGTTTTAAGGGATGTCCAAAAGGCCTTCGACAAGGTCTAGAGGATCGGCCTTAAATTCAAAATTAGGAGATTGGAACTACCCCAAGCTCTTCAGAAATGCCTTTGCGATTACGTTATAGAACAAGAAGGCTATATATCAGCAGAAAACTACGATGGACCGACCTTTGAGATCCCACAGGGGTCCCACTTTGTATAGTATTCATACTATGTATTCACTGCGAACAGTATATGAATCCACACTTTACATCCAATTCGCTGATGATATAACAATTGTGGCAAATAGTGTCTATTATCACGCCCGGCCAATGGCGAGAATCACGGCAGTGGAGATTGAAAACATAAATAACTACGAACGTAAGGGAAAAATCCGAAAAAATGCGGATAAGTTTGCAATAATTCCAATAGGCAGGTGAAAGACTTCCAGAGTAGAAGTAGATGGGAACAGATATCGTTACGAATATGAAGGAAGAGTGCTTGGGCTCAAGATCGCCCATCGCAGGTATGCAAAGCAAGTAGAACAGCGAGCAAACATGGCAAAGGTAACTCTTCCTAAACTATACCAACTCAGAGGACTTAATAGGAATAACAAGATTAAGATTTATAACGCTCTTTGTAGAGCAAAATGCTCTACCCGGCAATACCACTGAACAACCTTCATAAGACAAATGCAATAAAACTTCCAAGAGTTCAGAACTCTGCCGTATATAGAATAACGGACACAAGGAGGAGAGAACGTAGGCGAATACAAGACTCGCCCCAGGAAATCGAATTTCCAGCACCAAATATATCCCTGCGCAAAAGGGCGTGCAAGATATGTGATAACCTGAACGACATCCTGGTTGAAGAAGACTTAAGATCTATGGACATCCCGCAAATACATAGAATTATCAACAGAGGCAACTTCAGGAGCGGGTAACCGGAGCCGAGAGGGGTACCGGCACCTGTTTACACCTATAACTGAAGATACTGTGAAATGCAAAGAATATCACAAAAACAAAATCTGCGGTGAATAGAAAAACCAAACAAAGAACAAACGAAGAGCAAAAGAGGCGTAAGAGCCTCCGAACAACAACATCTGAACATTGAGAAATAAGATGAAACAAGAAGAAACCAAGAGATAATTGGTCACCAAGCATCTGTATTCATCTCTTCTTTTTCCCTTTCTTACTTTATTTCACAAGCCCTATCCACTCAACTTCTACTATACACTTTGTTTTTATAGCTTTTTTGTCGCTCTTTTTTGTGATCCCCCGGAGCGAAAGGTCAGTAGTAAAGAACCTCGTTCTCTCTTGGTTTCCTTTATTCTTCCTCTCCATTTGTTATCATAGACTCCCATCAATATATATACATACATATATATATATATATATATATATATATATATATATATATATATATATATATATATATTAATTATATATATCTTCCATGACTGTGAAAGAATGATGAAATAAACCCAGCATACCATAATAAACAAAAAAACAGGATAATATTTTTCTTCGGAAAAAGCTATTTGCTAATTCGAAAAATACCTCACTAGGGTGGGATTCTAACCAAGCACAATGAAGCAACCAGAAACCGCTTTGGTTTCAATTAAACCGCGTAGCCTAGTGATCTAAAGCTCGGTTTAATTCAGATCAAAGCGGTTGCCTGCTGCCTCAGTGTGCTTGTTCGAATCCCAGCCCAGTAAGGAATGTTTTGAATTAAGAAATAACTTTTTCCGAAGACAAAATTATCCTGTTTTGCTTTTTTATGTGGTATGCTGGATATATATATATATATATATATATATATATATATATATATATATATATATATATATATATATATGTGAAAAAACTGTTTCACTCAATAATGAGTAAATAAATATGCAAGAAAACCACTATTATTGGAACATAAAGTTCATTATTATTATTAAAACGGTTATTAAAACGGGACCAGTTTTGATAATATAGTTTACCATATCATCTTCAGCCGTTAACTAAGAGAAATTGACAAAGAAAACTGAAATATTGGAATATACAATAACAGGCAACTGACTTTAATCTGGAGGGGTTAGCTTTAGGTGATTAACAATATCCTTTAGAATGAGATTTGAAATATAGGGGCTACATTTATGCTGGCCTTCTGACAAATTGAAATTTGGAATTTCTTTGTTTAGTAAGGATTCAATTATTTTTCTTTTATTATAATCGCTACAATGGTAAACTATTTAGGCACTAGGGAAATGTATTATATGATTGGCGTTTTTTACATGGTTAAAAAGAGTGGAAGCATTGTTCGCTCTACGAATGTTCCCCCTATATTCATATATGCGTTTATTTAATGACCTTCCGATTTCTCCCACGTAGAAGGAGGGGAAATTTGGGGCTTTACATGGAACTAAATAGATACCTGCATCCTTATTTTGCGATTCTTGCTTGGTGGAACGGAAAAATTTCTTGATAGTTAGGGGATATTTGAAAGTGGTCAAGTTGGGATATATAATGGAGTTTAATCTGTTGAGCAAGGGGGAATATGGTGGAAATAAGCAATTCTTTTTACATGCAAGATTATTTTTTTGATGGAGACGGTAGAATATTGCCCTGGCCGTAGATAGGCTCTCATCTATACAATAGAGTGATATTTTAATTCAATGAACATGCATGTTATGAAGGTGATCTCATCTTGTAAAAAACAGGGGTCACAAATTCGAAAGGCTCTTAAATACATAGATATTACAATTGCTTTTTTTATCTTAAGATCATGGCATGAAAAAAAATGTATATAGGAATTGGAATTAGTAGGTTCTCAGTATACCGTAAAAAGATGATTTATCGTTAATTCTTAAGACTTTTACATCAAGAAACGGTAAGGAATTGTCTTTTTCCCATTCAACCTTGAATTTTATAGTGGGATGGAGGTTGTTAAGCTTTGTCAAAAAATTATCAAAGGAGTCTATTTGATTTAATGGCAAAAATCTCATGTCACTCTTGAATACATTATCCGTAACGCACAGTTTAACTAGTTTAACAATTTGTGTTTTGGGTAATGGGAGGTTTAATTTAGGGTTATCTAGTACCTTCACTAACACTTGAAGAGCTTCATCAATTGGGACATTGGTAAAAAGGCTATCAACATCGAAACTGACAAGGCGACTATTTTTTATATTGATTTTGCTAAATTTCTCAATAAAATCAGACAAATGAAGTAAGTGGGAAGAAGACGTTAATCCAACTGCGTCAGAGAGAACAGACGCCAACCATTTGGAGAGTTTATATGCATGTGAGCCAATATTTGATAAAATAGGACGGAGGGGGGTTCCAGGTTGGTGAGTTCTTGGCAATCCATATATACAAGGAAGGGATGGATTAATAGATTTGAAACGATGAAGGAGATCAGGATTTGTTCGTTTAAATTTTTTTTTATAGATTGGTTGAAAGCACTCGTTTTATTACATAATGGAGTGAAGTTAATTTCTCATATGTATTTGAGTCACTAAGTAAATTACAATATTTTTGTTTGAATTAAGTAATATAAGAGCAACTTTTATGCGCCTAGGAATTTCTAAATATTTTACGTTATCACTATGGGATAAGGCTTCCGCAACAAAACCATTTATGAACTCGGAATCAGAATTATTACATTCACAAAACTTATCAATGGAGACTCGGTGATCAAGAGAAAATGAATCAGTGTTCGAACGCCAATGAAAGGCCATAACCAAGAATGGTTTCTTGGTCGGGCGTAAGATTATGGGATGAGAGATTAAGGACGTTCTTATTCGGGTTGTAGGATGTGTTTCTATTTTTAAATAACTATTCTAATTTCTTCTTCATTAGCCGTTGAGACTTCACTTGCGCTCGTATGAGAGTTTGTTGACAATGTCTTAGTACTTGGGGCAATTGTTAGCACCCGTTTTAATAACCGTTTTAATAATAATAATAAACTTTATGTTTCAATAATAGTGGTTTTCTTGCATATAAATGGTTTTGTTGCGGAAGCCTTATCCCATAGTGATAACGTAAAATATATATATATATATATATATATATATATATATATATATATATATATATATATATATATATATATATATATATATATATAATTACGTTTACTATAGCTGATACGTTAAAAATAATCATTTATTAATACCAAATTGTAAACCTTTCCTTGACTATTTCAATTTGACACAACTAAAAGAGATAGCATGACACCTTTAAGATGATAAGTATTCCACAAATGTAACCTTTGCGTGAGCAATTGCGAAGTATAATCCTTAGTTATATTAAACAAAATCATTGCATAATTTCCAAAACTTTTAGGAGCATTACCAAAACTCTTTTATTTGGTAGAATATAAGTAGTACATTCGACAAACCAGGGCTTTCCGCTTTCTATCCGCTTTGGGCGAAGAAAAGGTTTTACCATTTAGGATTATAATAAGTTTGGGCCAACGAAGGAAAACCCTTGAGAAAACGTTAATGGGTTATAAATTGGGTTACCCATTTGTTTGTTACAAATAAAAGACTGGCCTGGATGTTCCTTTTGTTCGTTTGTCACCCGTTTCGTAAAAGATGTACAAGTGCAGCGTTGGAAGAAGACATTGAGAGGTAGCGAGTCTCTTAGTGTTTGAAAAGTGTTCGAAAGGAAGTTCTTTCAACGCTATTGATGGCAGGGAAGAGAAAATGCGCGGGAAAGTGCATACATATACAAAGAAGACAAAAAAGTAAATCACATATAGTACTATGGAACCAAGAGTACCTTTCATTGACTTTCTCCAGTTCAGGAACGGTGGTAGTTCCCTTGGGGTTTGGACTTGAAGGTAGAGAGGTCACTTTTTAGAGGAGCCTTGAACCAGTGGTACTCCTGGAAGTACTCCTAACGCAGAAGTAGTCCTGGGATGAGTCTAAGTCCATGTATATTTTGAATTCTAAGTTATTGTTTACTCTATGGCTTTTAATGTTTCCCTGTCTATTTTAAGTTTCTTTGTTCCTTTTCTTCCCTTTAGTCGCACTATTGCACAGCTGATGTTTATCTGGGGAAGAATGTGCGCGTTGGAGGTGTACTTTCCTTACATTGGATCAATTTTCTCTAGTTTTCGTTTTCTTTGTTTTTTTTCAGACGTGGATCAAGAACTGAAGAACAAACAACGCTCAACCTCAAGGTCAAGGTAAGGGAAGTACGACCCAATTAGAGCCGAAACGATCATGCTTTCCCCTCGCTCCATTGAAAGAGCTTTACTGATATCTTGAAGAACTGCGAAGGAGGCATGAAAAAAACCCTCTTGTTAATTTAAGCGATGCGTGGCGTTATTAATGTCGCGCGTCTGGCAGGAGCGACTCTGCGAGAGGCAGTCAGCAACTATGTATCTAACGGGGGCTCGAAACCTTTATTACCCTTTAGATTCCCACATAGAGATAGAGAAGAAGTTATGCACGATTCAATGGTTAAAATTACTAAAAATCATTTCCATGCTGTACTTAATTATTTAATTGATAAATTGTAATTGAGGGTGGAATTTGCACTCAATGGGAAAGAATTCAGGAAGAGAGAGACAGAGGAAGGAAACGTGGCTAACATTTTTAAAAGGGGAAAAAAATTTCGTCCTCAAGGAAATAGGAAAAGGCTCTAAATTTAGGATCAGTTGGCTTTCATGGCTTCCCTCGCCTTTTAGATCTCAGCTGTTTAGATTAAGTCAAAGGGCGCGACTTAATACCATTAAGATACCAATAAAACCCAATTTAAGTTACACTAATTAAAAATGCAAACACTTAAAAAACAAAATAGGGAATGCAACCCTGGAGGTCGACTACTACTATAGTATTATGCTGGGGCATCCGAATGTCTCTCTTGGACGAGATCCCTTTTCGATAATATAAAATCTTATGATCCACAACTAGATATTAAAACCAACAATAAAGATTATGACGACAATTCTTACTGAGTATGAGGCCACAAAAACCTTGTCCCTATCTAGGGAGGGGGGGAAGTAGTTTTGTGTTTCGAGACTAATCAGCAATCAGTTATGAGCAATTTTCCCCGGAAGAAGGAGAGTTGGGGTGTTTATGCTATTAGGAAGTAAAAGGTAAAAGCGGAGCCGCTGACATTTTTGATTGCTGAGAATAGCTGCATTATACCTTCTTCGAGGGCTTGATGAACAGCTTAGTTAGCCATAACATTGCCTTCTTAACCGTATATATATATATATATATATATATATATATATATATATATATATATATATATATATATATATATATATATATATATGTGAGAAACTCACAAAATAGCGCGTGAGTAGAGCAATAAATGCAAAAAATAACACCGGAAACTGAAAGGCAGATTCTAAGTACTTTCGAACTTGTCCAGTTCATTCTCAAGGAATAACGAAAACTTTACAAAGGTGGTATGTATATGAAAAACAATAGAGTAATGCCTCGCCCATGTAAAACGAAAAGACACAAAATAGAAAAATATTATCAAAGACGCATATGAAGTATAAAGCCAAATAGATAAATAAGGCCTACTTCCGGAAATTCCAACTGTGAGTAGAGAATGTAGACATTTAGATCACTAAACTAAATACAGACACACCTAATTGTGAATACATAAAATAAACGAGAGAAACATCACTAAATTAATAAATCAAAGGTCTAAGATTTTAAATGAACAATTTCTTTATAAATAAGCCTTTTAATAACAAATTCCAGTTTAAAGAGACCGGGGGATATATTAAAATTAGGCGAGGAATTAATGAATGAACATTCGACAATATTTCTTTGTTAAAAAAAATATAAAAAATATCATGTCTTCAGTTGTGCATGAAACTAGTCAAATTCCTTCTAGCATTCCTATAAAGAAAAGAAAGCAAGGTTTGGTTGCATATCATTTTCCACCTGTCGTTATCAGGGGTATTATCTTCAAGTTCACAGCTTCTTTTTTCTACGCAAGGAAGCTTTTGAACTGAGGGGGAGGAAGGTCACGTGAAACAAATATTTTGGAGGCTCCCAAAAAGTTTATAGAAATTAATTCCAACTCTAATTTCTTGGTGTAGTATATTATTAATTAACAGTTCTGTATTACATTTAAGAGTGACAATAAAGACAGTATTCAGAGTATATGAGAAACAAAACTAATATAAGGGTAGAAAATTATTTGGACACAAGATAGGGGTAAAACATTATTTAGTTGCACCAGCATTGTTTGATCTACCTTCTGTCTGATGTTTCTTATAAGAAACTTTGTTTGTGAGAATCTTTCTACTCCTGCTTACATCTCACCTTCATCTGAGCGAGGTTTGCAGGTTTCCGCATGTATAATTGTTTATACAATATTTGCCACACTTTCTTTATTAGATTCAATTTAAAGTCTTCAATAGGCCACAGTAGGACATTAATATTGTTCTGCAGAACCAGTCTCCTCTTGCTTACGCCATGTGTTTCGGGTCATTGTTTTGATAGAGCATCCATTCATCCAGTTATTGGCCACTATTTGTCGGTACATAGTTCAGTTCGTTGTTACATTAGTTTTATGATAAACGCTATTCCAAATATAATGAAAAACAGATCCACACAATAATGTTACAGCCTCCATGATGGATTGTTTGTAGGGTTGGTGTTCGTCCGATCATAGGTGATCAAATATGGTAAATTGCCAATGAGATCAATTTTGGCGTTGTCAGACCAAAGCACAATCATCGGAATTTGATCTGGCATTTTAAGTGATCTTGAGCAAACTTCCGTGGTGCTAAAAATTGAACCTTCTTCAGATAAGGTGGCTTGTTTGGTGATCGAAACTCAAAGCTTAAAAACTAAGTGATCTATTACTGTGGTATTGATCTTCTTCCATCCATGATATATGTCAACCTAGCGATTACTCTGAGATTATTCTTTATCCAAAAGAATTTCTGCGCCTTTTCTCTCACTCTTGTCGAAACTGAAATGCTAAGATTCTGACTTTATTCATATTCGGAGATCCAATACCAGTGAAGCAATCCGCATTGTTACGTTACTTCAAGCCTAAAATGTCCTGCTATAGTCCAAACTTGGCTTTTTTTGTGGGGTATCGACACTGTATAATAATAGACTCTCTCCTCTCTTGATAAAGATATAAAATCATGGCCTTTGACTATCTACAAGCGTTTTTCTCGTCATTTTTAGCCAGGCTCAAGACGCAATATCTCTTCCCGATCGGAGAATCTTGGATTCCTCTCTGCGAAGAGATTTACTCTTCTGCTTAATTTATCGCTGGTGTCCATTGTCCCCTCTTGGAAAGACAACTGCCACGTCCCAAGGACATAAGCCTAGCATTTATCGGGCCTTTCATTCATTTTTTCCCCCAATCTATCATTTTTCATTTATGGGAGATCAGTCTTAGATACTGTCCTCAGAAAGAATCTACAACTTGTTCTTTCTAGGAAGCACATCCTTTAATTTGACTATGGTTCTCCTAACAGAGTTTCTTAGCTCGGTAATCATCCATTTTTAGGCACGACTATCGTGTTGTTCCCTCCACAACTTCTCCTCTGCTTTTGTCGACGAGATGATGCATTGCAATCTTTTATCTTCTGCTTTCTCCGGATTCTCACCCTACACTATAGAAGCGGTAGTGATCCTGGAGCTCCTTCATACTTTTTTTTTATCCTCCTATGCTGAGGGATTCCCAAAGATCAATTTCCATTGTTCCACAATTCAACACAAATTTTTTGATAGGCAAGTTCGATTATTCTTATATGAACTTGCCACCTTACACAATGTAACCTGTTATTCACTGTTCTCCCACCGCACGTCAATGAGGTCATTATATTTTAGTGGATGGCTGACTGTCAAACTACGCCCCATCGCACTTCACACCATTAAGCTCTACCTCGGTTACTGAAGTTTATTTCCACATCGTTTACGCAATAAAGAAGTGGTACTAGTCAACCTACATGAAAAGTCTCGCTGGGTAGGTTGGATAACGAACACTCGACGGTTACCCCTTGTTCCAATAAAAATATTACCAATTTAAAAAAAAAACAATATTGACCAGACATACCAGAATGACCTTGCAATCCATTATCTGCGATTATGTTAACCGGATCACCAATACGTGCTATATAATTGCCGAAGAATGATTCAACAACAGATTATACTGTTATAATTTTATGTAAATATGTTTCTAACTATTTAGAATAGCGGTAGATTATAATCAGAAGGCATTCAATACCCTCTTTTGGGGTTGAAAAATCATTTAATATGCCCACCTGAATTGTGTGAAGCCTTGATTTGGGTGAGATAAATTGTGTAAAGAGTCGTTTCGTATGTCTTGTACTTCAGACTTCTCAAGATGAAGAGAGTTACTAACTTACTTACGTCAGTAATTTCTCACATCATACGAGACAACCTGTCTGAGGTCGATTTGAAAGTGGAATGTGTGCCTAAATGACCAAAACTGTATTAATAATTAAAAATTAGCTTGCGGAAAAGAGACGTTAGATAAAAGCAACCAAATATTTCCATAGATCACGAGAAGAGGATAGGGCAATCTTATAGAACTGGAGTGAGTTCGAGGCATCCGTAGTTAAATGTATTTTACTGTTGCTTTTGAACAACAGTAAGTTGAATTTGTGTAGATTTTGTGACAAAAACTAGCCACATTTTCTTTTCTTTTGACCCAGGTGCTTTACAGCTTGTCAGCTATAAAATCAATCGATCTTCCCTTTTTTTCATTAATGTCGAGATAAATTCATTCGTGGCAACTACTCTTTAATAACGAATAATAAATATTTCCACCTCATAAATAATGCAGCATTATCAACCTAACTATTCAACTAGTTTATGAATATTGAGCTTCAACAAAGGTACCATGATGAATAAAGCTTAAATAAAGTTTGTGCTTAGGCCCTGAATGAAAAACCTGGTAGAACTTGACCATTACATTGTCATGACTATATGCGTGTATATTTGGGCACTTTAATGTTGAAGAGGTAATAATGAATAAACATCAAGAATTGCCCCAATGTCTTTTTCATGGTCGCATATTGCCACATAACTTTGTGTGTTGTCTATGAGTCTCAGAAGGGTAATGTTTAAATCTACATATATGGTGAATAATACTTTCACTCTATTCAAATTTTAGGGGTCAGGATTCTGAAAGAAATCCGGGTCATTTCCCTCATACGAAAATGTTCTTCATGTCACGAGGAAAATAACCATTACATTTAGGATTGTGTCAGGTTTTGTTTGTGAAGCTGGGAGTCGGGTGTATGATGGGTAGATTGCTCTCTTTAATGAAAGAGTACAAGTTGGAAGGATTCGAGTTAGGATACCCTTAGTCAGTCTCCACGCTTTACCACACATCTTTAGACGGAGAGAGAGAATGGTTGTGTAGTCGATAAAACCAGCACCTTACTTACAAGTTGTTCGGTGAGAATAAACAAGATATACTACTCTCGGGTTTTGTAAGATTGCGCGCATTTTTGTTTCCTTATGTTACCTGTAGGCTTCGTTAATATTTAATAGAATTAACCTCTTCCAAGATTTGTTTTTTGTTACCCAGTTAATGGCGATTTTTTTTAGTCATTGCAAAGCTTGAGGGAAATAATGGCGTTTTCTATTTACTCTTGAGAGAAACAATTAGAAAAATAAATTTTATACATACACTAATTTCAATGTCCCTGCAGGGCCATAGAGATGAATGCTAACGTATTTTGTCATTCCTAACTCTTCTCAAGCCTCATTTCCTTCCATGCTGTTTAGTTTTTCCTTCTCAGAATTCATTCATACTCGTGTGAGTGTAATTGTGTATCATTTTCCTTTGTACCAGTTTTTTTTCTCGTTCTTTTTTACATATAACTCCACCCAACTTTGGAGTAGTGTTGATCTTGACACGCGTAATTTATACGATCTTTCGAATGTTCCTCCAGTCGCAACAATTTAACTAATAGAATTTGCAGTATATTCCTTTCATTTCAGAAATCCTTTGTTCTAACTCATTTTTCTTCCCCTTTTTAAATATTTCATGTTCTGTTCTCTCTTAGATTCATTTTTCCCTTGAATAGACCCAAATTCTAGTCAAAGAAATGTTTAAAAACTCCCACTCACCTATATTTATGTTAAATGGAGATATGCTTCATCCGTGACAATGGAACAGATCTTTCTTGTATCTCGAATGCAAAAAATATACATGGAACGAATCCAGAAAGAGAGAAACTTGAAGCAGTAGCGTTCTTAATCCTCTGTTTGACGTCCTCCCTCGTTCCTGTTTATTGAGGGCGGTTTACTTCCCGTACATTCTTCGGCTTAATTAAAATGTCAAATCCTATTAATTCCTGGTATTCGTTTAATGAGATTTTTTCTCATTTTCATGGAAATGACAGGTTGAAGGGGAATATCGGACTTCTCCAGGTCTTCCGATTCTGCCTTCACACCCAGGTTAAGTCTTGGATGTGGTGGGGAAAGGAAAGTGATTTGTGACATCATGGTATGACAGTAAATAAGTTTCTATTTACTTCCCTCTATACCCAATAATTTATACTTCGTTCTAATACGCTTAATATTCCTATCTCACAAGTAGATACGCCAAACAAGAAAAGTCATTTTAAAGTCATTACTGATCGTAAAGATGTTGTTCCTTAGCAACCTTCTCCATACATTTCAGGCCACTTTAGTGGTAAGCGAAAATAGTTGCACGCTTTTTAATGAAAGGAAACCTTTCTGCAATTGAAAAAGATTAAAAAAATTCCTTTAACATCAACATTATGAAAAAGATTATAATTTCATAACATCATTCAAGTATCCCATATTTCAAAACTATTTGTTTCTTCCTAGGTGTATTTAAAATCGTGTTTTGTTCCTGTTCTTGTAAATGAATTTCAGTTCCTATAGCTTTGTTATTCGAACAAAAAGGTATTTTGTTTGAATAGCAAAGCTACAGGGACTGAAATTCATCTTCTACAAGAACAGGAACAGAGCATGATTTTGGATCCACTAAGGAACACACAGTTATTTATTATTTTTAAAATGATGACTATTTATTAAACATGCATTAATTTAAGAATTAGACTAATAAGTACTCTCACCCAAATTTTAAAAAAGAATGAAAAAAATATTACTTGCTGTATATTTTGATCCGCATAATGAGTTCTGTATATAATCTAAAGGTACGTTTTTCTAATTATTTTAAGCTTCTAAGATGTAACGTAACAGTAATTTTCTTTCTATATAAAATTTCTCTGAAAAAGAAAATAAAAAAGAAAGGAAACTAATGAGTGAAGTAAATAGTTAATATCAATAGAAGCATTTACCACGCCAACGTTATCGTCGACAAAACGTATCCAGATAATACTCGGAACAAAAGAATCTGGAATTAATTCTTTTTCAAAAGGATCAATTAAAATATTTGCCATAACAGGAGAGAGAGAGAAGCCTATAGGAAAGCATTTGGCTCAACTTTTGCGTTCGTCCTTCGTGAGAAACGTCCGTTGGCATCAAAACCACGAGGAAGAGTGCTGAACATTCTTCTCGTTTGATTAGGCGGCATACTGGTCTAGTCCAATAAGATCACTTACCTGACCGATTAGATAGGGTGAAGTATGCTCCACAGAATAGACAGACTTTTCATCGACTTATCGAGTATAAGTCATAAGGAAGTTACTCTAAGAAAGGGCAACAACTTTTCTCGATCGTTGTGGCACATTTAACTGAAATTGAGAAAACCAAGAACATCTTGGAACATCTTCTGTCTGTTTTCAACTATAAGGAGCATTATGCCATGATTAGTTGATCCGTATAAATCGTAAGGTAGTTGGTAACGTTCTAAGACTTCAAGAGGGTACATGAAGTATAGGGCCTTTGGGTCAACTTGTCAGACGACTACCATTATGTTCAACGATAGTTGCTTTCTAAGCAAACATTGCAGCCCGGTTAACGAAATGTTTTTCATACCATATAATCGAACCGCACAATACTCTGCTTTCACTATAGCACAACAAGGTTGTTTTCATAACGAACTTGTAAAGAGGTCGAACACTCACTTAGATGAAGCATTGAATCCCACTGACCTTTCCGCTTGACTGACTTTAAATCGGTTATTGCGAATTTCTTAAGAAAATTGTATATAAATATTAGAAAGCTGTTGATGAGCTGATAAAGAGTTTCATCGACTAGGTCCACGAATGACATTAAAAATATGTAGGGCTCGTTCTATAAAATAGGTAGGCCCCGGGCACTAAACTACACGATTCAATAGACCCAGCGAAGAAGTCCACAAATAGATGCTTGGTAGATTTATCAAATCCTAAAAGTTGCTATGTATGTAAATTAAGGCAATAATATGCCAAGTCTAATAAATAAAGAACCAAAAAGAATTAGGGAATGAAACAATATACAGAGTGTCCACCAAGTCTGGGTACATAGGGGATAAATACATACCTTTAGAACAAAACAATTTTATTTAATTATAATGTTAAGAAATTATATTTTCAATATGATTTCCATTATTTGCAATGCATAATTCGATGCGCCTTGCTAAATTCTGGTGAACTCGATTGAATAGGTGTACATTGCCATCGATTTTAGCACACTGACTGATAATGCGTTTTCTCAAGTGGTTTAGATTTGCAATCTTCATTGAGTAAAATTTATCTTTTATTATACCCCAGAAAAAGAAATCAAGGGAAAAAAGGTCTGGTGAACGAGGGGACCACTACACATGACCTCTTTTTCCAATCCAGTGAGGAAAAGTGCCATTCAGCCAATCTCTAACATTTGTAGCAAAATGGACAGGGGCTCCATCCTGCTGAAACCAGTCCGGAAGTCCCTCGCCTAGGCGCTCAATTTGAGGCATTAATTTATCTCTCAACATGTTCATATAAGTCTCACCGGTTACATGTTCATCAAAGAAGAAGGGTCCTAGCACATGAGCTTTCTACAAACCACACCACACCATCACCTTTTAAAAGCCTTGCTGTTTGGATAGATCCATCCAATGTGGATTGTCTTGAAACCAGTATCGAAGATTCTGCCTGTTGACTTCACCATTAACATAAAACAAAGCTTCATCACTGAACAACAAAAGGTCTTTAGTAAAATTGTTATTTTCATCCAATTTATCTGAAAACCATTCTCACATCTACATTCGTCTATCGGGGTCGTCTTCATTTATGTGAGGCAATATCTGTAATTTGTAAGGATGGAACTTCTGCTCTACCAGGATGTACCCTGACTTTTTGGACCCCCTGGTTATGTTAAACTGTACAAAGGGATTGATCTGAGGCAAGCGGTCGTTAGAGTCGCGCAGAAACCCACGAATAAAGAGATATCAAAGATAACCACCTGGAGAAATACGGGGATCGCACACAAACAAACATAAACGTTTTGGAAACATTTATCAGCAGCTGAACAAATATAGGATCTAACAAGAGAAATTTCACAAAGACTTCCCTATAATTAAGCAAAATATATGGAAAATATGTTGGCACAACAGGTACATACAGCTGTCGGAAACTCTCCACAAAGGGTGGAAATAACGAACAAACTAGATGACTGGATCCGCCCCACGGATAAGTCAAGTTCACGCCCCTTGGAGACGAAACACACATATATATATATATATATATATATATATATATATATATATATATATATATATATATATATATATATATATATATATAGAGAGAGAGAGAGAGAGAGAGAGAGAGAGAGAGAGAGAGAAAGAGAGAGAGAGAGAGAGAGAGAAAGAGAGAGAAACAGACAGACAGACAGACAGTACCTTTCATTGCACGTCCTTATAATTACCGACTACGCCTCTACAAACCGGTAAGCTATACCACCACATACACTTGTAACATTCAGTCGGTAACTCCCCCCCCTTCCACATAAATACACCTCCTCATATCTCATTGCACTATTTTTCCGAGAATTATAGAGATGATTGAAAAATAGTTAGAGCGTTGCCACAAGAACATCTGAGTTTTTAAGGAATACTATCAAAACCGATGGGATGCTAGAGCCTACTGCTAGAGCCTAATGAGGGATGTGGTTTCAGCCCAGTACAAACAAATTCCCTGAATAGGCCATTTAACCCTGCTTAACCTAATATAGTGTTTTATACCGTTCTTGAGATCTATAAAAACTGTACAGTCTAAACATAGCAGTTGAATTATGCTACTTGATAAATCATTCACTATCAATAAAGCAGAAAATGAGAAATTCTGGAGTGTTTTATTTTAAATAAATGACCTAATAAAGAATAATGGATGTCATTTTCGATATCTGGGTGAGAATCTGACAAAAGAGTTCACTAAGATATCCTTAACTCTTAAAATCAGTGAGACCCGTGTATACGGTGGATAGGACGACGAGGTAGTATCGAGTCTCACTCATTTGAAAAATAAATTATGGAGAGATTTGAAAAATGAAAAATACAGTAGAATACTTACATTACTTGAAAATGTAAAGAAAACATTTGAAGAAACGTATAGGAATATTCCTACAAACAATTTTTTTGAAGTCTGCTAATTAATGAATCAAGGAGCGCAGTGATACATTGATATCAATGGTCCACAGTTCTAAAGCTTAAGTGCTTAAAACAAATTTATTAATTCTTTTGCTATTGTATATTTTCAATATAAAACTAAATATAAATGATTTTAATCTGCTAGTAGTTTCGTTTGTTTTGTTTTTAATGTAGTAATGGTTTTAAGACCACTTCAAGGTGATGTATATTAAAGGCGGAAAAGCAAACAAGAATAAACCAAAGGAATACTCAATAACGAGTGTCAGAGAACACATAGTGGGGCGGGATTAATCCTAATTGTTGAAATTGCCATTTCCTTTATGAAACTGTGGCAAGACTAATTGGCACCAGTAGTGGAATGCACAGTGGGAGGAGACCTCGTTAATATAATTCAGATTTCATTTTACATGATGTAAATGTGTAAGCGAGGCACGATGTACCGCAACGAATGACACGATTAAACGACACCGATGGAACAGACAGAAACAAACACATAAACTACATACTTAAAGCGATTTATGTTAAAGCATACAAAATTATAAAGAGTTTCAAAGTTAGGGAGTGAGAGGAACAAAAACCTACGATACACTTCACAAAACTCAGTGACATTATGAAGTAGAAACCATATAGAGAGTGCATACCTACGTTAACGCTATTGTCAATAAATCCTTTTTTGTAATGGCGGAATGTAGACTTCATTAATATTTACCATAATTAACCTCTGCCAAATCTTGTTTGTTGGTAAATTTCTTCATGACGATTTTTTTGTCCATTTCCAAACTTGAGGCAAATAATAGTTTTTCTTTACTTTTGAGAGAAGTAATTAGAAAAAGAAACTGACTATAAATGGAATTTTATTCATACGATAATTTGAATGTCCCTGCAGGGCCATAGAGATGAATGCTAACATATTCTGTCCTTTTTAACTCTTTTCACTCCTTATTTCCTTTCATGAAACTTAGTTTTCTCTTCTCAGAAGCTGTTCATACTCGTGTGAGTTTAATTGTATATCATTACACTTTGTAACAGTTTTTTTCCAACCAACTTTCGAATATTTGTACTCTTGATACGAGTATGTTATAAGATCTTTTGAATATTCTCCCAGTGCCAACAATTTGAGCTAATAGGATTTGCAGTATATTCCTTTCATTTATAAACTCTTTTTTCCTAACTCATTTTCCTTCCCTTTTTTTAATATTTTATGTTTTGTTCTTTCTTAAATTCATTTCCAGGCTTTACTAGACCCAAATTGAGGCGAAAAAAATGTTAAAAAAAACCCAATCCCCTTAATTTATGCTAAATGGAGATTTGCTTCATCCGCCACAACGGAACAGATCTTTCTTGTATTCCGAATGTAAAAAATATAAATAGAACGAATCCGGTGAGAGGGAAACTGGAAACGGTATCGTTCTTAATCCTCTGTTTGACGTCCTCCCTCGTTCCTGTTTATTGAGGGTGGTTTACTTCCCGTACATTCCCCGGCTTAATTAGAATGTCAAATCCTATTAATTCCTGGTATTCGTTTAATGAGATTTTTCCTCATTTTCAGGGAAATGACAGGTTGAAGGGAACGTCGGACTTCTCCAGGTCTTCTGATTTTGCCTTCACACCCAGGTTAAGTCTTGGATGTGGTGAGGGGAAGAAAAGTGATTTGTGTAATCACTTTAGTAAGGAACCCATATGCTCACATACATGCACACCTTTTTGTGACAGTAAATAAGTTCCTATTTCCTTCCGGCTCTACTCTATAATTTATATTTGATTCTAATACGCTTAACAATCCAATCTTAAGAGTAGATACACTAAGCATGAGAAGGCACGTTAACTCTATTAATATTTTTAATGTTTCATCACACTTCACTTCCTTAATCTACTAAATATTGGCATTCTGTTAGTGCCAGTTCTCTTGTACAAATTCGATCCTCGGGCTAAAAATTCGCCTTCTCAGTATCAAGAAATACTAAATTATATTTTAATATTCTTTTCCCTGATTTTGGTCGATAGTCTTATTTTGTTCTTCGGCTTCTTTTCTCTATCT
The DNA here is from genome assembly GCA_963969495.1 of Ceratothoa steindachneri. NCBI lineage: Eukaryota > Metazoa > Arthropoda > Malacostraca > Isopoda > Cymothoidae > Ceratothoa > Ceratothoa steindachneri. The sequence continues at coordinate 138,453,965 of OZ018327.1, forward strand.
CTTTTCCCTAGGGGTAGACAGAATCACGATAACATAGGAAGTCGAAATCCTTTAAAATTGATTATTTTTTAATTAAATCTCCAGAGTACTTACGTATTTATTCACTCCTCTCCAAATTCTAAGATTTTTCGAAAATAAAGATCAATGCCATAAAATTAATTTCCAATTAAATTTAAGAACAGAAAAATTAAAAATAAGAAGGTAACTCAATGAGAACTTAATGTTTCAGAGGAACTGAGTGCCAAATTAATCGCCTTCAAGCAGTTGAGAGGGAAACTAATATTGCCTTTAGACCTAGAAGATATAATAGCAATTATAGCTTCCGTTATAATACAGATTTTTAGCAACTAAAGATATGCGAAATCCAAACCACTCTCTCAGATTTGTTGGAGCAGGAGGAAATGACCAGAAAATGAAGAAAATCCGTTCTTATTGGTTATTCAACACAATAATTTTGTCTATCATCCTAAAACTCTGTTTCTTGGTGTAAAAGGAAGAAAGCTGACCGAGGAATGCGGTTATTATAGTATTGAGTAGCAACCTTCTTACTGCATCACGCGCCTCACCCACCTCTGCTGCAGTTTTTAGGTTGCTACTGATTGTTTTAATAACCGGATATCTTCATTAAGTACATTGCAATTTACCTGACTAAAAATTCAGAAAAATTTCATAACAACATAGAGCCGATAATGTTTCAGCTATTCTTCTCTTTTAGCCACTTTGACTATGCTCTGTTACACAATTTAACTTCCCCCTAAATAAACATTTAATTTATGATTGTAATTAAAACATTCTGATTGAGATACCACGTTGGTCATTGCCCTCTCTCTTTAGTAAATGAAATAAGACGTCTAGACCAATAAAGGAAACCAGCACTAGGAAATAAGAACAAGATTACTGATCAACAAAGGCAAGATTGAATGAGCTGAGTGAAAAGGGATAACGCGCCTTAGAGCAGTGGTTCCCAACCTTTTTAGTTAATGGCCCCCCTTGTGATCTTTGATATTTTTGTAGGCCCCTTGGCATTATTATCAGAAAAATAGTAGTTAAATATTTTAATACCGTACATAAAAATATCAGTGTCTATTAATTTTACATATATTCTCCTTTATTTTACTAACAGAAAAAAATATTTTGTTGGTTCAATACAAGAACCATTTAAGATCATACATTATTTCTCTGATATAGCAGCAAAACGAAAAATTTCCATGGACACCAAGAAAATAAGTAACCTTTAAAAGATTATTATCTTTTAACTTCAAAAAAATATAATCTTTTAGCAAAATAAAAACAAATATATCATATTAGCTTTCTTCGTGTGTGTTTTTCAGTAAGAACCTTGTGGCTGATGTAGCTGCGCAAGTTTTTCAATGTCAGGGTGCATGGTTGTTAGAAACAGACGAAGATCACCTATAGTTATAATTTCTAAGCGGTTGCTAGCTTTTAATAATAGGTGAGAAACTAGGCTAAAACCCGACTCAACTAGGTAAGACGTTGGAAAGGCAATGAAATATAATTTTACATCCTGCAAAAGCAATGGCAATTGGATGGCAATTTCACTACTTGTCCATAAGTTATTAAGGCTGTATTTAAATTCAGCTTGAGCAGTTTGATTACTCTGCAACTCAATGAGGTTTTCTTGCAGTATGATCAAAACATCAGCGGCATTTGTCTTAAATGGGTCTACCACCCAACTTGGAATATTCATTTACAAGAAATCTTTGAACCTAATTTCCATATCATTGTGCAATTTTTTCAAGTGATCAATGTGCACTAAAATATTATCTTCATACAGCTCCTCTTCAATACTGACGAGGGTTGGAAAATGTAACAATTTCTTACGCCCAATATCAATCCTAATGAGATTAAGTTTTCCAAGGAAAGAGCCGATTGCCTCTATGAAAGTTAAACGATTTGTATTTTTACCTTTTAACTATTTGTTAAGCATGTTTAGCTTGTCAAATATACCTAAAAGGTAGAATATGTCACACTTTGCAGCTATGATTTCTTCTCCAAGTTCCTTACTGTTCAAAAATGGTACAACACTCTCCTAGAGTTCAACGAAGCGACGCAGGCAGTTACGCTTAGAAAGCCAGCTCACCTCTGTATGCAAAAGTAAACGTTCAAACTCTTCTTCATTATTTGCACAGAGTTGTTGGAAAAAATGGTCTTGAAGTGGATTTGAGTTGATAAGATTGGTAGCCTTGATTACACTATCAAGAGCATCTTTCAGACATCCTCTCAATTTCTTTACGATAAAATGTTGACGATTAACCACGGAGTTTATGCAAAAAACATTAGGAACAGTTTGTTTTAGATATGCAATGAAACCTCTGTATCTGCCTACCATAGCAGCGACACTATCAGTTGCGCAAACTATAATGTTACCCATTGGAATATTTTTTTCTTGTAAATTGGCCAATACTTCTTGTAAAATTGTTTCCCCTTCAGTATCTGTCACAAGACTGCGAGCAAAAAGCATTTCCTGTCTGAGTTCATCATTATCATCCAAAAACCTAACATACGCCATAAGAAGGGCTTGATTATCACTTACAAATGCTTCATCAATTTGTACTGCAAAATTCTTTACTTGTGAAAGTGCAACTAGTTGATTTTCTACAGCCTTTGCCATTTCTTCAAAGCGTCTTGATATTGAATTGTTGCTTAACGGGATTACCTCCGTAATTTGTTTGGAATTCTGTTGCATAACAGCAGAAATTACCACAGATACTGCGGGCAAAATCAAATCTTCACCAATAATATGGGGTTTTCCAGTTTTTGCTATTATCTTGGAAATCTCGTAAGATGCAATTAAACCTTTGTCTAATTTATCTTTTCCTTGGCTGAGCAAATAATCAATGGTTTCCCTTCCTTGGAGGGCATCATGAATCTTCTAAAAATAATCTAAGGGGTGTCTTTCTTATCCTTGTGCTTATTCTCCATATGTATCAGAAGCTTAATTGGTCGCATGCTTTCATTAGAAAGCTCTGTCATACATATAAGACACATTGGCTTTGTTATATTGTTTGGAGAATGTATAAAACCTTATGCTAAAAACTCACTTGAGTATTGTCGACATTTCTTCTTTACCTTATCAGCCATGGGCAATCTGTGAAATAACGAAATCTTCCTAATTTCCTTCAAAACCTAAAATAAAAAAACACTGGCCAACAAATTTAAACTTTTTTTAATCATCAGAGACCTGACAAACTTTTCTCATGCTATATTTCTCGATGATTTCAAATCTGACTTTAGTTGTTATTTAGCACATCAGGTTTACGAGATATTCGAAAATGCAATATGACCGCCGTCGCTGATAGAATGTAGCGTTTCACTCGGATTTCTTGGCCGAAACTGGTGATATATGGTTACATAGAGCCCGCCATTGCTAAAAGAAATTGCCGTCTGTATATTTCTAGGTGCATTGAGAAGTTGAACTGACACAAAATGATGCATTTAACATATAGAAACTCTAAAATTTATCATTTTATTCAGGCGTAAACATATGATAAAGATAAATAGCCTTCTTTTATTTATTCCACGAGCATCATAAAGTTAATGGTAATTATATTGCATATATAAGAATGGTGAACAATGTTTGAAGGGCTAATAAGTCAAAACTCGAATTCATACAGGTTGTACATGGGATTTGCGTTTGAATATTTTCTCAGGATATCACAATACAACATCCATCAATGATCTTCCATCATGCTCTCATTCCAAAATCCTTGATAGCGAGTTTCTATGGTCTTGATATCCTGGTGGAAACGTTCACCTTACTCGTCACTTACGGCTCCAAGATTTTCTGGAAAAAGTCTCGGTGCGAATGCAGGAAATAGATTTTAAGTTACATACGGCATCCGATTTCTTTATAAGATTGAAGAAGGTTTTCGACACCATCTCTGTATGCAGGTGACTTTTTGATTCCCCCCAAGTTCGCACATAACCACTTGAAGGCTAGCCATGCATTTAGTTCAGGAGAAGTGAGGATCTTCTCGAAGTCATGGTCTACTCAAACCTTTCTGATTTGTGGTCACACAAATAGGCTTTCTTTTAGTTTTGCTGCGCTCAGTTGTGGATTTTTTTTGCGCATATATTGGAATGCCTGGGAATTGTCCTTAGCTATAGCTTTCACGCAGTTTTTCATTAGACCTAGTTTGAAATGAAGAGGTGGCAGATATATTTTCTAAGGCTCTACCAGGGGGACAGACTGAACCTTGCTTCCAGGCTCATATGTAGATTGAAGTGGCTAGTCGAGCTTGTCATAATGTTTTGCAGTGGTACGGCTATCCCACAGGCAGAGGAAGCAACAGTACTTCATGAATCCTCCTTGTATACCCATTAGCATGCCTATGACTTTTAGATCAGCGCAGATGTACCACTGATGGGCTTGGTAGTTTATGACTTTAAGAAAGGTATCCATATTGTCATATGTCTCCTTAAGGTGGACATAATGACCAATAGGAATGGAAGACTTTATATTGCCATTGTGCAAGAGGCCAGCTTTAAGACTTGTCTTAGAGCATCAATAAAGAGACGCCAGTCAGACGCCTCATATGTCTGTGACAAGGCTTCGAACAATCCATTTATATCATGGAATAGTAGAGAGGTCTATTAACTGTGAAGAATGAAGTTAAATCACGATTACGCTTTCTAAATTAACTCACATGCACATTTTTCTCGAGTAAGAATTTTTCCTGTAGTCGAGATGCTAGAAGTTCTGCTTTCACCTTTGACAATGACAGATCTCTCGCAAGATCATTCAAATCTTCCTGAGTAAATAACTTTGGCTCAGAGTTAGCATCCTGATATTCAACATCCTCATCTGATGTGCATGTACCTTCAGTACTGATATCATCATATACGAGGCCATCATTAGGTGGAACTGGAATTGTTTAGATAAAGAATTTGGTGCTTGTTCTTTGCAGAAACCCCTTTTGTGGTCACACTGCAGAAATAGCAATCTTCGAGATGATCTCTGGGCTCTCTCCATATCATAGGAACAGCGAAGGGCATTGAAGCTTTCTTTTTGTTAATCCAGTCACGTAATCCATTAGAGCAGGAAGTACAAACTTGGTGTGGTGCCCATGCTTTATCTTGGTCACCCAGAGGGCAGCTGAAGTAGAGTTTGTACATTTTATTTATATCATTTTGCTATAAAATGCCTACATACATAGAAGAATTTATCTGGATGATTTTTGCACTCGCAAGGCATTGTTACTGCTTTGTGGAAATATTTAGAAGCCTCTTATGATCAACGCAGAAGGAGAAGCTTAGAAGATGCACATCACATGAGAAACCTGAAAACATAAAACAGAATTATAAATAATTGCGCAAACTTTGCATGCGGGTTACAAATGTAAATTAATTCTTCTCTATACCTCTTTAACCAGCAAAAACTCACGAAGCATCTAGTTTGCTCATCTTAGCAGTAGAATAGTGATAAATGAAATAGAGCAATACAAGTAATATACTACATTTTATAATCGCAGGCGACCATTTTGAATTTTTGGCATATCTTAAAAACGGTACCTGCTAGAGCCAAACCGAAGGCAGATTCGGATTCAGCATGGAAAATGCTCTGATGAAAAATATATATTTAGCAGTGTAATTATTGAGAAGATGAAAACGCAAATGTTTGAATATTTGTATGTAATTTATATTGAACTAAATTGTATATACTGTACGAATTATATTTTCAAGAATATATAAAATATGATTTTATTTACTAGGTAAACAGTTTACAACGATTAACCACTACATAATAATTTTACCCTATTTGATGCCCCTCAATTTTAGATTGCAAAGCTGCAGGGCGGGGTGTGTTCAACTTCACCTTAAGAAACAGTTAATAACTTTTAGAGTTTATGAATGCTGGTATTCACATTTGGCATTATGCTTATGACACCTTTAAGCAAATAAGGAACGAAAATGTAAGCAAATATAGCCACCAAAAAACGTAATATTTATTGAAACAATAAACATTTCGTATAAGCAACGCCGCGCAGCTGCAATGCAAGCGCGCGATGATGTTGTCGTTAGCAATTAATTTGAAGAGAAATAATTAATCGTTAGAGATGTTTTATCTATTAGAGATACAACACAGTAAAGAGTGCATGTAAAAATATCCTTATTGTTAGCATATATTTTATAAATTTAATTTTTAGAGTCACCATATAATATTAGTTATTTTATGATGATTGAAAGGATAATCACCAAAATAAAAAAAAATACTGCCCACGAACAAGATTGTCACGGAGCAGAAAGGATGCTACAACTTGGAACATGGATACTGACTGACTGAGTTAGCAACTGCAACGAGTATTGGTGCCGTGGGTTTCGAACATAGATACGACGCTGCCAAACGTATAACTAATAAATCATTACAACGTTATAGTACTCGTATATCGAAGAAAAAGCAACTCAATGTTTTAAGATTAGTAACCCGTAAATATTTGCTTGTCACTAGATTAACAGATTATGGAGAACTATATATAGTCAAATATGCTATATTGTCAAAAGGTCGATAATTAGATAATTATTATAATTACTATAAAAATTTTATAAGAAAATGAAGCTCTGTGGCCCACTAGAAATTTGTCATGGCCCCAGGTTGGGAATCACTGCCTTAGTGAATATTAAAATAATTAATTAATAGGAAATTTATAGATGGTGGGCCTCAAGAATCTGTGTCTTTGCAGAACGCCTATCTACCGACAAAATTAAGTCTTGAGAGATGAGATCACTGTTCAAGATACTTTTGAAGTCACCGAGGAAAAAGGATAAGAGTATAAGAGCAAAAAGATAATTCCAAATGGTAGAAGGAAATCTCCCGACTTCTAGGAGAGAGCAGTATGTAGTAGGGTTCTTATGTGCTTGCTTAGACTAAGGAAAGAGGAAATATAGGAAACTACTTAGGGCTTTAAAATTGTATAGTTGTAAAGAAAAGGTTAAGGAGAATTTTCATCTAATTGCCAGACAGTCTAGGTAACAAAACAAGGGGGGTTACATGAACGAATCGTTCCAAGAGGAGAAAAACAACACGGTGCAAGGATTTGAAACATGCCTTGCTGAATAAAACGTCGCATGCTCTCACTTATTCTGAATTATGATCTTACGAAGGAGAATGTAAAACAACACAAGAGTTTCAAATTTTGTTAGAATCGGCCGAAAGGTTATAATGTTATTGCCAAAACAAATTAATTCATGGGCTAACCTTTGGGGGACTTTGGCAATTATATCATTAGAAAGAGGATGTAAAAGAACATAAGAGTTTCAATTTTGTTAGAATCGGCCAAATAGTTAGAATGTTATTATAAAAACAACAAAAAGCAAAACGGGGACCAACCGACCGAGCAACCGACCGACATAGTGAGATGTAGAGTCGCCCGTGACTAGACTCGCACGCGACTAAGAATTGGAAAGGTCCAAGTAAGATTGCTTACATATACAGAGAGGAGTGATTATCGTAACCAATGTGGGTTTTAATAAATTTGTGAATGACAATCTTTTACTATTGTGGTCAAAGGGCTTGGATGCGCATATAAATAGCAAGAAAGCAGAGGGGAAGGGGTGCGGAGGATAGAAAATAGGCTTTTGGGAGTAGCTATCGAAGTTAAGACCCAGATTTTTAAGTTTTGGAAAAAAGCTTTTGCTACCAAGGTTAATAATATATTAACCGTTATGCATCGAGCCACATGGGATGAAATACTTATTAGTACCACTTCGGCCTAGTTATGGTTGAGTTAATAAAATTTGTCTGACAGCCATTCACCAATGAAGTTGTAGGCGAGTAGAAGATTTTTGAGAGTTTCAGGAAACGACGAAGCTGAGGATGAAGGAGCGATAGATCACAGTGCCATCAGCATAGAAATTAAATGATTAATTAAGGTGATGCATAAAATTATCAAGGAAAGAAAATAAATCCGTAATAGAAGTGGCTCAAGAACTGGACATTGCGGAAGAACAAAATGCACTTATGTTGGCCGAGATATATCATTTTCTATACTAATATAATAAGTATGAGTTGGGAGATACTAAGCAAAACATTTAAGAGTAGTTTCCGTGACCCATGAAGAATGCACGACAGCAGTGAAGAGAAACCAAGAATTACGAGAATGCAAAGCTGACTGACTATTATCACCCGTACGCTAAAGTGACATGTATAAGTAGGAGAGCTGATCAATTATTATTTCCTTCAATGAAATTAGACTAGAAAATCTCATCAATGTTCAAGGAAGAAAGGATCTATATTCTGGGGTAATATTAGTCAATCCATTAGCTTTGAGTGGAACAGATGTTGAGAGATATTCAGTAACTAGCGGATCGGTGAGGCTCAGGTTAGGTTACATAAGGATATGGGAAGCATCGGCATATTTAATATCCTATCGCACCACGACTGGAGAGGGGGTTATTCGTGATGCAAATAGGTTAAAGAAGGAGCATTGGAAGTGATAGATGTTAAAGACTTGCAGGTAGACAATCTAAATAAGAAGAGATATTTTTCGAAGACAAACTGAGGGAGGTAAACCTATGAACAAACATTGAAGAGAGTCGAAGTAGTTAGATGAGGGTGAAAAAAGCGATTAACGATGGCAAAGAGTAGAAGCAAGTGGTATTCGAGAACGGATATAAACTACCTCGTCATAGAAGTCAAATATTTTAGCAAGGGTCATGGCAAAGGGAGAGACCGATGCATAGAATAAGCAGCAATAATTGCAAGATGTTTAAACAATGATTATGCTGATTGTTTTTCTTATCTGCAAAGATAGATGTAGATTCTTCATAATTGCGACTTATGAGTTAATATAGGGCGAGCAGGTTACAACGGCTGTTTCCATAGGACGATCACAGGGAGCCCCAATCGCCTCTCTATGGCAGGCTTTAATTTTTGAGCATCCAAATGAGATAAAATGACCAAAGGCGAAAGGAAATAGGGTTTGAGGGTTAATTCTATTGAATTTATTGCGTACCTATTCCACTACATAGTACCTGATTCTACACTCCTTAACTTCACAAATGTAAAGGATATACCATTGATTTCTTCGTTGACTGGTGCGGAGACTTTATCTTGGAAGAGGACTGTCGCCTTTTGTGTGGCACGCGGAAAAGAGATTAATATTTTTCACACATTGATCCATCTTCTACTATAGAGAGAGTGAAAGTTAATCTCATCCCTGATTTCATTCGATCTGATTTGCGGGTAGTGGGCAAATATGCCCATGTTCTGAGATTCAGTTTCTTTAAAGCGACGAGATTTCCATTAGAGAGAGGTGTCGCTTTCAAGCCAACTTAATTCATATCTAAGTTTATTAGGGCCCATTTTGTAGTCTTGAAGTGTTGTGCCGAAGCGTAATAAATGAGACGCGGTTCCTCAGAATATTTTTTCTCCACCTTTACATTACACCTATGTTTAGCAGCATTCACAATTTTACTGTTGAATATATGTAGATCAGTGCGATTATTGCCTCTTTATGGGCCTAAGCTTATAACCCAATTATTGCATATTTTAGTTTTGGGTGCCTAAAAAAAATTAGTGGCAATCATTGACAAGCTTATAAAACAGTGACTGGTTCCAACCCTAATTAGCCATTTACTAATAAGCTATAATATAATGAACTATTTTAAGACAATGGCGAGACATTGATAGGTTTGTGCCAATGTATGTAGCACTATGTGGAGTATTTTTCAATAATACTTTGGAGCGATTAAAAATTTTAGTAGAAAAGTAGAAGTACGCGATAATTCACTGATTTGGTCTCTAAGTGGCTAATTACAACTTTTAATCTTTTAAAAAAGAAATTAAAAAGAAAGGTCTGCTGACGGAAATATCGCATGCTCTCGCTTATTCTGATTTATGACCTTACAACCATCAAAGCTTTCAATAATTCTCGGACTAACCTTGAGAGGACCTTAACATTTCTATCATTTGAAAGAGAATGTAAAACAACATAATTGTTTCAAATTTCATCAGAATCGGCCTAATAGTTATGATGCTATATGCGAACTAAATCTACTTAATTAGATGCCTAACAAGGTATATAAATGCAAGATTTCCAGTCTGATCGACGAATCTTGGATACAAGGGCGCATAAATGTTGCAACCTTTCCAATCCTTGTTTCGTTTTTTCATGGTTATTTTTTTCCATAGACCAGAGTATGAGTACAATAAAGTTAAGTATTAACTGACCTTGGTTCAGTTTAACCGGCAATAAGACTTGAAAACAATTATCCGCTCAAGAAAGGAGAGTATACTCGTATTTAGATGTCTTTCGATGGTGTAAGTTATAGAGGACGAAACAACAAAGCTATGGTGTTAGAGAACTAACAAACACTTAGGAGCAGCGAAACAAATAAATGCAGTAGATGCTTGTTGAAAACTAAAACAGGACAGAACTTGGAACTATGACGCAACTGAAACATTCGCTCGTGCAGACGGTGCAGTGTCAATCTTGTAAAGATGACGTGGCAACTCTAAGAATTAACCGATTTTAAAAATATCACAAACATGTACAAACCAATAACATCATGATGCACGTTCGCATTATATTTTATTTTAAGTTCATTTTAAAAATATTAAGTATCTATATAATTTTTTTAGTAAATTTCACATATCTTAAAAAATACTATTAAGGAGCTACTCTCAGAATTACCCCGACAATTCACTTAATTTCAGGATAAAAGAGCTGCTTTACTTTATACATCATTTACTTTATATTATATATCATTTTTAAGGTAATTTTAAAATGGGGGGAGGGATATTTTCTCTCATTATGGCCCACCAAACCACCCAAATAAATATAACATAAAAATGTAATCCCATCCCTCGATCTCCACGTATAAGCAATGGAGTTAAGAAATCTATCTGAGGAGCTACTCACTCGAGTAACCGGACTTTCAGCCAGGCGACTGCGGAGAAGAAAATGCGTCATAATAAGAGAAAAGATCAGATGTTTATTGCCATATAATTTCCTGGCTAACCTTAGGAGTAATTTGGCAATTATATCATTCGAAAGAGAATCGGCCGATTAGTTAGGATGTTATTGCTAAAACAAATTAATTCATGGGCTAACCTTAGGAGAACTTTGGCAAGTATATCATTCGAAAGAGAATGTAAAACATAATTAGACTTCCCAATTTCGTTAGGATTCACTGAATAGTTATAATGTTATTACAAAAAAAGCAAAACGGAGACCGACCGACCGACCGATAACCGACTGACATAGTGCGATGTAGAGTCGCTCACGACTAAAAATATAACAAAAAGGTTGATATTAACCAAATTGAGATAAATCTACATTTAATCTTGGTAGATATATTACAACATATAATATTGAGAAAGAAACTTAAGATATAAGAACATGGCTATTTATTTCACATATCTTTCATTCAGTATGAGAGTATTATTTGAGTCTTTATTCTACTTTTTACGGATGTAGAGCGTGAAATCCTGGTGACCCAGTCACTCCAAACTGACGCTTTGTATTTCCGTAGAATGAAAATTGACCGGATATAGTTTCATTTCCGCAATAATCGCTCAGAAGGGAAATCAGAGTACAAACATTTCGTGAGATTTTTCTCCCGTTCACTCTTTAAGAATACAAACAGCCTTAACTATTTCATTTACATTAGTTTGGACTGCGATAGTCTTCCTCTAACGGGTAATGGAGAGGATTCAGTTAAAGTTTTTGATGCGAACATTAAAGCGTTCTTTTAATCGCTGGTGCTTGCTTTGACTGGCCACTATCTCTCTTTGATGCCGGTGGCTTAATCCAATATCATAGCAAGAAATTATACTTTCCTCAATTTAGTTTACGGGAATTAAATGTTTCAATTAGGCATCTGCTGGCCAATCCAGGTTTAATTCTGAACAAATTTAAATAGATCTACTCTCTCTCTCTCTCTCTCTCTCTCTCTCTCTCTCTCTCTCTCTCTCTCTCTCTTATATATATATATATATATATATATATATATATATATATATATATATAGTGAGACTTGGTAATAATCCTTATTTAAATGAAATTTTCTTTATTTCAGTAGTTATGTGTTTCGGAATGGATTCCCAGGTCATGTTTCGAAACGCTTCTTTGAAAGCAATAGGACTTTTGTTTGCACAATCAAGTATTTAATCCTCTAAAGGCTAGAAGATTCGTTTAAATGGAACCTAATATTAATTTATTCAAAGATCTGACACGGATTTTGACCAGGAAGCACAGTTGATTGAAATCTTTGAAAGATTGCTCGAATTTCACCAGAAAGAAGGTTCAATCTTCAAAATATATTATTCCTTCAGAATCGCTGATAAAATCTGAGATAACATTCGCGGCAGCTGTTAATTGCAATTTTAGTCAGATGTGAACAGTATAATTCTGTAAGCTCATAGTAGAAGGAGTGGAGTGAGAAAAATCGGAAGAATTCTTTCACGCTTAAATCCATGCAAATTTTGATGTTGATAGTTCGACTCCAGATACATGTAATGCAGAGCAACTCAGAATTTTACTCCTTTCGTTTTCTGCTGGGAAAAATCAGATTTATGTATGTAATCTAAATAAATATATTTGTACGGTTTTTGATTCATTTTAACAGATGAAAAATGGTTTGATCCCAAAAATTGTTTTAGTTTTCTTGGTAAAAAGCGAGGATGTGTAAACTGGTATGTGATAAGACTTCATACTTAAAACTATTATTACAGCATATAGTATGATTTTGAACAAATTTAGATTACTTATTATAGTCGGATCATTTAAATATGTTTGTTTGAAAAAAATAATGAAGAATTAGGGATGCACTTTATGTCCCATTTTTATTAATCGTGGGCGACTCTACATCTCACTAAGACGGTGGTCAGTCGGTCCTTGTTTTGCTTTTATTTGTTTTGTTAATAACATTGTAACCTTTTGGATGATTCTAACAAGATCCTAAACCTTTATGTTATTTTGTATTCTCTTTCGAATTATATAATTGACAAGGTCCCTCCATGGTTAGTCCGGGAATTATTGGGTTTGGACTATACCATCATAACTATTTGGCTGATTCTAACGAAATTTGAAAACCTTATGTTGTTTTACATTCTCATTGAATGATATAATTGCCAAGGTCCTTCCCAGGTTAGTTCGGGAATTAATGAAACTTTTTTAATGTCATAAATCATAATAGGTGAGAGCACGCGACTTTCGGTCAGCAGACCTTGTTTATAATATTAATTATAACCTTGTAGAACTCGTTCAATGAAAGGATCGACTTTTCATATTTTAGAGACGATCTGTGCATTAATTGAATTTTAAGGATTGCGATAAATTTCATAACTCTACACCGTACTCTCACTAAACATCAGAAGACTGAGTCCATATGGGGCCCCATACGTACACTATACTCAAAAACCTCGGCGTGCGCCTTACTGTGTAACCCATTTGAGCTCTCTTGCATTTCACGTGTTTCATTTCTAGTCTCCAATTTTGCTACCGTAATTCAAATTGATTGGTCTTCCTCGTGATCTCCGTTGAGAAATGGACAGCCAGGATCAGACATAATTTATTTTCACCGGATCTTCCCAGAAATCTGGTTACAAAATCCACTTGATTTTGTTCTCCCGCTCTTAATTTCATTTTGACTATTCCTTACAAAAACCGACCTCTTATTATTTTTTTCAGTTATTCATGCAAACATTCAGCCATGACAATAAACTAAATTGTCAGTGTAGAGATCAAGTTCTTTGATTTCTATGGGTGTGATGTACTATTTACCTGTCAATTCCTAGAAGAGATCGTGTGAAATTTACATTTTTAATAGTAAGGCTTTTAATTGAATAGAAAGAATAATTTAATCTTAAGTCACTTTTTACAATTCTAAGTTTTGAGAGCATAAAAGAACTTGGTTTTATTGGAAGTTTTATAAATATATTATAGTATCATACAACTCTTTCCTTGAAAGTTTATCACATCTGACTTCCACCCTTTCCCGTCTCTTGTAAAGTAGTCTCAAGTGAATTATAGTATATTTTCTGTTTCTTAATTTTATAGCTCTGGATGACAGAATTTGTATTATTTTTGAGTTGTGGCCAAAAGTTTTCGGACACTGGAAATTTTAGAAATTTGACAGGTGTAGGGTCAAGAGTCAAAAGCTTTTATTTGTATATCAATATGAATATAACAGTGAAATAGGTAGAAATAAATAGCAATAAATTATACATGCACTAAACAATCAAAAAGAATTTACCAAATATAAAAATGCAATAATATCAAAAATCAACAGCATATAACAGATATGCAGATAAAGAAGCTCTGTGCAAATTACAGCCTCACCAAACTGATACACAAAGCTCAGTGGCGTGACGAGAGTTACTTGGTAGTAATGAGAGCAGTTACATTTGGAGGTGTAATCTCCATAAAGTTGTAACACCTGAAGGGTGTGATGCTGGTGCACTATTGGATGACAATTGCCTTCAGTTGTTCCTTAGAGGCTAACTAACGACGTATTGCGACCTCATTCAGGTCCTTCCAGACATTTTTCAATATATTCATTCCCAAGTCTGCGCTGGCTAGTCCATCACCGTGATAGTGTTTCTCGGAACTACTGTAGGTGGATGAAGACTTGGATCATGTGGTATTGTGTTGCGGAAAAATCAGATTCTTAGTATTCCTAGGGAAGTCTTGAGCTGAGGGTAGCATGTAATCGTTCAGGTAGCTTTGTAATTCTCTTAATTCATAGGGCCCTCTCAAATGGTGAGAAGACCCACCCCTGAACTTGATATGCAAACCAAAACTATTACTGAGCGGCCACCATGGTTTACTGTTGGCTCTATCCACTCTGAATTGCACTGCTTTTCTGGATTCCTGCGAAATATTACTTTGACTGGCGTCGAGAACAAATCGAACGTGTACACGTCCTCAATGACTCATGGTCCAGTTACGGCCAAACACGTGCCAAGGTTACTCGATGTCGCTTCTTCTGAAGGTTGATCAGCGGCTTCTGCTCAGCTTTGTATGTCTTCATGCATTGTGCAAGCAGTCTGCGACGGACTGCTTTGAGGGATGCATTAAACTGGCTACCCTCTCTCCATTAATGGTGCAGCTGGATTATGGATTCTTTACAATCCCGAAGTCTCATGCGACGCATGGACGTGTCGTCAGGCGGCATACTGACCATGGGTCTTCCAGAATGAGGTCGATCTTGGATGTTTCCATTCTCGGAGATTCTTTTCAACACTTCTACATTACCATAATGTTCTCCGCCGAGCCTCCGAGCGATTTGTTCCTAAGCTGAGGCTCTACTCGTAAAACATGTGAAACAGAAATCTTTCCTCTACAGTATGGTTACTTATTTTCTATATTATCATATTATCATCTAATCCTGTAGACATGGAGTATCACATTAATCAGCATATATGATGCGTTATATGAGGTCATTTTGACTGTAACTTACGGAATATTGATATCAAGAATTCTTATATATGAATAGCATTGCCATTTTTGATATCTCAAAAAAAGTAATAAGAAGCTTGTAGTTTGAACTTCTATTCCAAATGTATTAGCTACATGTATGCAAGCATACACCGACATATTCCTACATATACTAAAGGAATAAGAGAGATTCCAGGTGTCAAAATAATTTTGGCTCCGGTTGTATATCAAATTTTGATTAGTCGAGTTGAATATTTCTCTTAGTGTATGCGACTATGTTAGGTTTACTATTGGTGCGGCCTAAGTATCGTAATATTTATTCCTCAGTACTTCATATAAATTCACTATCTCAGGTTTTCTTAAATTAATATTTTGTATCTCAAGAATCGTATTTTGTAGTTTTTCATCGTTATTGAGGAGATGTAAAGTGAAGCTATGGGAGATTGAAAATAAAGGCAAACAATCAAAGAGCTTTCTCCAATTCCATAAATTATTGAAATTTATCTATGTAAAATATTTATTATTAAAGACTAAAAGACTAAGATTTTTTAAGGAGGAAAATCTTGTTGAGCATACAAAATAACAATTTTAGGCAATCTCATCATTAATAGATTAAGGATACACCTACAGTAAGCTCAAATAGGAGCCATTTATCTTGGTATCCTAATCTAGCAAAGTCTTGTTTATTTATGTTTTTGTACCACATAAATAGTAATTTATTATTACGATTCATGGGACTTAGGTTTATTTGAGTAAAAGCTTTCCGATGGTTAAAAGACAGCAAATACATATCAAATCTTAATTGTATTAGGGTGAATGACAGTTTTGTGTTCTGATGTAGACCGCTATGCATGGCCTGATTTTGGGATATGCTTAGGGATTTGTCTTAATTTCCTCCATTAAGAATAGGGAATAACGTAACTCGACATTTAGTAGTCTTTCTCCATTCGGAAAATGAACATACGAGGAAGTAGAGAGTTTGCTTCTTAAGTAAATGATTAAGATTCTCTCTTTGCTAAATAATTTGCAATTGCTTCTTTTCTTAAAGCGATATATTGATTATATCTAATTTAACCTCATCTTATCAAAGATTTTTAAGTACAGGATAATACAGCCTTGTTAAATGAATAATAATAATTATTAATGATCATATGATAAGTACGATAGTTCCAAAATAAAGGCATCACCAGTCTCTGTTCCTCATTTCATTGGGAATAAGCCAGAACAAATTCCACTAATGAAAGAGCCACAGAGAGGCAGTTGCTTATCCTATACATCAAGCCTGCTGTTTTTCATCCCTGCTTTTATTGGATTCCTGTTCAACTCTTGATGATGGATTGCTTCGGAAGCTTGTAACTTTTGCATGAGATAGAAAAATACTGAGAATTTATGGATAAATTGTTCCAAGTACACTTTTGTTAGATAAATTTTCGGCAGTTATGTGTTTGTTGATCAGTTAGCCCACAGCATTTACATCCGTCTATTTGGGTTAATTTTGTAATCTTAGTAGAAGAAGTTTCGTATTTCTCGTATCGGTAAATAGAATGATAAGAATCATTTCCTACTGCAGAACAAATAATGCAAGCAGCAGTTTAAAACTGGCTTGCTTAACTCGAGTAATTTCTCCGGCAAAACTATTTATATCTGTGTGGGTTTGTTTCACTGAATGCGTTGAACTACACTTATGAAATTAACATTTGTCCTGTGTTAGACAGTTTTGCTCGTCTTTTTTATTAGTTATATCGATTAATGTCATTGAAATGTTTCGTTTAGCCAAGGCCAAACGAAATAATTCACGAACATTTCAAGCTCCATTTCATTGCTTTTGACCGATTCACTAAGTATTAAAAATTTACTCATATTCGTATATACAAACTGATCTTCTTGACAGGTTAGTTTTAAATCAGTTATTTTTCATAAGGTTATGTTTGAAATTAATGGGTATTTTTCCTGTTGGTAAGACTGCCGATTTACTTCGAGAGAATTAATCAATTTTGAATCTAAACACCTCAATTAGAGTTTGAGCAATAACAGTTTATCAAACTCTGGATACTAGAATTAATCTATTGTCTCATCAAATTGAATAAAACATGATCTCCTTCCTCATAGCTATCAAAAATAGTTAGGGGCGGAAGAGTACTTTTAAAATACCATAACTGCCTTGGTACGAAGGCGAGGTCATGAGGTTCTCGAAATTAATGAGTAGTTTGGTTGCTTTTAAATCCTTCGATAATTGAATGAGCCTCGAACCAAACGCATTCATTTTTGTGAAGTTGGGTGATTTGCGATCTAAGGATTTGCACGAAGTAACCACATTTTGGTTTCGTCTTCCACCATACTGATATTGCAAGTTTCTGCCTTATATTTCTGTAAAGAAAATTATGTTTTATTAATAATATCACTATGGTATTTAATGATTATTAATGTATTTATTTTTTTTAGGTTAGACTATAAGAAACTATGCCATATGGTGTAGTATTGAAAACTTGTAAAAATTAAGCTCCTGAAACCAAGTAAGCGACAAATCTTTCTAGACAATCATGACAGTTTCTAAAGCCACAGCGGTTGGTATCAATCTGCGAAAAATAATTTTATTTAATTTCTGTAAGCCTTAGATTGGGTAGAGTGATGAAGTATAAAAGTCTAAATTATTGTAATACGAACTAAATAAACTCCAATAAATAATGCAAACAACCACAAAATGAAATAAAGTAGTACTAAAAATAAACTAGAATTTGTTTAGAAAAACTGCAGCTGGTTAATTTGTCGCGCTTCACGCCTCTCGATTCAAGGTGTATTCATTTTACCCCCCAAATAAAAAACCCAATGATCAACCTAAACCTATTCAGCCCGGCGGAAAGGAATCTGATAACAAGCTCACCAATTTAATTGATAGTAATAATCCTTCTTTAATTCGTCATATAAAGTATTGCCTTTATAAAAGGCATCCATGAAATTATGAAAGCGTTAAGCTCGCCCTTATTACAACCTCGGTACTAACTTTCTACTAATGTTGATTCTCGTCTAATTTGAGTGCAGTCAATGCGTCGGCAAAGCATGCGGGACTTGTAAAAATATTTATATGCGAACATAAGAATAGAGTTGTCCATTTTTTGTATCTTTATCCAGCAAAAGAATCGGTGTTTTGATTATAGCTTAGTTATAGATGTATATGCTATATATACGTACGTGTTCTTTTACATTTTCAGATTTTTCCCATAGTATTTTATTTTCTTTTTTGGAGAGGATTTAACACTCCGCTGCGTTATCAAAGCCTTTGATAAGGTATGGGTGCCATGGCTGAAACTACACACTACACATCACTAGAAGGAGAACAATTTAACCACAATCCTCTTCAATTACATGGAATAGAAAAAAAGGGAGGTAACCTCAATAACACCATGGGACAGCCATCAAGAGTATAGGCGAGAGGCGCCTAAAGAAGCTGCATCATCACAATCCTCTCTACTGTTTATACGAGAAATCTACCACAACCGAAAAAGTTTATGTTATATATGTATAACTAGAAGCGACATATCTCAAGTGGTTTTAATCGACTACAAACCCAGAGATACATAGCACAACGATCAGCAGGCGAAATAAACAATATATCAGGCACAAAAAGCTTTTTATACTCTTAACATATTTAGAGACTTCTCACATAGGAACAAACTTAAACTGTACCTCGCATCTTCCGATCCATATTAACTTACATAATCATTCTCACCCATCAGCTGGCCAAAATCAAACCAACATAATCCAAGGAATAAAAATCCAAGCGGCCCGATTCTTTACAAATACACCAAGAACCGAAAGAATCACCTTAGTAGAACATCACTTAATAACTAGATTAAAAAATGAACCAAGTAACTCTACAAAAGAATTCTTCGGTAAGATATAAGAAAAGGTCCAGCAACATCACACGGAGTCATTATGAGAATCGAGAAATAAAATAAAAACAACTATTTAATAGTAGTAGAGAAAGAATCCAAGAAATATTGAATGAATATATAACTAAACAACATATGTTATGTAAAAGTATATGAAGCCGGACTAAAAAACACACCAATAAAGGAAAAAATATTCCTAACTCTAAAGCAAAAAGTTTATGACGAAACAAAAGGCATAAATATGAATACGAAAATTCTCAAATAAGTAAACATTGATAACAAACGATCGAATGCTAAAACAAACTAGAACAAAATTCATTAACATTGAAAAATTTAAAACAGCTAAAATGAAATTCCAATAACAGAATTGATGACAAGCAGCCTGGTTAAAAAGTATATTCATCAGCATTCTCATTCATCTCAATCTTTTTCTTTATACAATATTTTTAGCTATAAATTCATACTTCATACACTTTTAACTATATGTATAACCATAATCCATAGCATCATTTATTGCTGAACTGCTTGTCATTTGGAATCGAATTGTTTGGCTTTTCACTACGTGGTAAAGTATTTTCCTTAAATTCGGATTTTTTTTCTCTGATATTTTGTGAGTAGATTTTTATATTATCACCATGATTTTCTGTGACCAGAGGCACTTTCGGATCAGCTTTACGCTCAACAGTGGCTAACGATTTTGGTTCGGGGACAATTTTCACTCTCTATTTCTCATACATCTCCATATTTATTTCCAACAATGGCTCTCTAACACATACACACACCCTAACAACACACACTCACACCTTTGGTCTTTCCAAACTCTCCCAAATTCCACCCTAGGGGAAAATAAAGAAGACCCGGCGTATTGCCCTGAGAACCTTACAGTGACCGAAAGAAACCGGGCAGGGGTAAGGTCTTCGAGAAAATATACGGTAAGTTGAATATTGTGCTCGCCAGGTTTAATAGATATCAGTGAAGGCTACTCGGCGATCTGTGCGAGGGAGGGGGAACTGAAGCCATGACCTCACCGCGTGCTACATAAACACTCAAATTGATCAACTTAAGACCATAGAAGCTGCCTCAAATACGCTCCCATAGGAGCGTAAGCTGCCACCACCTCGACATCTGGGTTGGAGGCAACACGAGTGAGAGATTCTTAGGAATCACTCGTGGGCAAAAGTAGCCGAAGTAATAAAATTCAAACTACACCTATGTTTTCAAAGTGGTATTCACTGAAACTGCAATGGCGATTAAAGCAAAGGAAAATGGCCTCCTCCTCTTTAACATACGAGTCTGTTCTTACCAGATCAAACGTGAGGAGTTTGTTGACATGAAAATGTGCTTTAAGTGCTATAGGTACAACATAACTGCGACATGTCCTATTGCTAACAACCTGATCTGTTTGTTCTGTATCCGTCCAATAAGGTCACGTCCGGCGTGACTGTAAAACTGAAGTCCATAAATGTATTAATTGAAGTGGCCCACACAGAACATCGTCAATGTGCTGTCCCGTAAAAAGGGCCAGATTCCTCTGACAGAAGAGAAGAGGAAAAAATTAGAAGAGATAGAAGCTAACGCCGCCTAGGCGAAAGTTGCTAAGGCAGCGGTGAAGGAAAGTAAGGGGGCCTTCAAGCCCACTTTTCTGCAAATAGAAAACGAGAAATCAACGAAAATAATGCGCTGCATTTATTATCCACACATTGCAAACCTGACCCGGCCTGGTATTTTCGCAAAGGAGATGAACACCATGCTCATGAAGAGCGGCATGGAGGAAATGTGGTTTCCTGAAACCCTCCCTCCGATGAAATCCGACCCGTCACCCTCCAACCCCAGAGCGTGAAGAGCACACAAAAGGTTCCAGTCCCGAGCAATGCCCTTTCACGGGATCCTCGAGTCCAATCTATGGCCGCAAGGCAAAACTCAAACGAACCCATAAACACAGCCACAATAACACCCACAGAGTTGCGAGACGAGAGGATAGAGGTCCGGGCGGGGATACCTAAAAAGGTGGAGCATTCGCTCTGCCTCAAAAAGGCCTCGCAGTCGAGCCATACGAGTAGGTCCTCCTCGTCAAGGACCGGGAACCCAAGTGCATTTACTACTTGAGGATGATAGACCCAGATTATATACAGCTGAAGGAAGCCCGTTTCCGGACGAGGGGTCCAGAAGTAATTCTCGATGATCTGAAGATCGGACAATTCAAATTGGACAACTTGGAGAACACACCAGTAAAACTGGTCTAGGAGGCCCTCCTCCAAGATTTGTGAAATTCTCTTCCGATTGTTTTGTAGTACTTATAGACGCTAAGTTCCCTAAGAAAATATTGGGCAAGGAGAGAAAACCAAATCCACCCCTTAAGGAGCAAAAATCGAAAGAAAATAATAACATGCACTAACTCAAACACCAACGCTACAATGCAAGTGGAGTATTAAAATGTTAACCGCATATTGAAAAAGACCTTTTCTAAAGAGGAAAACTAACCTAGCGACATAAAATCTACCGATTCTAGAATAACAATCCCGATTAAGATAAACCTAAGTCTGACTTACTGTGGTGGCGGAATTACCCCGTTGCTACAAAGGCTCGAATGCCAATGATTGTGAGACAAATATACTCCTAAAAAATAATTACAATGGCAGAGATACCCTTTCATCACGGACCTATCATCTAACTACGACAAATGTTCATTTCTTTTAACTTTTCCAATGCCAGAGATACCCTTTCACCAGGGATCTATAACTCTCTTTTTCTATTAATATTCTAAAAATATTTTACAAACTCGAAATATTCTTTCGCCAGGGAACAAATCTTTTCGAACTCTATCTAAACTCTTTCTTTTCTATCCTTTCAATAATTTTCACCACAATTCCCTCTCTCACTATATAACCTACTCTACTATACATTTTTATACCTTATCATGTCTAAGTCCAATTCATCGCTGAATTTTGCTCATCCTCGCATACTTGATAAAGGCGGCAAAGGGACAAAAGAGTCCAACGAGGAAGCTTCCTCAAACAATCTAAAGACTCTTGTCTGAAAATACTTAGGAAATGCGAAAGCCTTAGACAAACAAATATTTATTTTGTATTAATTAATAAAAAACTGATTTACCACACCAAATTTTTCATTTCCTTCTGTAATTAAGAAATTACATGTATCAAATTGAAAGGAGTAAAGTCAGGCTAGTTTTGCCTAAATTCAACTTCAACTGGTTTTTTACTTATATGTACATGATTGCAAGAAAAGCTGCCTCATATATATATATATATATATATATATATATATATATATATATATATATATATATATATATATATGTTAAAATATACCCACCTTACCTCAACGGGTTTAATTACTAAGCTTTTGGAACTAAGATAAGCCCTTTTTTGGAGATGCTAGTGATTTTAGGTCTAAACTGAGAATAGTTTCCGACTGCAAATGGCGCTTATTTGATACCCAGGATGCAGCTGGAAATGTGGCACCCTCCTCAGACATCTTCTCTCGAAAGAAATGCGGTAGGTAAAGGCTGCATGAGTCTCGAAAACACGGTAAGGGAAACAAGGGCCTGTGAGATCACAATAGGAATGAAATGTGTTCTGAAACAAAATCTAAGAACGAAGTGGTTACAAATGTAATTATAATCAAGGAATTTTGTTCTTCCGTCTGTTATAAAGGTGAGGTATCAAAGAGCCGGTTGATTTACTGATCAAAAAACTATGCTTCAAGAAACTCTCTGCTCTTCTTTATGTCGGATCGCGCAAAACTTTTGTGTCTTCGTAATTTATGTGATGTTGCATGTTGGTATGGTGTGACTCAATGGAAGTTCGTGAATCATTCCTGCAGTTGGCTCTCTGGTTTTCCTTAATACTTGTTTGCAGTTGCCTTATGCTCTGCCCCTTAAATTTCGCCAGGCAATCGTAGCATCTGATCTCATACACAACATGCCTTTGTTAGTTGCCTCTTAGTGTGTAGCTTGATCTATAGTATATCTCGATTTCGTTTCGTCGAAGTTAAGCTGTTATTTTAAATATCTTGATTATGTAGGAGAGTGAGATCCTCTTGCGCTGTATTTCATTTACGTTTTGAGGCCGTGGTATTCTTGTCGTCTTTACCAACCGAAAATAAAATTGAATAGGTGTTTTGCTAAAAACACGATTTGAAGTGTTTATCTTACTTTAAATGTTATTGAGAGCTAATGTAATGCGCTATAAGGCCTGAAAAACAGTTTGAGGACCATGCTTCTCTTTTGCCTAACAGGCTGAAGGGTGTTGATATCCAAAACTCTGTCTATATACGTCTTTTTCTAATATTCTCTCGTCTATAAAGTTACGTCGGTGTTTCTCATTACTAAAACATCAAAGAACTATAGTTGAAAAGCGGAAAAAATCCTTTTAAATCAGAGTATTCAGGACATTAACTTGTATAGTTAACTAACTTTACTCTGTATAAAATATATGTAGTTTAAGATGAAAAAGAAAGTTAGAATCTGCTTGGCAATCCAATGAATTATTGCGTTCTAGATTTTAGGGTACGCAATAACGTGGAGGCTTAAAAAAAGGAGATTTATTACTCATTACAAAGATAAATAAAAGGAAATATTTAATAATAATAATAATAATAATACCAAAAAAAGGTTATTGATCGAAGAGAAATTTGGGGCTAAGGAATATGAGCAAAATATATCAATCTAACAAGGATAAATGAATGATTTATTGAATTTCAAAGTCCTACAAGAATATATGTGAATAAATAAGATATATGAATTGATATAATAATCGGGGATAGTTTAGGGAACTGTAAGTATTAAAAAAGGAAGTTATTATTTTAATAACACTTATATATTTTGGTAAATAGTTGTTATTTTGAAAAAACAGTCTTAACTACGAACCAGCCTCTATGAAGGTTTACCGCACTATTAAAGTCTATATTCCCGCGTCTCTCGGGACAAGCCGTTACAGGAGACGTCTTTGGTGACTTTGAATTACTTAGATGCAATTGTCTAATAGGCATCACGTGATGTGACGAGTATAGCGAGGGAACAACGTATCTTCCGTTTATTTGAATGTTTGTATATTACATTAGGCTTATAAGATTTATAAGTAAGGATTTAATTAAAAACTGGCTACGTATATTAATAAAGAGCTGCTGCCTATTTACATACTATAATTTGTATAACTACATTGTATGGGCAGTTGCTACACTCCCTTCCGAAGTATTACAAATGTTTCGTCGCCATACCTGATCTGCAGAGCAAGAGTAAGGGGACTGGTGAGTGCAAACCTCTCAAACTTCTAAATGAAGAATTTCGTGATGACGAAAGAGATTGTATAATCCTATCAGTGGGCCCTTCTTCTGCTGGTAATTAATATTTTTATGCAAAAAGACAGTTGAATCAAGGCATAAATCTAGGAGAAGTAGGTATTCCTCTTCAGTGATCCTTTTATCGTGGGAGAAGTTGGGTTCATCTTCCATGACAAGTGACAAAATATTTCTTGCAAGTTTATGTGGAATGTATGTGAACAGGGAGTTGACGTCAAAAACCAATGACTTCTTCATCCTGCGGTCTCATACTCCTTATCCTGTCAATCAAATATGTGGCATTGTTCAACCGTTGTTGGACACCGAGGTCAAGGGGGTCTGAATTCTTAAATAAGTCTCTTAGACCTGTGTGCTTCCCCGATGGAGATAATAGATCTAAGGGGACGTTCTCTTTATAGATCTCCTAGAGTCTGTAGAAAACTAGTATTTTGGATCCCTTGTATTATGTGTCCGTGAGTCGTTTGTTAGGTCAAAGCTCGTAGTCGTATCTCGTCGAGCAGTCCTTCTGTTCTTAATGTAGGGAAGGAATGGAATAATTGGTAAGTCTTTTCGTCTTCATGCAGGGGAAGTGACTTCAGTGGTAATTTTCTTTGTCCATCACAACTGTGGTTCAGCCTTTGTCGGCGGGGAGGATTACAATCCTTTCACCACCCCTGTGGTTGTGTGCAGAAGTTTGCTCGACAAAGGTCACAAGTCGAGAACGGCTTCTAAAAACCTCATCTCACCAATATGAACTTTAAGAATAGGATCTACCTTTGTAAGAAATATAAAAAAATGGACTGTTTGAAACTGGAGCAAATTTATATTATTTGATGAAGGCGGTCTCGACTGTTTTCAGCTACTGGAAGACCCCTAGTTAGAAGAAGAAAAGGCGACATGCTTTTAAAAGTCGTGGTCATGGTACCAAAACGTGCTTCATCAGCATGTTGTCAAAACAGCTTAGTACCAACTTAGGAATGATAACTATATTTTTCAGCATGATGGTGCACCTTGTCACAAAGAAAAGGCAATAACAAAGTTCTTGGCGAAAAAACATCGAACTCTTTGGACCTTGTCCCGTTACTTTGCCAGATTTGAACTCAATAGAGAATTTAGAGGTTGATAAACAGAAGTCATCCAATTATGAGCAGTTGCGAGTGCTTATTCAACAAAAATGGAGCAATTTCAGTCAAGATATCATCTATTAAAAACATGTATTTATGCTCTAAATTTGTATATATTTCACCTTAAAATAACGATACAAATATACTAAAACAAAATGCAACGTTTTGTTAGTTTTTTTAATTTTATTATATGGAAAAATATAGTAGTTTCAAACTTTTGGCCTGAGTGCACATAAATTTTACTTTTAGGTATAATGTAGTAGTAATTTCATTTACATTTTGGTTGTAGTTTCTAAATGTAGTTATGTTTTTGATAGAAATTTATTTGACTTTTCATCAAAGGAGGCATCATGTAGCGCAGGCAAAGAAATAGGGGATGATTTGATCAGGGACATAGGTCTCAATAAGTCAAGAGCTGAACGTTTAACATCCAGGCTGAATGAATGGGATTTATTAGTGGAAAACTGCGGGAGATCTGTGAACCGGATAAGGAATAAATAATTTAAAATTTAATTTGATATTACTAGGGATCTGTTTCTGTAAATATTTGAATGGTTTCTTTACCGAAGTTCGATTGAAGAATGATCCTGCGGAATGGCTACTCTTCATAGACATATCAACGAGAAGTCTCAAAGCATTGTTGCTACACAGTTGAACAATGCACGTTCCTTGAAGAGGAAAGAAGACTATGATAAAGAAGAGACTTCAACATTCTGGCCTTCTTGCTTGGCTTAAAAGGTAGCTACGCAAAATATTCTTATTTTATTTGTTTATGGGATAGCAGACCTGAGGATCATCATTACTGAAAGGTTTAGTGGCCATCGCTAAATGAATTTCAGCCAGGGAAGTTTAATGTTGTCAGACAGATTCTTGTGGAGCCTAATAAAATTGGGATTTATATAACAGTTAGTGAAGGCTTTAGATATTGGTGGAGAATTATTCTAAGAAAACTGTCTCATGTTTCCAAAGCTTTCTGAGACTAAGTTCGAGAGTGGGATATTTGTTGCACCAAAGGTAAATGCAATAGTGAAGTCTGAGAAACTTGAAAGAGCGATTGGCAAAGTTTAAAGAGAAACATCTTGTTCATTTCTTAATGGAAGTTCATAAATTATTAGAAAATATCAAAGATACAAAGGACAAGCATCTGCTAGCAACGCTTATTGATAGCTTCAAGGATTTGGGTTGTCGATGTCCTTGAACGCAAAATTTTTGCACTCACATCTAGGATCCTTTCGTGAAAACTTGGGTGATGTCATTGAGGACAATGGTAAGGAAATCCACCAAGATATAAGAACAATAGAGAAATGATACCAAGGAAGTTGAGATACTGTCATGATGGAAGACTATAATATGGTCTCTAGTCAGAAATGATAGAAGCGGTCACACTAAAAAAGAACGATCTTCAAAGCACTTCCCATGTAAATATTTTTCATTATTTGTTGCTCTTATTCTTGCACAGTTCATAAATACATAAAATTACACAATTTGAATAGATTGAACTAAAAGTATAACCCTAGGGGATGATGGCTTATTAGATGAC
Source organism: Ceratothoa steindachneri (assembly GCA_963969495.1). NCBI lineage: Eukaryota > Metazoa > Arthropoda > Malacostraca > Isopoda > Cymothoidae > Ceratothoa > Ceratothoa steindachneri. The sequence continues at coordinate 138,481,218 of OZ018327.1, forward strand.
TAAATTTAAAAACCTCTCAAAATCCTGATGATATGCCAAAACTGAGGTAATATTTGAACTCAAGGAAAAAATGTCCCCTTTTTATAATGCTGTACTTTGTTAGCCATTTAAACTTGAAGGAATAAATAAGTATCGTTACAAATACAATATTTTAAGTTAAATTCGCTAGCTTAGGTAGCCTAGGCTTGTGGTAGATAGTCTATCTCAGTCTAGCTTACGCTGTCTATGCAGATACGAGTAATTAACCGTTCTGTTTTAGGCTCTCAAAAGTAACCCAATTAACTCTTGAACAGCACAGATTTATCGTTGAATTTATCATTAGACATGGCTCCATAATCAAATAATTTGGTCATTTTCTAGCAAGATATGGTATACGATTTGACAGAAGAACTATCTAGCGAAATTCCGCCAAGTGGAATGCACACAACACGAATCGTAATTTAAATAAAAGAAATTCCGGTCGTAAGAAGAGTGTGAAGATGGATACGAATATTGACAAGATGAGAACTTTAATTGATGCTAATAAAACAAAGTATGTGAGAAAATTGGCTCCTGAGATCCATTCAAATAGAGAAGCTGTGCGAAATATTCTCAAAAAAATCTCAATTTAAAGCTATACAAAAGTGAATGTCATCAAGAAATCTCAATGCAGGATAAGCAACGAGGGGTCAAAGGGTTAAAGAAATATACGATGATAAACAATTAGTATTAAATAACATAATTTTCAAAGATAAATGTCAGGTTTACCTAAAAGTTACGCCAAATAAACTTAATTATCAGAAGTGCTCAGTAACTAAGCCAAATAATCACTCCCCGAAGATAACAGTAAGATTTATGGCTCTATTTCTTTAAGGACCACGAAACAGGATAAACTCATTCAATTGACGATATCAGATATCTTGACATGCTCCGAAGCATTTTAGCCGATATCAAATATCCTGACGAATGGTTTCAGCTAGATGGCGCTACAGCCCATACCGCATGCGCCACCATGACATGGTTGAAGCTCGATTTCCTCAATGACTAATGTCGCATAGGGAGAAAAATTTCCCCTGGCTGGTCAGGTCACCTGACCTGTCACCTTCAGACTACTTTCTATGAAGTTTTGTAAAAGAAAGACTATTGCGGCTGGACCATCAAATATCGCAGAACTGAAGAATGAGTTTCGAGAAATCATTGCATCCATCAATGTCAATATTTTGCAGAATGCCATAAGAAATTTTGCTAATCGTATTGATAGGTGCATAGAATCCAATGGTTGTCATTTTGAATGTTAATAAGCTAGCTAATAAGATTCAGATATTGCTCTTTGTAATTATATTTATTTATAACTTAAAGCTTTCCTGGCTAACAGATGAGAACCTTATAAAAAGGGGACATTTGGGGGGTCATCTTATTAAAACATAAGAAAATGACTATAAACAAAGTATCTTTACGTACTGTAATTGATCACGACTTAAGGCTCACTCTAATTAATAACAAGGAGGAAAGTCCATCCAATGACCTGCGGCGTTTTGTGATAAGGTGAGAAATGGTTATTGCATTGATGGTTTCCCATAGTTCATATCACTTACACGTGCCTTTTATTGCATTCATATGCACAATGAATTGAAAAGAGAGGGGCATTACGATATCCAAAACGATTGGGTGTCAGATGTAATGAGTAAAGAGATAAAATGAAGATAAAAAAGATAAAGCAGAAAGGCATTGTTTCGAAAAGTAATAATTTTGAAGTAATAATAGAAAAAGTGGCAAAGTTGACCGTGTGAGAAATTGTTTTGGCTTGCGTCTAGGTCCTTGGGACAAATTCCCTAATGAACGTATATGAGATCAGAGATGGAAGGGGAGGGATGGGTGGAAGTAATGTTGAGCAAAAATTAGCTTGTTTACTATTTAATGTAAGAAAATATGTTAAGAGTTCCAAAGACCCAATATGATCTCATGATGCAACATGCCTTTATTGCAGCACAAAATCTGAGATTCAATTTGATAGAAATGTGTCCAAATTCCCGCCTTTCCCAGTTACACGGATCGAGTACCTCTTGTTCTCCACCCGACGCAAGAGAGGTCAAGTTTCTCCTTTTCCCTCTATTAAAAACTGTCCTCGAACATTAAGGATACTCCTGTGTTTTGGGATAATAAACAATAAAATTGCTGACTTTGCCATCTTTTAAACTATATGCAACGTCTTTATGAAATTAGCCACCGTTAAATATCCTAAGATTCTCTCGAGGCCAATCCAGGAAAAAAAGCAAGGCAGGAGAGAAGATCAGAGTGGGCGGAAAAGGGGAGATTTAATTATACATTATTAATACGCAATATTATGCTATTTCTAGTAATTTTACATGCCAATTCCACTATTTTCTATAATTTTCTATCATTCTTAACGTTTGATATTTTTCCTAATATTTAAGAAGTATATCGAACCTAGTTAATTACAGAAATACCTTCATTTGTAAATGTAAAGAATCAAATCTATTCTGAACAATGATAGTGACTTATTAAATCATTGTGGACTTTACTTTAGTGTCTTAAAGTCTGTAAATCCTCTAGGCATAAATTTAATTACAGCTTGTGGTATTTCCGATTGTTTGTCATATGACTTTTAGCAACTATGGCCATGCTCCTTTTTTTTGTTTGTGTTACTTTTCTTTAAAGTCTTTGTCTTGTCCTTTTTTTGTTTGTGTTCCTTTTTTTAAAGTCTTTGTCTTGTGCTTCCTGTACATTTTCTTTATTTGGCTAATCTTAGGAGATTGACTGGGAGAAGGAAGTATTTTGATGCCACTTTGGTCCTCTCATTTTATTATCCTTTTTGCAGTATGACAGGAGCCCCATTAACCAAGACTACACATTTCTTTCAAACTCTCCATTCAAAATTCATTTTCTCGAGTTTAGATTGCCACCACACTCAAGTAAACTGACCTATCATTTCAAATTTCTCAACACAACATAATAGAAAAAAACACCATGTTTCACTGTTGTTATAACTTATTTATTATAAACTCCTGAGGAGGAAATCTAAAAACCTATATCCGTCCACAGTCTGAAAATTCAGCGAACCTAGATTCGTCCCAAAAATATGATATGCCAAAGTTACAAAGGATTGGTGTTCATTTCTTCAGTCCACTCATTCCTCTTCTTAATATTGGTCATAGTTAGAAAGAGTTCTCATCCTGGCTGCAATTCTATAATATCTAAAAGAGTTGTTTGTAATTTATTGCTCTTTTTAGGCTGACCTGGAATCTTTCTAACAGTTAGAATCTTTTGAATCAGGGTTGTTTAAAAATGAGCTTCGAACAGCATACAGACATCTTTTAGAAGGCGAAAGACGACCTAGTCGTGATTCTGGTCTTTTTTCCAATCTTTATATATTACTGTATTTTGTTAATAGAAGAAATTGGTATTGCAAGATATATCGCAATTTATCTTTTGGACAGTTCACTCTCGTATCGATCAACAATCCTTCCTCTTTAAGAATCTAAAATTTCGTTACAATTTTAATTTCTTTGCATGTTTTATTATTACACTATTATCATCTAAAAATCTGGACACAAATAATCGTCAAAAATAATGGAAGAAGATAAGAATAAAACCATTTTATCCTAAAACTCTCTAATTTCCTTTTGCATGTCTCTGCATCTTATAAACGAAAATAGACCAAAAAATGGATGCTTGAGTTACGCTGCTACTCACAATAACCATTCCAAGTTAATCCCATTTACTACGCCTCTGCTGGCGGTTGGACAGCCAGTTTTCAATCCATTTAAGTACGTCTCTTTTATCCTGCGCTTTTAACCTTATTAGAAGTCTTTTATGCGGAAAAGTGTCTAACGCTTACTTAAAATCAATACAAACTATATCGCCAGAACCATGCTTGTTAAAAGTTGAGATAATTTCGTGAAATTTCTAACAATTAACTTTACGGCGAGTTTTGAAGGTGATAACTGTGTTATTACAGTATCATTATTTGAGATTTTAGCGTCCAAATAATCTACAATTCTGTTTTTGATAATAAAATCTGAGAGTTTTAGCGACAAGGGAATTTAAAGAATTCAGTCTAAATTTTCGTTCATTACTTATGATAACTTTTTGAAAAAATAAGTCGCATTTTCCTCCCTTAATTCTCTTTGAGATTTTCGTTAATTAAATTATTTATTAAAAATGTTACAAAATTGTTTTGCTATTTCGCTCTCTAATTTAACAAAGTGAATTGGATAGAGTTTATCGGGACCTGGTAGTTGGAATGTTTTAATTTTCGTAAGTTAAAGTCTTGTTTTGTTTTCGGTTCCTGAGAGGGATTATTTTCATCATCAAAATTTATTATTTGGGAATTGTAAGTAAACTCATACTGACATTCACTTTAAATTTGTGGGGGAAAATCTTCTTTATCATCACTAAATGGTTAGGTCAATAGTGCAAATTCTTAGAGTATTATGAGTATTAACGTCTAAAAAGACCAGAATGCTTGTATTTCTATTACAAAATTTTACATAATGATTTCCAGAGAAAGCTGAAGGTAGCCCAAGGGAGCGTACGATAGTTTACAAGTATAAATTACATATAGGCAGAGGTTATGCAAATTTTATAGATAAGTTAGTAGAAAAATTGCAGTGTTCAAAATGATCAAAACGCCTAGGTTTCTTATTTTGAGAAGCGGCCTTGTTTGCATAGCAAATAACTCCAGTTCAATTTCGTATACGTTAAGCCAGTGGTTCCCAACCAATTTGGGGCCATGCCCTACATAGGCCTTTCTAAAATCCTGATGTAACCCCTCAAAATTTTATTGGTAATCATGTGAAGGAAGTTTAAAAGGCCAGTAACTTGGTTTCTAAACGAGCTTCCAAAGAACATGGCAACCATAAAAGAGAAAATTAAAAAGGAAATACAAGGGGTGGTCAATAGGCTTTACAATAGGGATATAAGGAAACGAGATATGAGGAAAAGTGTTTTATTATTTTTCAATATAACTACCCTCGACCTCAATGCACTTGCGCCACTTGTTCCAGAGGCTTCGAATTCCCGACAACCAGAAATCTCCCGACTGCTGTTCAATCCACTCCTGGACGGTGAGCTGGACATCTTCATCGTCCCCAAACCGGCGTCCACGCAGTGCAGCCGTGAGCTGGCGGAATGAAAAGAAGTCGCTAAGGGCCAGATCTGGACTGTAAAGGAGAGGGGGGGGGAGCTCCTCGAATCCGCACTTGCGCAAAGCAGCTTTGGCAACTCTGGCCTTTTGGACTTTGACGACGTTGAAGTCGATCATGGGGCGTGAGGTTTTTGGGACCCAACGGGCAGACACCTTGGTCATGGCCAAATTGTCGTGGATGATGATGATAACACTTTCATGTGATATTCCAAGTTCTCTCTCAAATTCTTCGGCCTTCACCCATCGATTTTCGAGGATAATCCTCTCCACACCGGCCGCCACATTGTTCTCGTTAATCACGTCTGACGAGCGTTCTGGACGGGGGTGATCTTCAATGGACTCACGCCCATGGCGGAACTCCCTATTCCAGTGAGCAATGGTTGCATAGGAAGGGGCGGTGTCGGTGTACACTGCAACCATGCGTTCATGGATCTCCTTTGCATTCTTGCCTTCCTGGGTCAAAAGTTTGATCACTGCGCGGTGCTCAACCTTCTTCATTGTTGAAATATTTGTGACTGACGATCTGCGATCAGCTACTGCATCTTAAATAGACGAGGCAGGAGCGTGCGGCTGCCGGTCCTAAATTGTCATAACTTGTGCAACACCACCACAAACAGCCATCCCCCTTCCTCTGTTTTGCCCTACCGATTCGCAAAACTTATTGACTGCCTCTCGTATATGCATAAATATAAAATAATTGAATGAAAGCTTATTCTGAAATATTTTGATCATTTGAATTACTGAAATACTCAGTGAGATCCTTCTGTGCCATGCTTGCTTCATAGAGATTTTATATCAAGAATCAATTTAATCAGCTTAAGTCTCAAGTCTCCTCGTTTAGTGATATCCAGTCGATTTCCTTTCTTCAATAATAAATTATTTACAGCACGAAAGCCACATTCAGCTAAATATGAGGATGTGAAGGGTAACAACATTTTTCGTGCAAAGTTGGTTGAATGTGAGTATTTAGTTTCTGTTCCATCACAAAGACATGACATCACTCCTTTTACATGGAATAAAGTTTTTACTGACTCATCATTTTGCATTTTCCAAGAGTTCTTCTTGGTACTGCATCCAAACATCAGATATATCCACTAGCATTGGCTGCATCACCTGTGTTGGAAAATTAATTCTTTTTAAATCAAAATCTTTCTTTCAAATCAGAGGCCAATATTTTTAGATGATCCGCAATGACAAGTACAGCAGCATCAGTCACTTCACCTTTTTTAAGCCAATGAAACTGGTTAAAACTTTGTGAGAAATATTTTTTTGACATTCCTCAATAAATGTAACAAGTCAAATATCTTCGTCTTTTCCTCCACAAGAGTTTTATTTGATCCTTGAAGTTGTTTATTCAACATATTTTCAGTTTTTCAAAAATATCTGATAAATAACTCACAAATGTTTTACCATCAACGGTTAGCAGGTGCTTCATTTCAGGCTTGTCGCTTAAAAAGTCACTAAGAATATCAAATAGTTCCATGAATCTTTAAAAGCAATTCACCTTTGAGAGCCACCTTACCTCATTGTGAAGTAAAAGTCTCACATAGTCAGCATTTCCATTTTCACAAAATTGCTTGAAGAGATGCTCATATTTTGAATTAGCTTTGATAGCATTAATACATTTTATAACTGAGTTTAGAATGGCATTAAAACCGGGGTACTATTTTTACACAATAAGTTCTCTCTATGAATAACAAACATAGTGCACAAGAAGCCTTTCTGGATTCTCATCTTTCATCAATTTTAAGCAGCCTATTTTGTTGCCCATCATAAACGGAGCACCATCCGAAGTACAAGATGATATGTTTTCTATTGGTATATTATTGACGTGTAAGTAATTTTTTAGCTTACCATATATATCAGTGGCGGTAGAGGTGGTTTCTAATGATTTGTTGAATAGCATCTCTTCAGCCAATTTACCTTTATCAATATATCTTTCATATGCTAACAATACGATCTCACTGTCTCCCAGAGTTCATGCATACATTTGTAGTGAGAATTTTCTTCGATTTCATCTATTCAACAAGTTGTGTTTCAGTATCTTCTACTAACAATATTGTTACTGAGTCGCATGGGAATATAAATTTGTCATCTTTTTCCAGGACTGTTTTAAAAAATGCTGATTTGATGGTTTAATTAAATTCTTTCCTATAATATGATTTTTTCCACATTTAGCAATGAGTAAAGAAATTTCATAACTAGCATCAAGAGTACGACTGACGCTAACAGTTTGTGTAGTAAACAAAGACTTTATTGTTGATCTTTTGACAAAATTCTCCTTTAAAGACTTCAAGTAATTTAAATCTCAATTTATATACGAACTATGTTTCCCTTAAAATGCACATAAGTCACATATTATTATGAAAAAATTCAGAGCAACATGTAATTATGGTGGCCACAGGGACAAACATAAACACACTGAGAAGCAAACTGAATGCTCACACACGCTGATTGGCCGAGGAATCATTGGCTCATCCAGCGACATGCATCCCGCCCTCTCCTTGGTCGACCGAGACACGCGAGTATGGGTAGACGGGAAATACATGTGTACCAATTACACATGTATAGGCATACACATAAATATTTTATGTATGCGTACTGTATATGAACTGCATGTATTAACACGCACAAAGAATTACACAGACTCAGTAGAAAAAAATTTACTGTTAATTTCTCATTCTCGAATTGACCCTTAGTCTGTTGGTATAGTAAGCCAAAAGATACACGTCCTACGCATGGCCCACCAATGGGGTCTGCGCCCCACATTGGGAATCACGGCGTTAGGCTATTTTCCAGTTATCGTTCTGTTAAACTACAAAAGAAAATCTATCACGCATGACCACGATCAAGCTGATGTTAGGGTAGTAAATTAACCCTTAGGCCAAGGAAACCCTAAAAGAGGGAAGACCGAGCTATTACTCAAATTGGGAAAAATGGCCTTTTTAAGAAGGTTGCGACAGTTTCTTGAGAGATAAATGAGAGTTTTCCCATCATTCTCCCTAGCAGACTGTGCCCCGCCAACTGGAGGAAGAAATCCTTATGCTCGCACACGCGCGTTCAAGACATTGAGACAATGAGGCTCGTCTTGCATTCGCCACTAATCAGGTTGTATAGAGGGATAATTAATGGCGCCATGTCCTCCTCAGTGACAAGTCTAAATTTGGTTGCAACCGATGACAAGAGGTTCGTTTGTGCAATTGACTCTGTCAATTGCAACCAAAAAAGGTGAGAAGTTTGGTGTAGGAAGTTGCCTTTCCTGGAACGTAATTTCAATAGAAAACACTGGTACAATTGTGCACTTACAGGGCATAGCGAATGCTCAACTGCACAAGGAATTCCCGCAGCATCATGCTTGTCCCTTCTGAGAGCCTCCGAGGCCAAACCTACAATTTTTATGCAGGATAATCCCCATCCCACTCGGCCAACCAGTGAGGATCTTCCTGAACGACGAGCCCATTGCTGTTAGCAGCTGGTCTAAGAAAGTCCGGACTTGAATCATAATGAAAATCTCTCGAAGACATTCGTGGGAGGTAAGTTTAAAGAGATGAATCCTAAAACAGATCAAGAACCCTGGAAAATGTATAAAGCTGAATGAAGGAAGGTAAAAGGGTAAAATTGTCAACTGTTGGTTCGTTCCTGTGGCAGGAGATGTCAAAGCATCATCGAGTATAAAGGTCTCCACACTCAATACCTAATTATATTACTTATAACTTGTACAAATGTTTAGGTACTACTGATAATTTAGTATTTATATTACAATGAAAATTTGTTTCCTTAGTCGTTCAGATAATTTTGAACCCTAGTTTTTCTAGGGAATTTTTTTCTGCTGATAAATTTCATTTTATTAGCCTAATATTTGCCCATACAGAGTTTCTACCTGTTAGTTATCGTATAATAATTTTATAAACCTTGGATTTTCTCTGGCAAAAGGTATGAATGTTATTGTCATAGAAATACTGAAGTTTTCTACCTTTACCGGACGATGATGAAGAAATATATTCCCTTATACTTTTAATAATATTCTTATCATTTAAGATTTTATAGCATCTATTACTATCTAGTATGCATTCTTAAATTTGTTTTAGTGCTCCATAAATTTACATGCTGTATGCTATCAAGCGAAATAAAATTTAGAAGATTTAAAGTCAGAAATTAAATTAGATTTGTTCTAAATATTTATATCAAAATGATTTATGTGATCATTATTATTTCATAATGATTCGCCAACATCACAATTTTCTAATAAATAATTAGCACTTGTTAAAATCAAATCCAAAACGTTTTAATGGCCGCCCATCTGATCAGTAAATCTTTGATGAAGACGTTTCCGTTCAAGAGCTGTTATTTCGTTATCAAAATATACGTTCGCCTTGTCACTCGATCAACTGCCTTGCTCGCTTCGCGCCAAGTGCTAGCCTAATACGCCAACCTCCAAAGCTCTCCATTCAGAAGAACTGCAGCCACTTGACTTGAACAATTAAGAAGAAATCCTCCTTGACGTTTTAAATAAAGATATAATTGGAGTGTGTTTACATAACCAAGGACTCCACTGGGGACCTCGTGGACAAGACTACATCAAACAACCTTATCGCTGAACCAGGGTGACGGTGCAGCCTACGCCGTTATCACACCCCAGCTGTATTTGCTTAGGGGCCGAATTCATCGTCTCTCTTGGCCGCCGTTCAGCTAACATTTCTGCCTTCCATCATAAGATAGAAGTTCGTCGAACATTCCACGCCAACGTTATCACAATCTTCTCCCCCACTTCCCCGCCCGAAGGAGTCACCGACTTTCCCTAAAATTGCACGTGTGTGTGGAGGCGGCCGCCAAGCTACCAAAAACTACCTAACCGGGCGTCTATATAATCCTTCGACTAGGTTTAGTAAGGAACACTAAGAGACTTCCCACCTACCAACGCGAACAAGCTGAAAGACGCTCGCCTCCCCCCACGATCGAAGACATCGACGATATAGATTCGAGAACGAAGGCTAAATCTACATCCGTGAACTCTGCCATAGTCAATCGGCGAGTATCTGACCAGGATTCTCATCTCCGAAAACTATATACGAGTGCTTCCTCATCTGAAGCGAGAGGTAACCCGACTTTTTCCTTCGAGGTCATCGTATCCCAACTGGCCCCTTTCCTGCAACGAGCACGTAAGCAATGTAACCGTTGCCGCCTGCAGATTGATCTAGAATTTGACTTACCCAATCAATTCATTCTTTGTGTGTGCGCCCTGGTTTTAAACCTCCCTAAAAATCACCGACCTGAATCCGACTTCCCTAATCCCCTAATGAACCCAGCTGTATCTCGCATAGACATTTAACACCATCTGTGCGACCATTCCCTTTAAACACAATATTTGAGTATATTTAAATGTTATTTTGTACTAGTAAAGATATATTTTCGTCATTGTCTTTATTTTGCAATCCCAACACGTACCAGCTACCTGTTAATCTGTGGCCAACTTGCACTTTGAAATATTTGTTTTAAAAATGACCTCGCAAAGTTAATAATAAACCATCTCCACTGGACTCATAACAATTTCTCCATTCACTAACGGTCTTCAATTAACTTTGGCGGCCCAAAGCCCCAAAAGCACCTACGGATATATATATATATATATATATATATATGTAGTTTGACCAATCCACGACACTATTCAAAAAGAAAATGACCAGCAGTCGTCTATAACGAACACGGAATAGTTTCGGCGATTCAAGTGCCTCAATATTTACCTGATAGGCCGAAAGACTCGCTCCGACTCTGTGCTATGGCTTTTAAGGCACAAAATTTATCCCACACAAAGGCCAAATTCCAGCTCACCTTATCACATCTTACTGTAGACCTCGGCAAGCATCATATTCGTTATTCAAGTTGCTAGCTAAAGACAGCACCTGTCACCCTGCCAATGACATCCTTCTGTAGCCCTACGAACCTTCTGAGCAGAATTGGTGGCAGAACATCACCAAAAACATCACACTGGAGGGGCAGAAACCCACACCTCTCCTTTGCCAACTCCGAAACGCTGTGGCAACAAGGCTGAGGCAAGCCATCTTCAGTTATCTTTCCATTCATGTGACACACACCCTGGTAGCGCTGAAGGAAATTCAACCCCTAAAAAGCTTAGCAAACGCTGCCGATCCACTCATAGCTCAGGATTTGTTGGGTTGCTAGAAGCCAGTCGCAGCTTTCGTCTACAATAATCCGACTTGATAAAGATTTGCGCAACTTTCCAACCACCAAGGAATGTCCATAATCTTACCAAATAGCTGTAGAGTACGTCTTTTGCTCACGTTCTCGGGTCTGTCTGGTTCATTACTAATATGAAATCTGAGGTGTAATCAGCTAGCTGATGCTGGTAGCACCAGATATTCATAGATAAGCCTCAACTCTGTCCGTCGCCCTCTGGCATCCATGCGGAATAAAGCCAATGATAATCTTATCCTGCTTCCTCCAAGAGTAACCCTACATAACTCATCCATCATCGCATCCGGGAGATACTCAAGGGTGTGCTGCTGAAGTCTCAAATTCTTCAGCAGATACCAGTATCACCACTGCGCCACATCCGAACACTTAAAGAAAATTTGTACATCCCAACCCCACAATTCAGCAGTCAGCACATCCACGGGTATGGACAAACGTATTTCACGATGAAATATTGAACGTAACCTTACATAGGGCTCATGCTAGCCGAGTGGATACGGCGTTGGTCTTCCAACGTCGCAGAACCGGGTTCGATCACGAATCCCGGAATGAGCGGACACAAACGTCAGCGTACGTAGAGATCTGGCTACCACCAGTTGGTGGGTGCGTTGTGCTCACCCTTGTATTGGGGTGGGTAGTTCTAACACTTCTCATCACACACATAGCCAATTACAACACTGTTTTCTTTCCTTTCCCGCATTCACAGCACAACACATACACACACTATGTTACAAGAATTCCTGCCGATGAGTATCTATATCCACATACCTCTGAAGCGGAACAGATCCCTCTCCCCCGAAGTGTCGAAGGCTTCCACTTGAACGCTGTTTGGTGTCAAAACATAATACTTCCTGGCACACCTCCCTAAAAGAGGACCGTCATCTTGTTCCCTCGGGCAGACCATCGATTGTCATACTGACCTTTGTGTAGATTTGATTATCTGGTCTAGGATCCTCTTTCGGAACGCCTTTCGGAAGGATTAGCGTCGACTAACTAACTAACTTAACCTTACAGACGGCAAGGGGTGGTGGTGAATGGACAGTCTTCTGAGTGGGTGCCCGTTAGTAGCGTGGTGCCTCAAGGTTCTGTCCTGGCCACTACTATTTATCATCTACGTCAACGACATGGACGGTGACATGGTCGCCATGGTTGGTGTGGTGGCTCTTCCTATTTCGGAAGCTGGCGACCACGCTTCTCATGTTGATGTTATCTTTGAATCTGAGCTAGGAACCACCCGCGGGGAAATCATTCTTCAGGCATGCGTATAACGTGATCCAATCATCGCAGCTGGTGCTTAGAAATGATTACCTCGATGCTGGTTCTCATGATTCTCTCCAGTATCGAGAAGTGTGGCATTCTCTCTTGCCATGTGATACCAAGGAGCTACTCTGGAGGTTTTACGTTTCTCCTGTATATCGTCCATGTTTTACAGCCAAACAGGAGAGATGATATACAGACCACATTGTAGATGGTCATATTAGAGCTTAGTTTCAAGTCTTTATTTTGATAGACTCTTGTAGAGTGTTGACCGAAGGATGCTGCTGCTTTTTCAACGCGGTGCTGTATTTCAACATCCAAATGGGTGAAATTGGAGAGGTAGCTACCAAGTTACCAAAAAGATAGAACGTTTTCGAGATTCTAACCACCAATTTGAAATACAAGATATCTAGGAGCCACTTCATCAGACAACTATGTGAGTATTTCTGTTTCCTTTATATTTACAATAACGCCTTATCTAGTGTATATATCAGTAGCAGTTGTTACTCGTAAGACATACTGCAGTACCTCTAATGAGTTAGCCACTAGAGCACAGTCGTCTGCATATTGTAGGTCCAGAATGTGGTCCTTGCATGAAATTTCCTAATATAAAAATGATGGTTATTCTGTTTCTCTCACGGACAGTACGGTGAAGTAGTTTAGTGACGCATAAAATGGTTATTCTGCTTCTCTCACGGACAGTACGGTGAAGTAGTTTAGTGACGCATAAAATGTACATGTTGAACAAAATTTAGGACATCGCACACCCTTGTCTGATCCCAGGATTAACAGCAGAAGGGGTTGACTCCAGACTACCCATTGTCACTTTGCCATACATACTGTCTCACATTCTTCACGAATTTTAAGCGTCAAAGGTTTTCGTCAGGTCAATGGAAGCCATAAGCAGATCTTTGTTTTGATCTCTAGACTTTTCTTGCATTTGCCAGGCTATAAAATCATGTCAACTGTACCTCAGTCCTTGCGAAAGCCACATTGCGATTCCGTAAGTAGATCGTCTGTGATTAAGGATGTTAGTCTCCGCAACATAATTTTCGAGAAAACTTTCCCGGCAACAAAAGTAGTAATATACCACTGCTGTTGCCACAAATGTTGGGGACACTTGCACCTTCTCCCAGACCTCCAAGGTGAATTTGTAGAGCTTATATTCATACAAATATCCCTCCTGCTTTAAAATCTCTGCAGGTGTGTTGTCAGGGCCTGAGGACTTGTTATCTTTCAGTTACATAATTTCCAAGAGCAATTTATCTAAGGTAGGAGCAAGATCCATCTCGTGTGTTGATGGACGCTCATCGAATTCAAGTAGGGCCATGTTATCGGTTAGGTTTGCTTGATTTAGTAGGCACTAAAAGTTTTCTTTCCTTCTTTGGATTATTTTACTTTGTTTTCTAAGTGGTGTATTCCCAACAGCTGTTTTCACTGGAGTAAATGAACAAGTTGGGGTTCCATAAAGTCTTTTACAGCATCTTAGAACTGGTGCATATCGTGAGAATCTGCATATGCCTGAATTTCTTGGCCCCTCTGTTTCAGACAGTTATTCTGTAGATTCCTCAATGTTCTTTTCACTTCACTCCTTGTGTTCTGCCAGTGCATTTTCAAAGTTTGTGAGTTTAAGTATTTTAGAGAGGCATTATAAGCTTTATCACGTAGAGTTGGGGACTCCAACCCGCATAATACCGCGGGCCGCATCAACAAGTCCGAGAGAGCCCGAGGGCTGCACCAATAAAAACCATTTGAAAACCACATTTTTATACAACAAAAATGTTCAAAGAACTTATTAAAGAGACATCTGGTAAAATTTCTCTAAACAATTAACTTAACCTAACCTTACCCTAAATTATCCTATCTTAAAACATGCTTCAGAGAAAAAAAAATGTTTCAACACACATTTGGAATGATGGAGAGCCCCGCCAATGACTCAGGAAATGATCTGTCGGGCCGCACGCAATGTAAATTTTGACAGGTGGCCGCGGACCGCATGGAATGGCTCGTGAGCCGCATGTGGCCCGAGGGCCGCGGGTTGGGGACCCCTGACGTAAAGGAAGTATGTATCAGTATTCTCATCAAATCAATCTTTGTTCTTTTTTCTATTTGGGTCCCAAGGAACGTTTCTGCTACTTCTAAGACCGTAGCACTAAAAGCATCCCACCTGTTTTGCAATGGGATTGTCATATCACTTAAAGGTTTCTTCTTATTCAGTGCTGCAGGAATTATTTCTTAAGTTCTCTCCTTTAAGATTGATTGTTGGTGTTAATTCTCTTTTAATTCGATTAGCCTATGGTCTGTCCAACAGAATGCACTTCTCATTGCTCGTGTGTGAAGAAAATCTTGAAGATATTTTCTTTTAACTATAACATATTCAATGAGATGGCAAAGCTTGGCATGTGGGTGCATCCAGGAAGTCTTGTATTTTATCTTTTTGTTTAATATAGTTTTAGTAATGGTTAGCAACCTGAGCGCATTGTCATTTGTACTTCTTACTCTATGACTTACAATGACATTGTCCCATACATTACTGACTCTGTCAACTCTTGCATTAAAGTCCCAAAGCAGTATTATTTTATCTTTCTTGTTGATTTTGTTTGATATTAAATCTAGAGTGGAGTAGAAACGGTCCTTGTCTTCTTTAAGTGCATTTAGGGTTAGTGCGTATGCACTTATTATGGTAGCATAAGTATTTTGGTAAGAGTAACTGTGAGCGGCATCAGCCTACTCAGACATACTGCAGTACCTCTAATGAGTTAGCCACTAGAGCACAGTCGTCTGCATATTGTAGGTCCAGAATGTGGTCCTTGCATGAAATTTCCTAATATAAAAATGATGGTTATTCTGTTCCTCTCACGGACAGTACGGTGAAGTAGTTTAGTGACGCATAAAATGGTTATTCTGCTTCTCTCACGGACAGTACGGTGAAGTAGTTTAGTGACGCATAAAATGTACATGTTGAACAAAATTTAGGACATCGCACACCCTTGTCTGATCCCAGGATTAACAGCAGAAGGGGTTGACTCCAGACTACCCATTGTCACTTTGCCATACATACTGTCTCACATTCTTCACGAATTTTAAGCGTCGTGTGTGAAGGACATCTTGAAGATATTTTCTTTTAACTATAACATATTCAATGAGATGGCAAAGCTTGGCATGTGGGTGCATCCAGGAAGTCTTGTATTTTATCTTTTTGTTTAATATAGTTTTAGTAATGGTTAGCAACCTGAGCGTATTGTCATTTGTACTTCTTACTCTATGACTTACAATGACATTGTCCCATACATTACTCACTCTGTCAACTCTTGCATTAAAGTCCCAAAGCAGTATTATTTTATCTTTCTTGTTGATTTTGTTTGATATTTCATCTAGAGTGGAGTAGAAACGGTCCTTGTCTTCTTTAAGTGCATTTAGGGTTAGTGCGTATGCACTTATTATGGTAGCATAAGTATTTTGGTAAGAGTAACTGTGAGCGGCATCAGCCTACTCAGACTGATGTCGCTCAAGCACACAGGGGTCTGTCGAAGGTTGCTGTCACTCCAATCCTAGCCAACAACGACCATAATAGCCCTGTGCCGCCGAAGTGCAGGGGCCAGGCTATGAACAACCAGGACCCTTCAGTTTTTGCTCCCGTCACCCAGCACTCCATCGCCGTCGGGCTTTGCATAGCAAGAGAAAGAATATCAGCGCAGAGAGAAGCTTAGGGTGCTTCAGGGGGCGCGCAATTCCTGCAGCACACTCTTGGTGCTGGATATGGGTATCTGATGTAAAGGGTGAGGCTCAGGACGATCAACAACTCCATGGAATCGCAGGAGCTGACGGTACTCCAGTTTGTTGGGGCCCGCCTAGGCATGCCATCCATACCATTTTCTCTCAGAAAGTGTTCATCTAGCCTTCTTTCTCATCAAATTAACCTACAAATTACTATGTGTGGCCGCGAGGAGGCACAGCAGAAATCTTGGTGATGGAGAGGCTGTGTACTGGCAGGGGAAGGCTTACGCACATGGCTTCCCATTTCACCACCAGGGCTAGCCACTGGCAGTAAACTGTAAGCGAGACGGCAAGCAAAGTAAGCACTTAACGCCAAAGCATGTTACTACACTAGACTTATCGCACCACCCTACGTACATATACATACACACAAGCGTACCTCCAAGTGTGATTTGAAGGCCCAACTCGTTTCTCTATCATTTCCTTTGTTAATAGAAGGGCGCTCTGTAAAGGACCATGGCGTTGAAGAAGGTCATACTGAAATCCTATAATTATTATTTCCTTTTGCCTCAAGATCCGCCTTCCATGTTTTCTTGAATGAACAGACATCTCGTTGAACAGTGTGTTCATGAGATAGAACAATCTTTAGTAATTTTCGTTTGTGGTAACAAGGAGTAACAAGGAGCAACAAGGACAAAAAGTACCCTAGAAGACCTTACAGTCCATTCAATGAGGGTACCTTTGGACTAGCAGTCGAGCGTGCACATCTCTGCTCAAATGCTTTACGTCCTTAAACAGCCATTTTTCAAGACCCTGTCTAGTCTTGACTTGAACTGGTTAACAGATTTACTGTTGACAACTTCCACTGGAAGTGCGTTCCAACTACCACAGATAATGTACGTGAAAAAATTTCACACAGATCGCGGTTGTAACGCTTCAGTTCAAGTTTAAAGCCGTGACTTCTTTTTCTGCTCTCAACAAGTGTGAAAATATCCCTGTAGTCAACATTGTTGAACCATTGAAGTATTTTGAAAAGATCTAATTCCCTTAATCTACAATCTATCTTCATAACTTTTATGTCTGATAGAGGGAATCAGTTTGGTTGCCCTGGCTTGAACGCGTTGCAATTTCGCGATGTCCTTTCGAAATGAAGGACTCCAAAATTGTACGACATACTCCAAGTGCCATCAGACAAGTGAGTTGTACAAACAAAGTACAATCTCCTTGTTCCGATATCTAAACTAGCGCTTTATGTAGCCTAGCATCCTTTGGGCCTTTTTCTCCGCCTTAATGCACTGTTTCGAGAACTTGAGGTCACTAGTGATTGTTACACCCAACTCCTTCTAGGTGTCGGTGGATTCAATAGCAGTGCCCTTAAGGATATACTGAGATTGGTGGTTTCGGTGGCCGATATTCATCACTTTGCATTTGTTCACGTTAAAAGGCATTTTTCACGTGTCCGACTACTCCCCAATCTTCCAAAGATCTTCCTGCAGGCGGGCAGTATTTCCATCCTTTTCAACGTTCATACCAAGCTTGGTATCTTCGGCAAATTTGGAAATCTTGGCAATCATTATCACCGTCCATCTCGTTGACGTAGATGATGAATAGTAGTGGTCCCAGGACAGAACCTTGAGGCACCCCGCTTGTAACGGGCACCCACTCAGAAGCCTGTCCATTCACCCCCACCCGTTGCCGTCTGCCTCTAGGGCATTCACTATGGAGTGTTTAGATGGAGTGCAGTGTGCGTAATACTGGTTCAACCTTTCATTACACGAAGTTTCCTTTTTCTATAGAGCCTAACAGGGTATAATAGGACATACAAGATCTAAGAGACTTATCTTCTCAGGATTAGAGTCAATTATCCTTCTTTTAGCCTGGCTGACGGACGACGCTTTCGAGTCATCCTGCCCATTCGCACCATAAATATAGCAAAATAGATAAAGAATACGTGAGTTAAGAAGAGAACAAGAAAGACAACAGAAATCAGAAGATTGTAATAAAGAGAGAATATAGTAAAATTGTAATGAAAGAGTTCCAGTTAAAATCAAATTTGGGAAGATCAAATGCTATCTATATTTTGTATAAAGACATTGAATTTAGTACTGAAATAAAAAAAAAGAGCTTAAGAATATTCTGTATTAAGTGATGGGATGCATTCCACTCCCGGAATTACTTTCGTTGCACATGTTGGCCTTTCGCGTATTATCCCAACTTTCTTCCATTTCTCACTAATGAGAAAGTTGTATATACGAAAGTGAGAGGGAAAAACATACCTGCTTTCTAAACTTTAAATCAAGAAATCCAACAATGGGATCTTCACTAAGCGAGAAAATCCGAGGCAGAAAATAGGGCAAATAGGATTACTTGAAGAAATAGAAATGAATGGAGTAGTGAAATAAGAGCGCGAGTCACGAGAATTGCTTTAACACGCTCTTTAACAATGAAACAATCACTACCCTACAAAACGACTGGCTTGACTGGTATGTCAAGCATCTGCAACGTCTCGCAGCGAAAGTTTTCTGAATCATGCGACGGCCCCGATTTTCAAAATTCTGCGCCGCGCCGCGCCAGACGTACGAAAATATTTAGTCCTCATATTTTGACGACTCTCTAGGATATACAAAAAACAGACGATCTTTTGTATCCCTTTCTATACAATTCATCCAAGAATGGTATTTTTTTAAACAATCCTAACTCAATGGCTGCTTTTACAAGGGATGTGTTTTTTTGTATTAAAAATTATTCGGAATTCCGAATGATATCTTGGGTATAAAAGCAAACAATTATGCATCCAAATTAGGAGTGAAATGTATTTTCGTCTAGGATTCATCTGGCTAATTTTAGATTTAAATTAAAATTCAAGGTTCCTGGGACTTACTTACGCTAGATGAATGTAAAGCTAATTTTAAATTGCAAAATAATGAAAAATAGCACTGGTATAGTATATTTTGGGAAAGGGATAACACGATAAATTATCAAAATCACAACATATATTGTGCAATACTCTCAGCCATTTGGAAGGAATTATCAATTGACAATTAGAGCCAATCAAAGGAAATTAATTATCCAGGAAGCAGCAATCAATCATCAAACTGTTAAATAAGAGGCGGTCCTAAAATTATGCATTTGGTTAGTGTTTGAATCGGTTGGGACAGTCTGGTTTTAAGATATAATTTTGGCAAAAGCCTATGAACAATTTTAGAATAACCAGGCAATGGCTTCGCGATCCCCCATGGTAAAATTTTAAAAAAATTTCTCAACTTCGCCAATTATAATAATTTTCAAAGGGAACTGTAAGCTAAATTTCCCCCCTTTCAAAATATCAAGTTGCTAAAATATAGTTATAGAAGATATATAAAAATAAATTTTCTGAATTTCACCATTTGTAATTCTTTGGGTTTTAAAAAATTTACAAAATTTTGATACTTATATTTATTTCTGAACTTCAACATTTTGTTTTTTGATATTATAAAAGAATTATTAGAAATAACTTTGATAAAAAAAACCTGTCATAACAAAACTAAGGTGAAATTATTATTCAAATACTCAAAAAAATCCCCTTCTTAAATTATAGAGTTAGTGATGATGATGATGATGATGATTATTAGTTTAGGGGAGATTTATTTGTTAATTTCACAAAATAATAATAACATCTAATATACAATTAATGAATTTTAAAAATACAATTATTTATATTTGGTTATGGTTTTAAGGTTGAATAGTATACTTCTGTAGTATAGATGTAAGCTTAATTTAGCATCCTCAAACTATGGATTTGGTTAGAGTTCAGGTTAAATAAAGCGTTAGTTAGGGTTTTTATAAATGATTTATAATTTTCGTTATCTCTTTTATATAACCTAAATAATGTGTTAATTAAATACAAAGCACACAACTTCAAGAATTTTCTAAAACACTTTGATAGAATTCTTATTTACTCTTGCACTTGTGAGGGCGAGGGACAAGTTAAAATTTCTCTTCACACGTAATTTAGAACATTTATACTACACTAATGGCGGTCTATTTACCTAGATTTTTTATTTTCCCCAAGGTCGAGAACTATCTTTATAATACTTTTTAGGCACATTTCTGGGCTTTGCAAGTCTCATTACGTTTTATACATTCCGAAATAATCTGTACAATTACAGATAAATACAATATTCGGAAATGATCTTCATAAATAAAAAAAAATGTTTCTATTGTTAGTCGTAAGAGGAAGGGATATAGATGAAATGGGACGCCTTCTACTTTTTTCTACTTATGGTCATTTAGGGAACTCATTTTTGACTATCAACGACCGCAGATTTCTTTGAGGGGGGGGGGGGTTAAAACTGCAGAAGAAATAATACATTCAAAAATAATCTGTACAATTACAGATAAATACAATATTCGGAAATGATCTTCATAAATAAAAAAAATGTTTCTATTGTTAGTCGTAAGAGGAAGGGATATAGATGAAATGGGAC
This sequence comes from Ceratothoa steindachneri, assembly GCA_963969495.1. Lineage (NCBI taxonomy): Eukaryota > Metazoa > Arthropoda > Malacostraca > Isopoda > Cymothoidae > Ceratothoa > Ceratothoa steindachneri. Next base: position 138,502,014 of record OZ018327.1, read on the forward strand.
GCCTTCTACTTTTTTCTACTTATGGTCATTTAGGGAACTCATTTTTGACTATCAACGACCGCAGATTTCTTTGAGGGGGGGGGGTTAAAACTGCAGAAGAAATAATGACACTCCAGAATCACCCTTGCTAAAAGTTTGAAGAGGAGAATTTTATGATACCGTCTCTGTCCTCTAAGAATCTGAGGTCTGCATAACTTAGGAATCCAGTCGAGGAGAGGAGTATTTCCACCTTAATTTGTGTCAAGGGATGGAATTTACGTCCCCATCTTCGATGGTAAAAAGAATCACCGGATTAAGGAAAAAGAAATACTCGTAGAAATAGCCTTAACCTATAGTATTCAAGTGTATTCTAAAGAAGGATAATGGCAAAAAAGCCGAAAAAATAATCTAAATTTGATGTTTTCCGTGACGAGGTAAAAGCAGTCTTCAGGGTAATCTAAAAATGGCATTTACCATTTTTTATTGTTTGACTCGCCATGAGATCTATTAGTGAATTGATTTGTCTGAGAATATAAAACTGTGTTAATGATTGTAGTCTTAATATTCGTAATAGTCTTATTATAGATATGCGCATTAATACTTTGTTCAATTAAAAACATGTGAGTGTTTTAATAAATATAGAATGAAAGGTAAAATTTACTAGTTGGATAAACTAAAAAACACCGTTAAACGAGTCTTAAAGTTTAAAAAAATACGAACTTGATCTTAAGTGAGCTTTTTTTACTTCAAAGGTGCTGATTTAATAAGCTAAAGCCGAATTTCGCCATCACCCACCAATGTTTTTTTTAAAATAGAAAATAACAACAGAAAATCCCCAAAGTATAAAGTTTTCGAGTTTTGTATTAAGCTTTTCTTCTAACAATCTGATCACACCTCCTTTTGTTCCTCTATTCACTGCCGTTCCATCGCATCCCACAGCAACGAATTCATCCGTTGCGATGCTATTTGCTTCGAGATACGAGAATATTGCGTCGCATTTATGTATCCTTTGCAGAACCTGGATTCATTGTCAGGTGTCCAAGGTATTCTGAACCAGGTTCTTCTATCATAGAGATATGCTCTTCCATTATCTTCTTCATGTGATGAGTTCCTTCCATTGTCTCAACAACAAATGTGCCATCTTTTCTACCATCAAAATAAATAGAATGTAATGGCTTTTCTGATATAATTTCTTGTTGGTGTAGTAGGCTCTTTGACACGCTCTCGTCTAACTTTTGACCTCTCAACTACTACAGAAATTTATTTGCCTTCAATTGACGATAAGTCCTTAATGATTGAACTTATTATTAAAGCTGCAGCTCGATCAGACGCACCAGCGCGGTCACATGCCAACGCAAATTCTGACACTTTTATTCGTTTAGATGGAGTCTTGGATGCAAATATTTTGTTTACTTCTTTGCGTTTTACGGATGAAGGAAGCTTATAGTCACTACCTTCGTCAGCAGATTCTGTTTCTGTGCTGGATGAAAAAAGAATCACTTCGATATTATCTGTCGAAGTAGATGCTTGATTTGAAGAGAGAATACTCACAATTCTTCCTAACTACACTCTGACTATTCTTCTTTGATTGAATTTGATCGAGATTACCTATTGCCATGTTCATCTTTGTTCGTCGGTTTTCCAGAAACGTTTGCTCCAATGGCAGCACCTTCTATTCTTTGCTGCAAGAACAGTTTTCAAAGCTATCGCATTTACAATACCAAATAGCAAACAATTTTTCTGCATTCTTTGTAAAATCGTCACATATCTCTTCTAACTTTTGACCTGTGAACTACGAGGGGCGGTCAATAAGTTTTGCGAATCGGTAGGGCAAAACAGAGAAAGGGGGATGGCTGTTTGTGGGGGTGTTAGGAAAAGTTATGAGAAGTCAGGACCTTCAGCCGAACGATCCTGCCTCGTCTATTTAAGCACCAGTAGCTGATTGCAGATCGTCAGTCACAAATTTTTCAACAATGGAGAAGGTTGAGCACCGTGCAGTGATCAAATTTTTGACCAAGGAAGGCAAGGATGCAAAAGAGATCCATGAACGCATGGTTGCAGTGTACACCGACACTGCCCCTTCCTAAGCAACCATTGCTCGCTGGAATAAGGAGTTCCGCCATGGTCGTGAGTCCCTTAAAGATGACCCCTACCCAGGACGCCCGTCAGACATGACCAACGAGGACAATGTGGCTCGTGTGGAGAGGATGATTCTCGAAAATCGACGGGTGAAGGTCGAAGAAATCGAGCGAGCTTGGAATATTACATGAGGTGTTATCAACATCATCTACGACAATTTGGCCATGACCAAGGTCTCTGCCTGTTGGGTCCCAAAAACCTCACCTCCCATGATCGACTTCAACGTCGTCAAAGTTGGGAGGAGATGCTGCTCCTGTACAACCAAAACCCGGCGTGATTCGAGTAACGCATAGTGACAGGTGATGAAACGTGGGTCCATCACTTGGATCCCGAGACCAAGCTGGAAAGCATGGCCTGGAAGCACAGGGGCTCTTCGACCCCCGTCAAGTTCCGGACCCAACCCTCAGCCGGGAAGATCATGGTCACCATCTTCTGGGATTTTGAGGGAGTCTTGATGGTGGACTATGCGCCTCGTGGAAGGACCATCACAGGCCAATATTACGCCGAAGAACTGGCTGGGTTAAAGAAATGCATCCGTCAGAAGCGGCGCATCAAGTTGACACGCAGTGTCCTGCTCCTCCACGACAATGCTCCTGTCCACAAGGCCAGAGTTGCACAAGCTGCCCTGCGCGGGTGCGGAATCGAGGAGCTCAACCATGCCCCATGCAGTCCAGATCTGGCCCCTAGCGACTACTTTTTATTCCGTCAGCTCAAGGCTGCATTGCGTGGACGGCGGTTTGGGGACGATGAAGATGTCCAGCTCGCCCTCCAGGAGTGGATTTAACAGCATTCGGGAGATTTCTGGTTGTCGGGATTCGAAGCTTCAGGAAAAATTGGCGCAAGTGTATTGAAGTCAAGGGTAGTTATATTGAAAAATAATAAAACACTTTTCCTCATATCTCGTTTCCTTATATCCGAATTGCAAAACTTATTGACCGCCTCTCGTACTACAGAAATTTATTTGCCTTCAATTGACGATAAGTCTTTAATGATTGAATTTGTTATTAAAGCTGCAGCTCGATCAGACGCACCAGTGCGGTCACATGCCAACGCAAATTCTGACACTTTTATTCGTTTAGATGGAGTCTTAGATGCAAATATTTTGTTTACTTCTCTGCGTTTTATGGATGAAGGAAGCTTATAGTCGCTACCTTCGTCAGCAGATTCTGTTTATGTGCTGGATGAAGGAAGAATCACTTCGATATTATCTGTCGAAGTAGATGGTTGATTTAAGAGAGAATACTCAAGATTCTTCCTAACTGCATTCTGAATATTCTTCTTTGATTGAATTTGATCGATATTACCTATTGCCATCGTCATCTTTGTTCGTTGGTTTTCCAGAAACGTTTGCTCCAATGGCGGCCCCTCTTTTCTTTGCTGCAAGAACAGTTTTCTAAGATATCGCATTTACAACACAAAATATCAAACAATTTTTCTGCATTCTTTGTAAAATCATCACATATCTGTTTGAATGATGTCACATTTTTCCGAAACATAATTGTTACGTACGCCGATATAATATGTCATGTAGGAACCTATAAATATCAATCGATTACTTTCAAACTTCGTTTACTTGTTCTTTAAAATACAATAAATATTTCTTTGGAGGTTTCAATTCAGAATTCGAGTTTAATTTTTACATATAATCCATCAAATTCAAAAGTTAGTTGAAAATCCCATACGTATTTAGAATTTAGAAATAATAATTTTTTTAATGTTTTTTCTGCACAACATTATGAAATAAGTGTTACAATTACGTCACTAATTATAACCGGATTTTTTCATCTATTGGAATGGTAGCTGGTATATACTTTAGGGAATCTTGTAATAGTATAAGAATTTTCGCTTTTCAATTCGTTGAAGAATTGCAATGTGGCACTTGATTAGATATATCTGATGAAACAAACTACGATGACGCCTCATAAGAGCATGAAAATGATGATTAAGTATTACAATCACAACTAGTTTTTTTATAGATAACTATATATATATATATATATATATATATATATATATATATATTGCATAAGTAATGAATGTAACAATCAAGCTTTGGGTTTTTGCCCTTACATACAAGTAAGTTACCTTCTTTCCTCATTTATAGTTACTTAAGTCTCAAGCAATCAATTGTATAAGCTTAGATAAAGTTGATGAAGACTTTACCAATCTTGATTACTTTTCAGATGAAAATGCGGATGAATTTTCTGATAAGAAATCAGCAATTGAGCCATCATAAATGAAAGTAAAAGGAACGTGTGGAGAGGTATTTAACCAAAGATGTCAATGGAGAGAAAGAAAATTAGCTGCTGCTATAATTAAATTTTTAGACTAAAATTTCTAAAACAAAGATGAAAAATTGAGACCTTTACAATATTTCAAAAGGATTTTGATGAGGAACTTGTACAATTCATTTCAAAGCTGACGATCATTTATTTCTTCGAAAGGAACGATGAATAATTGAATTAGATTACTCCAGACCATAGAAATAGAGAAGGCGTTGAACTTGAACTTCACATTATTCGCAAGAATTGAGCGTACTCGTAGAATACTTTCTAATGGGGATTATCTTCTAGGCCTCTAAAGAAATTGCCTTCGCTCCATAACAGGTGAATGTTCAGAAGAGTTGATAACTATTCCTCCTCCCAATCGCCTAAGTAATTTGTCTGTGCTACCCTGAAAACCTTTATCCTTTTCATCCAGCACCATTTTAACTTTTAAATCACAAAAGAATCTACATTTCAATTATATCTTAGATTAATTATATAGCGGCCAATGGTAATCCAAAACTCACGTTTCCTCATCACTACAGACATAAACAAAAAGGAGGATTCTTTTAACATCTGATTATTTCCTTCTATTTTGTTAATGGAGTTATAAATAATTAGTTATTTGGAAGTTCACGTAAGTCGTGACGTACCGATATTTTCAAAATTAATATATTATCCCAATAATATTAATCGGCCTCGACTGCTTGTTAGGCTTCTTGTACAATCATGCTGGTATTGATTCTCAAGGCAGAATTTTAGTGGATTATTATCACTAAGAGGCTGATTAAATATAGAGTAAATCAAGAGATATGTTTAAATATTACCGAGAATAATAAATTGAGTAGGAAATGATTGGATAGTTTTACATTTACCCATTAATTAGTTTATAAAGAATCAGTGACTTCATCATTTTCATGAATAATTTCGACAATATCTAATACAATATCTACAAAGAAGTAGAAAAACATTAAAATAAAGCAATATTAAGTCTTTTTTCTATATTGTCATGTGAAAGTATTTTCAGCTTTCATCTTTTGCGTAAAGAACAATAATTATATAGTTTATGTGGCGTAGAAATATATGAATCTTGATTAGTACTATTAAATAAATTTTAATACCAGTAGTATCACAAATTATTATTGAAAATGCAATAGTGAAGTTAGCTAAGTGAAAGTACTTAAATTTATCATTTCTGAAACAAATCCGTGTACAAAAGGCAATGCCACTTTTAAATGAGAAAATTGGTTGATCTATTGCGCCCCCATCTGCGCGATTATATTGGATTGAGGAATAAATTCTTGCGGTTTTATCAAATTTATTCATTACCATTAACAATTTTAGAAAAACTTCATTTTCAATTGATAACAATATGCAATTTAATCAATAATGTATTCTCCGTTGTTATTTACGACTTCTTCCTAACGTTCAACTAGTTTTTCGATGCCTCTGCAAAAAAAAATCTCTGGATTTTGAATCGAAGAATTCTTCTAACCAGGTTCTTAATTCCACATCAGTATTGAACGAAAAGCCGCGCAAATTGTTGGAGAGCGATCGGAACAGATCGAAATCCGATGGGGCCAAGTCTGGCGAAAAAGCAGGATGCGGCAGGATTTCCCAATTAAGCGTTTGGATGGCGTTTTGTGTCATATTGGCAATGTGAGGACAAGTATTATCGTGTTGCAGAAGGACTCCATAACGTCGATGAGGTCACTTTTCACGAATAGCTGCGGCGAGTCGATACATTTGTTGAATGGAGAGTTCTGCATTGACAATCTCATTGTTAGCAAGGAGCTCATAAAGAATGATGCCTTCACAATCCCACCACACACACAGCATCGTCCTTGCTTTAAACGCAGGGGTGGTTTTTTATTGGGGCCAAGTCATTGTTTTCGATGGTTCATGTTGACATAAACACACTACTTTTTGTCGCCAGGGATATGCGATGAAGAAATTTGTCCTTATATCCACGATTAGCCTTGTGAGGAGCAAGTAAACCTGCGGCATTCGTGGAGCGTTTAAGTTTGTTGCTTTCGCTCAAAGCGTGCGGAACCCATGCACCGAATTTTTTAACTTTCCCCATTAAATGAAGGTGATTTACTACAGATTTATGACCACGCACCAATTGTAGAGCCAATTCTCTAGTCGATTGGCGAGGATTTTCATGAAGAAGGTCGTTCAATTGATCTTCATCCAACTTAATGGGGCGACCAGAACGTTCTTCGTCATTAAGATTGAAATAACCGTTTTTGAAACGTGAAAACCACCATTGAGCTGTCCTTTCTGATAAAGCACTTTCTCCGTACACAGCACAAATATCGCGACGAGCTTTGGCTGCGTTTGCATTGTTCCCGTCTCGATCGAAAATGAATAACAACAAGTGTTGAAAATGCGCCTTTCATTCAACTTGACATTCCATTTTGAGGATACAGAACAAAAATTGAATTAACACAACTTTTAAATAAACCGCAATGACTTATTACTCAACTTCAAGACGTAGCCTAACCTTTTCAAATTTTGCTCTCATTATTTATTATTTTTTTCTTAATATGTGCACAAATCACGTCAACAAAACTTAAATGAACACAACATTAAAAAAAACGCAAGAACTTATTCCTCAACCTAATATATTTCAAAATATCTCCTACTTTAACCATCTATCATTTTTAGGCAATGTGATTCGAGACAAAAAGATGATAGTAAAAAACGTATACCAAACGAGGAGCGATGATATAGTTGCGCAAGTATATTCAAACGGAAAGTTGTATATAAAGAACGAGCGGCCAAAATGGCTAAAATAAATCTTATTGCTGGCGACAAATGCTACTTTATAACTCATATTAATGCCTTCTCGCAGCGGAGACGTCAATCCTCAAATTAAGATTCAACATCGCTTGTTGTCTTCCATTACATTACTGCTTGAAAATAAAAGATTTAAATATAATTAAGTGTATTGCGGTATACAATAGTGTATAGTTTAAAAAGAAAATTTCACTAAGTAAGATCCTCTCACTTTGCTTTTACATGACGTATAAATAGCCTGTAGTTTTAAAGTTTATTACATCGCGGTAGCAGGTGTGTATCAGAACAGAGGATGTCGCAAATTTTAGGACAAATTTTTAAGTAGGAAAGTTCTTAATTCATTTATTTTCTTAGAGGAATTCAACCTGCGTATTCTTTCGCAAAAGGACTGCCATGTTATGATCGCCAAACAAATACTGATTGATTCAACTGTATCGTGGACACCCCAAAAGGGCATAATATTTAAATTCAAATATTTTGATAAGAGTTAAGGCTAAAAATTGGGCCAAATATCAATGTAAAATTTATAGGCTTCTTTTAACTATAATTCAACAAGGGTATCCAAAAATTCCGACTAACAAGGCGTAATGCACGCAGAAACATAGAAGTAAATACAGACCGTTTAATTTTAAAACTGCGATAAGAATAAAAGTGAATATATGAACTGGAGTTGGACGGTTTGCGATAAACAGAGAATTTAAAACCTGACGGCGTCCTATGTATCAAAAGGTCAAGAAAAGGAAGAGTCCCATTTTCCTCAATTTCAAGGGTAAATTTAATAGAATTAAGATTACATAGAAAATTTTGAATATCTTTTGAGGAAGGCCAAAAGCATATAATATCATCAAAGCAACGGTACCATACAATAGGAAAATCGAGGATTTGGTACCGTTACATTGATGATATTATATGCCTTTGGCCTTCCTTAAAAGATATTCACAATTTTCTATGTAATCTTAATTCTCTAGTCCCTTCTATTAAATTAACACTTGAAATTGAGGAAAATGGGACTCTTCCTTTTATTGACCTTTTAATACATAGGACGCCGTCAGGTTTTAAATTCTCTGTGTATCGCAAACCGTCCAACTCCAGTTCATATATTCACTTTTATTCTTATCACCATGTTAAAATTCAACGGTCTGTATTCACTTTTATGTTTCTGCGTGCATTACGCCTTGTTAATCCGAAATTTTTGGATACAGAATTGTCCAATATCTTTGAAATAAGTAAAAAACTTTGTTACCCTCGTCAATATTTGCCTACTTCATTAAACTTTGCTAAGAGAACGTTTTATAGAACTGATAACCCACCGGTTTTCAATTACAAAAATTGTCATATCTTGCCATACTTTGAACCATTTTTTTGTATCACCTGCATTCTTAAGCAACTTAGTATCTCTGTAAATTTGAGTTATGAATCCACTTTATATAAAATGTTAGTCCACAATAATACAAGGAAAAATGGTGGAGTATATTCGTATAGAATGTTCTATTTGCAATTTACCTTACTTCGGGCAAACTGGTAAATCTTTATCTACTAGAATTTACCAACATAAGTATAATATTAGAAGAAGTGAACTAAACAGCACTTTATTTTTACATTTATCCAAAGATAACCAACCCATTGACTAGAACTCTGCAAAATTCCTTTATCATTCCGCTGATTTTACAAAAAGAAATATTGTCAAGTGTTCATTAATTGGCATCTTGCCTAATATAAATATTTTCCCTCGGTTATTTAAACTCGACGCTGTTTTAAAAATCTTAAACTAAATGAAATAACTTTATAATGCAGCCTGTTTTCACTCTTTATTAGTGTAATATCATTCGCATTGCCACCCCCACCACGTGTCTCTGGTATGATCGTGGATTACCTCTTAGCCCTAAATGTTTTCGTTCTAATGATAATCCTTTAAATTTTTTTTTGTTTATTCACCGACCATTTCCATTCATATATATGGCGTTGTTGTGCGTGTATCGTTTTAGGGATGCATATGTCTGTTATTAGTTTGTACCCTATATAAGGCTGTCTTCTCCATTTTCATGCTATTCCTTGAAAATGAACTTGCAAATATAGTTCGAAAGTGCTAGGATTCATCTTTTCATTTTCCTGTGGATTAATTTTCATATATATATATATATATATATATATATATATATATATATATATATATATATATATATATATATATATATATATATATAAAATGAATATCACTCATGAACACGAGAGAATGATGAAATAAATCCAACGTACCGCAAGAAAGAGAAAACGGAATATATATTCTTCGGAAATAGTGATTTCCTATTTCGAAAAAATCCGAAACCGCCCCTTAGACCACTCGGATAGCCGAGTGGACTAAGGGGCGGTTTAATTGAGATCAAAGCGGTTTCTCGCTGCCTCAGTGTGCATGTACGCCGAGTGGTCTAAGGAGCGGTTTAATTGAGATCAAAACGGTTGCTCGCTGCCTCAGTGTGCACGGTTCGAATCCCACCCCAGCTCGGATTTTTTCAAATTAGAAAATAATTATTTCTGAAGAAAAATTATTCTGTTTTCTTTTTTTCTTGAGGTGCGTTGGATTTATATATACATATATATATATATATATATATATATATATATATATATATATATAACTCAATTTAGAATTTTCCTATACTAAACAATTTCCCTAGAATTACGGCAAACCCTTAAATTGACTTACCAGGTTAACAAATTGATTTCAAACCTGTGAGTAATGTATTTATATAATTTTCATTTATTACAATCCCCAGTTTACTTATTACCCTTTTGATCCTGTTATGATTAGGTAAACATTCTTTGTCCTGTTAATACCCTCTCCTGTTAAATACCTTTTCCTTCACGTGCGATTCTAGTCGTGAGCGATTCTACCTCTCCCTATGTCGGTCGGCCCCCGTTTTGCTTTTTTTTATTTTTGTAATAACATTGTAACTATTCCAAAGAAATTTGAAACACCTATATTGTGTTACATTCTCTTTCAAATGCTATAATTGTCAACGTCTTCCCATGTTTAGTCGGGGAATTATTTTGCTTTGGCAATAACATCATAATTATTCTGCCGATTCTATCGAAATCTGAAACCATTATATTGTTTTACATTCTCTTTCGAATGATATAATTGTCAAAGTCATCCCAAGGTTAGCCCGGAAATTATTTTGTTTTGGCAATAACATCATAACTATTTGGCAAATACTCTGCTATCCTTAACAAGGCTATGATATGTTATACTCTGCAGGGCAAGCCTAGATTAGACTATACTATGCTAGGTTATTATACGCTAGGCTATACTATGCTACGATATAATGTACAAGGGTAAGATATACTCTGCTAATTTAGGCTATAAAATGCTATGCTAGGATAGCATATAGTATGTTAGGATAGAAAATAGTAAGCTATGCTTGACTAGGGTATAATAGGATAGTATAGGCTATACTTGTCTAGAAGAGTCAATGCTACGCTAGGTTATACTATCTTAGGCTAGGCTAAGCTATACTAGGCTAGGCAGGGCTATACTATGCTATGCTAGGGTAGGCTAAAGTATAATAGGCTAGGGATGGCTATACGCTACTATGCTAGGCTATGTTAAGCTATGCTAGGTAATACTATGTTAGGCTAAGATAGACTCGTTAATCTAGGCTATAATAGACAAACTTTGCAAAGTTATTCTAGTCTAGGGTATGGTATGCTCTACTAGTCTAGACTCTAGGATATACTAGGCTAGGCAATAACATCATAACTATTTGGGTGATTCTAACGAAATTTGAAACCCTTATGTTGTTTTACATTCTTTTTCGAATGATATAATTGCCAAAGTCTTCCCAAGTTACACGGAAATTATTTTGTTTTGGCAATAACATCATAACTATTCGGCCGATACTCTGCTAGACTAGACTAGACTATAATATGCTATACTCTGCTAGTCAAGCCTCAAATAGGCTATACCAGGGGTGGGCACCCTTTTTAAGTGCGTGTGCCAAAATTGGCCAAATCTTTGCTACAAAATTTTCTCACGTGCCAATACTTGACTAAAACACAATGAAAAGATCCAAAATTAAAGATGTTCTTTTTATTCATTCCAACCTTTTATGATGCATAAAAATTACAAGGAAAAGATAGTCATTTTACCTAAAAATATACATATTATCATATTATATTAAACAGAATTGAATCTTTATCATTTCAAGAAGAAAACAACAAATCCAAACTAGAGAAAGAAAAATTGTGGACACTTTCATTTATTTACCACTAATGAGACTTCTGCTGCTGCCTCACTAATAACATAATTTATAACAGGTTGTACACAATAAGGTTGCTATATAAAATAAATTGGAGATACATTTATTTAGTTTTCTCAAGTTAAGCATTTGGCTTCGCGTGCCGGTAGAAGTCGTTGACGTGTCACGTTTGGCACGCGTGCCAAATGTTCCTCACCCCTAGTCTATAATATGCTAAGGTATGCTAAGATATAATGTACAAAGATATATTCTGCTAATTTAGGCTATAAAATGTTATGCTAGGATGGCATATTTTATGTTAGGCAAGACAATACTAAGCTATGCTTGACTAGGGTATAATAGGATACTATAGGCTATACTTGTCAAGGATAGTTAATGCTAAGCTAGGCTACACTATGCTAGGCTAGCCTAAGCTATACTAGGTTAGGCATGGCTATACTATGCTATGCTAGGGAAAGCTAAAGTATAATAGGCTAGAGAGGGCTATACTATTCTATGCTATGGAAGGCTAAAGTATAAGAGGTTAGGGAGGGCTATGCTTTGCTATGCTAGGCTATGTTAGGTTATGTTAGGTAATACTATGTTAAACTACGATAGGCTAGCTAACCTAGGCTATAATAGGCAAAGCTATGCAAGGTTATTCTAGTCTAGGGGATGGTATGCTATACTAGTCTAGGGTATAATATGATACCTTTGACTATATTATGTTAGGTGTGGTTATGCTAGGCTAGGCTATACTAAGCTAGCCTACAGTTTTCTAGGCTATCGTATGTAAGGATATATTGGCTAGTCTAGCCTGCCTATGCAATTTTTGTGTGTTAATAATATTTTCAACGTTCTAATTACATAAATGAGGGGTGCTCAAAATTTGTAACCCTACTTATGAATTCTAAAGTCATTATTTTTATTTTAATATAATTTTAGTTGTACTTAGTTAGCTACTTAAAAGTTTTGACTCATTTTTGTCATTATAATAATAATTATATCTATTTAATTTTTTTCTATTTCACCATTTGAAACATATTCATTAGTGTACTGAAGATTACGGGGCCTTCAGTACAATCATCCTACCAGTGGGATTTGACCTACAAAGACTTTTAAAATTAGGTCAAGACTGGCGACATTCACACATTTGAACACCTAAATTAAAAATAGCTGAGGTGTTGCCACCTTAATTCCAAACTCTGGTTGACGTTCTGAAATGTGGATGTGAGAAACTACCCAGCAGCCAATCTTGCTAACGATATTTACCCTAAAGCGCTTGAAAAGTGGGAACGAGCAAACATTTCTTTTCTAGCCCCCGTTGTAAATTCAAGAGTCACAATCTTAAACAGTTGCAAAAGGAATGGGCGCAGGCCAAAACTTATCCCTTGGGAGAGGAGAGCTGCAGGCCTAAAACACTTTTATTCCAAAACTAGACAACCTGTTGATATCCTCAGGCGCAAGTGTAAAATTGTTTTTTTACTGTGAATTCTATAATTTTATACATTAGATAACATAAAAATTAAAAAATCCCTACATCTGGCAACGGTCATCTAATATAAAGACACATCAAATTTGTTGGTGCGAGTGGTAGTTAGCATTAAGCACTGCTGACTACTGCACTTAGTAACAGTCTTATGCAATTGTCATTTTGTTATTTCTTTTTTTTTATAAATTCAAAGTTCTAACCATTAATTATAAAATAATCTAAGATATGGCAATATTTTTTTACACCAGAGAAAAGAAATTACTGAATGCAAAAAATGTAACAAGGTTTTAAAGTGCATTAGACGTTCTAATTCATCATTGAGTGCGAATATTACAAATGTTTATGGCATTAATCTTTCTGAAGACTTGTCTCTTGAAGAATCTGATTATGTGCGCAAGAAACAAAAAACTTTGGATTTATTTAAAGAAAATCAATTGAAGAAGAAACTTCAAGGCTTGCTAGTGTTGATGGATTAAGTTTTCATTGTATTGTATAAAGTAAATTTATTCAAGAAAATTTACAGAAGAAATTATATGACAGACCTCATCCAACATCGCTTGAAGATGTCAAAAACATGGTACGTAGTTTGCAAAATAAGAAAAAGAACGAACACGTTAACTCTTTCAAGTCTGCAGCAAACAAAGGTAAGAGTTTTTCACTAAGTTTGGATGAATAAACTTCATCGCAATGTAGAAGATACATGAATATTAATGTTTATGATGTCAATGAAAACTGCTCATTTGGAATGATCAGGTTTATCAATCCCTAAATTACTCCATGATGATAGAAATGGTTAGCAAAAGTTTGGAAGAGTTTGATTTGGAGTTCAAAATTCATATTGTAGGATGTACGACTAATGGTGCATCAGCAATGATTAAATATGGAAAAGAAATTTCTTCATATTCATATCATCAACAATGTATGCACATTGCATTCACTCAGCAGTTTGCAATGTTCTTTATTGTAAAGTAAATAAAAATAGTTTTGATGAAGACCATAATATTCTGAGTTGAAGGTGAAATTTCAGGAAAATATGAAGAAACTGAAGCAAATCAAAACAAAATTGATCCTTTGTTAGAATATGTTACTAAAACAAATGAGCCTCTCAAATTACTGAAAAATATTCAGAAGTTATTACAAAAGTCAGGGAAATTTGCTGAATGTTTCGAAAATCTCCTCTCAAAAATAATAGATTACAGGACTTTGTTAAGAAGGAATTCGATGAAGAATTGAAGCTCATTAGATCTGCTTGAATAAACTTATCAATAAAGATAATCCAAGTTCTGAATCCACAAAGTAGTCTTATTAATTGCTATCTATCACAAAGGCATAAAGAAGTTGTTTAAGTTTAGTTAGGATAATTTCTTATGTTTTTCAGTAAAAAAACACCCTGCATTTTAATTTTTAAAAAGGTTATATGTTTCGTTATGGTATGCATTAGTTTGTACCTGTATTTCGATCACTTAATAAAGGATGTGTTATAAAATTTTATTTTTAATTAACCCCTAGTTGTGTTTTTAAAATTTTCGGTCAAAACCGGTTTTTAAAAATTAGGCTCGGTGAAAACTGGTTTTCAAAATTCCGGTTATTTAATAAGTAATCTTACTTTACACACGATTTTTTTAAAACACCTTCCTCTAAAAACGTGCGGATAACCATGTTTTTTACTTTTTATAAATAACAACTAAAACAAATAAATGATGCCCACGGAAGGTTGTTTGGTCCCATTTCAATGCCTAAACCTTTCGTGGGAATACACAGCTTCGCATACAAAATTTAGGGATAACGAGTCATAGTATTACATTTATTTGCAAGTTAATAATTTTACTAGGCTTCTTTTCCAAATACAATATTCATGTAGGCGTTGCTGCATGATGTATCTCTTCACCTTTCTTGCAATAGGCTTTAAAGTGTTCTTATTTTCAAGTCTTTATTTGTATATAAATATAAGACACTCGATCTGTTTCTGCGGCCACAGCGTTGTTCCCTTATAAATAACGGTCATTCATGCACGCGTGCACGTAAACTGCCTGGAGCGTGCGGTGTAAACTTTACTTATTGTAAGTATATTATATATTATATGATAGGGAGAGTGCTCAACTCTCCTGAATATGCCTTCACTCCACAAAAAAAATAATTATAATCATCAAGTAAAGATACTCGTATTTTCGTGCCACTATAAGAATTTCAAACAATATGGAACTGTATGAATTTGCGACAAGACTTTTTATCCCGGGAAACGCCGGGCACCTATACTAGTAAGGTCTATAAATAGTTCACTAAATAGAAGGATTCACTAAAATGATTTTTTGCTTCGATGAATGAAGAGGAGAACGTCATGGCTGAATATAAAATGAGGGCATATTGGGGCTCTGCGCCTCTGCTAGAGACGAACGCAGGTATCAAACATATCGTAATGGTACTGAGAAATTGAGTAGTTTGATAAATGAAAGTGGTTAAAAATGACTTTGCAAAATGAAATAAACTCCATCCAAAAGCTTTGTTAACAAATTGGCAAATCAAAACAATCACCTTCTTCATTCTTTCTAGAACAAAACCCTACGATCTTTACCTTCCCTCTTTTTTTATTGGTGTTCATAAAAAAAACACTAAAACTCCAAAATGGCAGCTCAACTCGTAGGCTTTTAATTTCAGTCAGTTTCAGCCATGTTTGTTCTAAAATAAACTAAGAATATTTTTAAAGAAAAATAAACCTTTATAATCATCTCCCTTAATTAAAACAACAAATATTTTTTATGGTTAATTTGATGACATAACTACATAGTTCCAAACGTGTTTATCGTTGCAATTGTTACGGGAGTTTTGGGGAGTATTTCTCCCTTCTCTTGCGACTTAAAATCTTGGCTACGAGTTTCTGCTTCACATCAGCGCTAAGGATTTCTGTCAACGACTACGTGGCCAATTTTAAATTCTTTTATTGATGTGAGAAAATTCAAGCGTGTAGTTCAGTAGGAATTGATTCTGGGAAGGAATTGGGCGTGTAAATGTGTAAAACGATTAAAATTATGAGGTTTCAATGATTACAAGTGCAAATTATTCTAGGGGAATAATCTCAATGATAGGTTGGTGGTGCGACTGCCTCATCGCGATTCTAACTCCGATATGTAAAGAGATGTCAGGCGACATATGGAGGCTTATGTTGTTCGTGTTCTAACAAACCGCGTTTGCCCTATCGGCCCCAAAGACTACAGGGGAATCTGCGAGCATATATCTTCCACACATTTTTACTTTTCTAACCTCACCACTTTCTTTACAGGTGTCTAATTACAAAATTTCTGGTCGATACGGACTAGTTGCTATTGCGCTGGAAATTTGAGGGGGAAAGAAACATCCTAAATAAGAATGTATCTGAACCAAATGGAAATGATAAACACAGAGCAACGTAGATGTTGTGTATGCTCTTCTTTAACTGCTTGAGAGATTAAGGAGAAAGCCTTTGATCTGGCAGTCGGTGTTAGAGGCACCGCTAACGCTAGTACAGTTAAGTGAGGTCGCGCTTTCTGTAAGGTTCTCCTGAGGGAGTAGGCCAGAGTTGATTGAGGCGGTTGCATCCTGTAGGAATTTCATAGCTCCCCCTCCCCCCAGCCTTGTGCTAGAGCAGTGGTTACCAACGAATTTGGGGCCATGCCCCACCTAGGCATTTATAAAATCCTGATTCCTCCCGTGATATTAAATTATTGTTATTAAAAATTTTACTGGTAATCACGTGAAGGAAGTTTAAAAAGCCATTAACTTGGTCTCTAAACAAGCTTGCAAGGAACATGGCATCCATGAAAGAGAAAATTAAAAACGAAATATATTCAGAAATATAAAATATGGGAATGAAAGCTTATTCTGTAATATTTTGATCATTTTAATTACTGAAATACTTTTAATGAAAAATAAAATTTGAGCTCACCTCAAAATGTCTCTTAGTGAGATCATTCTGCGTCATGCCTGTACTTAGAGATTTTATATCAGGCACCAATTTAATCAGTTTAAATTTTAAGTCCCCTAGTTTAGTGATATCCAGTTGATTTCTTTTCTTCAATAACAAATCATTTACATCACGAGAGCCACATCAGCAAAATATTAAGATGGGAAGGGTAACAACATTTTTCTTGCAAAGTTGGTTGAATGTGGGTATTTAGTTTCTGTCTCATCACAAAGACATGACATCACTCCTTTTACATGGAATAAAGTTTTTACTGACTCATCATTTTGCATTTTTCGAGAGTTCTTCTTGGTACTGCATTGAAACATCAGATATATCCACTAGCATTGGCTGCATCACCCATGTTGGAAAATCAATTTGTATTAAACAGAAAATCTTTCTTTCAAATCAGAGGCCAAGATTTTCAGATGATACACAAAAACAAGTACAGCAGCATCAGTCACCTCACATTTTTCTAGCCAATGAAACTGGTCAAAAGTTTTGCGAGAAATATTTTTTCTTACATACCTTGAAGCTGTGTATTCAACATGTTCAGTTTTTCCAAACTATATGTTAAATAACTCACAAATGCTTTACCATCAACGGTTGGCAGGTGCTTCATTTCAGACTTGTCACTTAAAAAGCCACTAAGAACATCAAATAGTTCCATGAATCTTTTCAAGCAACTCACCTTTGAGAGCCACCTTACCTCATTGTAAGGTAAAAGTCTCACATAGTCAGCATTTCCATTTTCACAAAATTGCTTGAAGAGATGCTCACATTTTGAATTAGCTTTGATAGCATTAATACATTTTATAACTGAGTTTAGAACCGCATTAAGAACTGGAGGAATATTTTTAGACACTAAGTTCTCTCTATGAATAACACAATGCACAAGAAGAATTTCTGGATTCTCATCTTTCATCCATTTTAAACAGCCTTCTTTCTTGCCCATCATAACAGGAGCACCATCCGCAGTACAAGATGTTATGTTTTCTATTGGTGTATTATTGACGTATAAGTAATTTTTTAGCTTACCATATATATCAGTGGCGGTAGTGGTGGTTTCTAATGATTTTCAGAATACCATTTCATCAGCAAATTCACCTTTATTAATATATCTTTCATATGCTAACAATATTACCTCACTGTCTCTCTGAGTTGATGCATCCATTTGTAGTGAGAATTTCTTAATTTAAGCTATTCGACAAGTTGTATTTCAATATCTTCACTCATTTCATCTATTCTTCTACTAACAGTATTGTTACTGAGTGGCATGGCGTTAACAGCTTTGTCATCTTTTTCCGGGACTGTTTTAAGAAATGCTGATATTGATGGTTTAATTAAATCCTCTCCTATAATATGATTTTTTTCCACATTTAGCAATGAGTAAAGAAATTTCATAACTAGCATCAAGAGTACGACTAACGCTAACAGTTTGTGTAGTAAACAGATACTTTATTGTTGATCTTTTGACAAAATTCTCCCTTAAAGACTTCAAGTAATTTAAATCTCAATTTATATACGAACTATGTTTTTCTTAAAATGCAACTCAAGACGACCTGGTTTCATTGATTCTTTGGTCAAGCATTGTTGGCATAATAGGCAGAAAGGTGACCGTTTATCATGGATAGCGGGTATGAATCCAAATTTTCAATACTCCTCTTAATATTGACGAACGTTTTTTTACTTGCACTACTCATTTTATGTATAATTGTATAGGGTTTTGTGACTGAAAGAAATAAAATTCTAAATTAATTAAAGAAGTATTCAAAACAATAATTCCTGAATAAGGAATATAAATTTCAAAGAAAACGAATTCTTATCAAAACAGTCCATCGTGTTAGCGTTCGTGGAATAAATGCAAGATACTGCTAATTTAAATAATTGCAGAGTCCGATTGATATATAAAGAAATAAAAATAATAATATATTCTTTTTCTTTGGTTTGCCAAATTGTAATATATCACGTTAGGTGACACATAAGTAACATATTATTATGAAAAATTTCAGAGCAACCCGTAATTATGGTGGCCACATGGCCAAACGTAAACACACTGGTAAGCAAACTGAATGCTCACACACGCTGATTGGCCGAAGAATCATTGGCTCATCCAGCGACATGCGTCCCGCCCTCTCCTTGGTCGACCGAGACACGCGAGTGTAGGTAGACGGGAAATACATGTGTACCAATTACACATGTATAGGCATACACATAAATATTTTATGTGTGCATGCTGTATATGAACCGTATGTATTAACACGCACACAAAATTACGCGAAAACAATTCACTGTTAATAACTCATTCTCGAATTGACCCTTAGTCTGTTGGTATAGTAAGCCGAAGGGTGCACGTTCTACACATGCCCAACCAAAATATTACCATGACCTACCGGTGGGGCCTGAGCCCCACGTTGAGAATCACGGTAATAGAGGTTCATGCAACAGCTAGGAAGTGGAATTCCAATTGCAGCAACCTTACGCATGATACATCTAATTGGGGCGGTCTCATTCTAGGATTGCATCCAGGTGAGGTGTTCCTCTTATATCCAGTTGGGAATGACTGATCACTCTTCTACCTTTTATCTTGCCCTTCAGAGGGGCTAAAAGTTAAAAAAACAACATTTCGAAGTCCTTGAAATAAGTGTAAACGAAAGGGAACAGGTGATCTAGAGTGTGTCTGGTGTGTAAGAAGAGTGAATGGGTTGAGAAACTTGAATCAAAAGACGACTTAACCTGTAAATATTTATTGTGAAGGAGAATATCTCGTTTTGGAACCTTTAATTGAAATACAGTGCGATAAAAATTTATTTAAATAGAAGGGAGAGGAGAATATAAAAGGGCGATAGAATAGTGAACTTATAAAATAAAATGTTGTTCAAATGAAGAATTCCAAAGAAGTTTTGTTTCAAATTTTGCCAAGGAGATTATAGGGTTGCCTCATAAAGGATTTACCACCATTCTAAGGTGTTGACTTGGAGGGAGTCCCGAGGGTTAGTGAGTAAATGGAGAATACCCTGGTTCAGTAGGAGTCAGAAAAAGTTTGGAAGAAGACAGTGGAGAAGATGAAGAAAGAGATTAAGGTAAATCAACGTGAACTGCGACAGTGTCAGGTCGCTGAAATTTGTCGCGCTGCATTGGGCCAAATTCAGAACTGGTTTATCTCCTGAGCAATCATCGAACCGATATGTTCGAGGCTGGCTCAGGGAGGTGAGGAAGAGTTAGGGATGAGACATCTTTATGAGAGATGCCTGGTAAGGATTTGAGATGTTTAGGCAACATGGGAAGAAGATAAACCACTTACATAGCAGAACCATGTTCCTTTTTGCCTTTGGCCTCAGTTGACTCATAAGAATCACTGAATTTAGGGTATTATGGCAGAAATTATTTTCTTTTTGTATGCTTTCTAAATCATTATATTTTATTATTTATTACCATCTTAGTTACTCCATATTCTCTAGTACTCTAATAGGTTTTATAGTTTCTATTTCGATTATGTAATTAAATATAAGGTTTCTATTTTATTTGTTTATTTTGAACTCGCTCTCTTCTACTACCTCCAATTCAACATCAATTTATTGTCCCATTGGTTTAATAGAATTTGTTATCAGCAACCCATCCTTGGCATGGAAAAGTGCTGTCATATATAAACTTTCGCCCTCGAACTACATTCCTGTTTCACATATTTTCTGGATAATAAATTTCGTCCCAAATGGAAATAGGTTCGGGCATCTTGTACATCTCTCCCATATACAACTTGTTACTGCAATATTGGACATTTTACTGCTGTTCACATACAGGCAAGATGCGTTCCCACTACAAATGTCTCCTATGCTGTTTCTTAGTTATGGGGCACATTCATATTCTATTAAATCAAGTATTAACCTCAGTCTCTTAAGTGTGTCAAAGACCGGCGCAAATTGTCTACCTCTTACGAGTAGCACTAATTTTAATTTTCTTTTCCTGGAATATCGTAGATAATAGGTGAGATGAACTAAATTATCTTCAATTCTTCTTCGCATTTTAAAACCTGTGGCACATTTATTTCTCTATTTTCGGCGAGATGTGCCGCAATCCGCTCTTTAAGTAGGCCTATATACAACTTATTGTCAATAATAGTTTAAACTATAGTTCGGAAGTCTTTAATCAGATGTAGGCTTGCTATTTTTCTGTCGGTGTTATTAGTTCTGAAATTCTTTCCTTTTCTCCCAAATATTTCCACATTTATGCCTTAATTTAATCTAGTCGTAAATGCTTGTTATTCCCTATCTTTTTCATTTGTTCTTTACTTCTCTATTTGTTAAGGAATCTCTACCATTTTTCTTCCAGTCCTTGCTCCCTCCTCCATCTTACATCATATTGCATCAAAGTGTTGCTAAAGTGCGTCTGAAATTCTTACACACCTTTTATTCTAAAATGGAATATTAAAAGTTATTTTTCTTTGTGATAACCTAATTTGATTTTTATTAATCATGTTGTAGTAATCTTCCAAAAAATCTGGATATTTTACTTTATATGCTTCGTCATAATAAATATGTATTTTTGCCTTTTCATCTTCTTTTAGTATTTCTTCACATTATCCTAAATCTCATTATTCTATATATCTTTATTATTGTTAGACTGTTTCTGATATGTCTCTATCCAAATGTTTCTTAGATCTTCAAAGCAATTCACTCGTTACCTGTTGGTCATCGTCATTATATATCTACTTATCTAACTTTTAAATCCTTTTTTCATAGGTAGGTAGTTTATTCATGTTTTACCATTATTTTTTCAAAATTTATTCCACTTCTTATCTTTAAAGTAACTTTACTTCATTTATTTAGCTGATAAATTCTTGATCTATTCCTTGAAGTATTAATGCTTGTTGTCAATTTCGATGTTTATCTTGTCGACCTCTGGTTGGCGTATCATTACTTGTTTTTCCAAGATTTATTTTTAGACTGATCTTTTATTTCATTGTTAGGTTCTTGAAGCACTGTTTTAATCTCTTCTACTTTATCTGTTATGAGTACAAAATCATCTGCGAATCTAAGATGATTGAGGTAATTTCGAGCAATCCTAATGCCTTTGTTTTGCCAGTTTAACCCTTATGGATTTATTCTAGAGAGGATGTGAATAAATTGGAGATATATGTAGTATCACCTTATCTTACGCCTTTCCCCAATTGAAAGATAAACACTTATGTAATCTTATGTAGGATCTCGGCCTATATTATTTGCTTCAAATCTGTCGTGGTACACCAGTCTATCCCATAGACTACTCTTATATTATGTAGGGCGTGGGGGTGATTTAATCACCTACTACAATGTGAACCGTTGAAGGACTGTTCGCAGGGATTAACGACCGACTAGGAGGTCACACTTGAGGCGTTGGCTTTCAAATCTTTAATAATCAAACAGAGTGCATAAATGGTTGGCGAGGTTTACTTGAATAGGCCGAGAGTATCGTTCAAGGTTAGTTAAAGATGAAACAACAAAATATAATTTCATTCACACAGATCAAAATAAGAATAATAATAGGCAAAGGGGCATTATTTAAATTGAAAGATTCTCTTGATAATTAGCATGAGAAGATATTCTTAAATAAAATTAAATGATTAATATAACTAGGCTCAGATAAAAAAGGGGGAACTTGACAATAGTAACAATGGAGGTGGATTCAGTCTTACGGGTTGATGACTTCGAAGAAGGTCCTTCTTGCGATTAGGCGAGTGGGGAACGATCCGATGAGGCAAGTGGGGCACGATCCGAATGAGGCAGGTGGGGCACGATCCAAACCAACTTTTCGATGAAGATAGCGAAACTTCAAAGATGACGTTCGACGGGGATTGTGGGAATTCTCGTAATTCCATTGAAAGAGGAATCTTGTTCCTTGAAGGTAATCGATGGAGATTTTTCTTCGGTTCGATTAAACGAAGGGAGACTGCTGCGCAAATTTAAAGGCTTGCCGTTCACGGAACCTACCAATTGACTTGTGTAGAATCACGACTGAAGAAGTCTTTGTGTCTGACGAACGCTCACGGGCTGGACTACTCGAACTACAGAATAGCCCGAATATTTGTATGTCCGATTCTGAGGGCAAAGGAGGAGATTGGAGAAAGGAGTCACAAGCTTCAGACATCTTAATCTAGAGGCGGAAACGATTCATCATTAAGCAGCAAGGGCGAGACAGAGCGGCTCTTGGGACGAGTTCGTAGGATTGGGAAATATTTTCCCAACGTGCTCAGGAGTGAAAAATTCAAGAATATCGGAACAGAAAATCACGTCGCTCATGGCGGGATACCAATACGACCGTGTTCTGACAAAACAACGTAATTTCAAAACTAATGAATTAAGATAATTTGAATTTTTCAAAATCTTTGTGCCTCGACACCAGGCTTTTCTAATTGAAAAGTTGATTGTGTATTGAGTAAGGTGATTTGATGAATTATTCAGATATCTTGATGTTGTAATTAAAACTCCAATTTAACTGCAATTTTATAAGTTTTTTCATTATAAGTAAACAGAAAAAACTTTTATATTCTGGAAAAACGACGCAAAGTAAGTTACGTCAAATTATCAGAACAAAACGTGTACTTTTATTGTCTAGCGAAGTGAAAATGAGTTTCTTTTTTTCACTATATTTTCACAGAACGGCCCAGGACCGTTCTGTTATAGCTGGACAGGTCCTGGACCTGTCCAGCTATAACTAGAAATATCTTTTTCTCAGTATTGCATAAAGGTTTTAGTGGAAAAATGATGGATGAAATAAATTTACTTTTATACGAACTATTATGATTATATTTCTGGTAACCAATCAATTACATAACTAAAGCAATAGCATTTTAGAATTGATTAGAAAAATTATTGCATATATGGATGAAAAAGATTAGTAAATTTTAACTTAATTTGTCCTATAAATTAAACTGAAGAAAATAGAACTTGTATTCATGAGGAATATTTATACATTTCTCTTATACGGTAAATGAAGCTTATTATTTTTCAAAATCAGTTTGAAGGTCATTTGATTTTGAATTTACTTTCAAGTTGTGAAAGAAATGCTGATATATATTTAGGAGTGATGCACATAGTTTCAATATTTCGCGTTTTTTAATATCTGGAATACCTCTTTGTTTCAAATACAACGGGGCTGTTGGAAGAAGACTTTGTACACTTTTAGCTTTATCCTTTTCTTCTTTCAGACTCGTCGGAACTTTTTGTTTCATAAATGATACTTCTTGCCAGTCACCAGTGTCATTGTGGGCTTGTTTAATAAACATATCAAAACTGCCTCGTTAAAATAGGGCAACCTTCACTTTTTCAAGTTTTATTTGGTTCGGAACATTTTTCTTGTTGGCAAAGAAATTCTTAGGATCCACTGTTATAATTTTCAAGTTTTTGCGGCTCTGACCAATTACACCAATGTAATCCTCAAAATCACCGATTGTGCTTTTCTGTTTTAACGCCTTGCTAATGCAAGCGTGCACACTGTCGCATGGCATAAAAGAATGCCCAGGTTCAAAGTATTTTATGGTAATTGTTACTGTCTCAACTTCGGGTGTATTTATTAGTTTCACTAGAGTTGAAAATAGAAGCTAACATTTATTTTGACTTGCACAGTTATCAGCATTGATTATAATTTCTTTTTCTCTTCGAGCTTTTTTGAGAAGAAAATGGCAATAAACACTTGCATTGTCAGCTGCTGCACGTCTTGCCTCTTCTTCATGCCACAACACAGCCCAAGCATTTGCATTTTTACCTGGTTGGGCAAATGTTTCATTAAAGAGAGCAAGCTTTCTTGAAAAACAGTAACCTTTAGTGGGTACTTTAGGCATTAACAACACATTCTGCATGTCAACTGTTATAACAAATACATCCTTACGTTCTGCATCAGAATGAAGCCCCATTTGCATTGTTTCGCATTTTCTAGGTGTACAGGGATCTTCCTGCAATGAGCACAGTCACAGTTATTACATGAAGGATCATTTTCTTTATGCTTTTCACTATGTTCCCTACAAAGTGCGCATTTATCTTGATCAGAAATGCTGGTTGATATTTTCAGACCTTGAAAAACTTTGAAAAAGTATGGCCAAGAGCACATTTTGTAAGCCAGTCCATTATTTGATTCTTCAATAGAATGAGTGAAAATCTTAATAGGGGTAACATCAGGTTGTAGGTATCTACGGTTCGGGGCATGAGCTTGTCTGTAATGAGACACGCAAGGCTTATAAGACTCGATAAATTGTATGAGATTAGTTCTATATTCTTCAGAAAATTTATGAACTGGAGGTTGTTTTCCTCTCATATCTGGAAAGGCAGCAACTGACGTATTTATTTGATGCTTTTCATTTGAATTTATCACTGCTATTACAACTGAATCATGCTTATACCCAATAGTAGAGAGAAAAAAACTCCTTGCAAACTTTTTCTCATTTCTCAAAACGTATGTAAAACTTCTGTTTCTCTGTAATACAATACTTACTAATTTCCGCTGTTGTTTAATATTTTGTACGGTTCTTCCGATGAAATCACGTCTTCTTTGTACGTTTAATGTCTAGTATTCTAAGTGGATGCACATTCATTCCGATTCAGTTATTTTGAAAAAAAACATTTGCTGCTGCATGAACATGGAGGAAGGAAAGGGTGTTTGACTTTCTGTCCCGTGCAGGACTCGTCAGTTTTTTCATCCTGACTGCGCGTTTTCGTTGAAAGTTTTGGAATAGCTTCCACTGCATCTGAAAATATAAATACAGTTATACGAGGGGTGGTAAATAAGTTTTGCAATTCGGATATAAGGAAACGAGATTTGAGAAAAAGTGTTTTATTATTTTTCAACATAACTACCCTCGACTTCAATGTACTTGCGCCACTTGTCCCTAAGGCTTCGAATTCCCGACAACCAGAAATCTCCCGACTGCTGTTTAATCCACTCCTGGACGGCGAGCTGGACATCTTCATCGTCCCTAAACCGGCGTCCACGCAGTGCAGCCTTGAGCTGGCGGAATAAAGAGTAGTCGCTAGGTTCCAGATCTGGACTGTAGTGGGGATGGTTGAGCTCCTAGAATCCGCACTCGCGCAAAGCAGCTTGTGCAACTCTGGCCTTGTGGACTTTGACGACGTTGAAGTCGATCATGGGGCGTGAGGTTTCTAGGGACCCAACAGGCAGAGACCTTGGTCATGGCCAAATTGCCGTGGATGATGTTGATAACACTTCCATGTCATATGCTAAGTTTTCGCTCTATTTCTTCGACCTTCGAGGATCATCCTCTTCACACGGGCCATATTGTCCTCGTTGGTCACGTCTGACAGGCGTCCTGGACGGGGGCCATCTTAAAGGGACTCACGACCATGGCAGAACTCCCTATTCCAGCGTGCAATGGTTGCATAGGAAAGGCCGGTGTCGGTGTACACTGCAACCATGCGTTTATGGATCTCGTTTGCATTCTTGCCTTCCTTGGTCAAAAATATGATCAGTGGGCGGTGCTCAACCTTCTTCATTGTTGAAAGATTTGTGACTGACGATCTGCAATCAGCTACTGATTCTTAAATAGACAAGGCAGGAGCGAGCGGATGCAGATCCTGACTTGTCATAACTTGTCCTAACACCCCCACAAACAGCCATCCCTTTTCCTCTGTTTTGCCCTACCGATTCGCAAAACTTATTGACCTCCCTTCGTATATTTCTTCCCAACTTCGCATACTTCCTCCTCCCTTTTCCATGTTTTTTGGTCCGAACTCATTTCCTGTTAATTTCCGCGTGTTGTTATAATCTTGTTCATTAAATATAAAGTTTTACTCATATCCAATTATCGTCAATATTTATTTATTGCCTTTTCTTAATTATTTTCTTTCATCATTACTTTGTTTATTCTGAGACCAATTGATTGAAATTCCTTATTTTAGTGGTTTGCAAGGCCATTGTCTTCCTTTACATAGAGTACATTCTCTTCCCATACATCATACATGGAGTGTTTATAGCAGCTTGATAGGCCATGCTCCGACGTCTACTCGTACGTTTCCGCGTTCAACCCATGATTGGAAGATTTATTTAGTTTAGGATTTTTGCTTAAGAATGGTGCCCATACCTTGTTTCGATTCATTTGAATCTGGCTCCGATCTGGCTATCTTCAAGGATTTTAAACTTGAAGGGGGTAATTGTATATATTTTTATTAACATTTCCCATATGACTGAAAATAATTCTTCGAGGGAGGATATCCTTCTTAATATCACACATGTATCTATTTATAAATAGACAAGGTTTGAATGTTATAGCATGGATAAAGCCATTGCTACACCTAAACCTAGAGGAGGGACAGGCCATCCCGCCCCTTGTAAATCCTGAAAAAGAGTGTCAGATGAACCCTGAACCATCATGCCGCAGCTGACAGCTAAAGGATTGAGTGCAAACTCAGTCCAAATGTCCACAGAGGATCTCTGGGACATATTTCTCTAAAATCATTTCACTTTCTATTATTATACCACTTTCTTTACGGATCTCTACTAATAAACATTTTTGCTGAAGATCCTTTTGTCGGTGTTCGCTTAAAAAAATTTAAAAATATATGTAGAAAAATCAGTAAATCAACGCAGCGATTGTTTTTTGTAGAGGAATAACAGAAGGAGAGAAAACGGGTTTTGAAATTATAACAGATGGTGATGACTATATTAAAAAAATCACATCAATTTATTATTTTTGATAATTAACTATAATAATAAGCAGTTCCTATTCGTTTATCTATCGACTTTTGAAAAATTGACTGCTAGCTTGTTTTAAGGAGTGAAGATTTGGAATTCAATTTATCTATATATTTTACTTTTATTAAGTCATTAATCATAGTAATTAATACAAATTCTCAAGTAAAAGTAAATTTGATTTTGGGGAGTGAAGTTAACAAAGTCAATATATACCTTTTTATTATTAGCTTATCAATAATTATATATATATATATATATATATATATATATTATATATATTTATATATATATATATATATTATATATATATATATATATATATATATATATATATACATATATATATATATATATATATATATATATATATATATATATATATATGAAAGGTGTCCCCAAAAAAGGTATACACACTTTAACAGCTGATAGCACAATTGAATTTTTTTATTTCCCGTTAAAACCCGTAAGAATTAATAATAGCAGTCAGACTAAGCTTTCAACAAAGGAAATTCATTTTAAAATGCTACTGGAAGTGTTAAAACGCAGTTGAAGTGCAAATAAAATTTAGGAGGGAGTTTCAAAAAGATCCCCCAACGCGACTTACATGAGTTAGAGATAAGTTTGGAGCTGATAGAACTGTTCAGAATGTCCACAATAAGCTTTCCGGAAGACCACGGACATCGCCAAGCCCTAGAAAGCAAACAAAAAGTACTGAAAACGTATCACTAAAGTCCAAGAAAATCTGTGAGGCAAGCAGGTCGTAAGGTAGGTGTTTAAAAATCGTCTGTCCAATGCATTTTGAGGCGTTTCAAGGCAAAAGTTACATTCCAAGATTAGTCCATGCTATTAATAAAAATTATCCGAAACGAAGAGTGAAGTATTGTAAGTGGTACTTGACACGATGTGTAGAAGATGCACACTTTCCAACATAGATGGTTCATTTCGTCTCCACAATTGCACCTACTGGGGACCTGAGAATCCGTATTCTATGGTGGAACATCAATTTAATTTACAAGGAATTACAGTGTAGTGCGTCTTATTATCAAGAAGACTAATTAGACAACTTTTCTTATTAGAGTACTGTGACTGGTCCTGTTTCCTTGAACTTGCTGCGATAGTTTATCGTGCCAAGCATTAGAGAGGACTTTGAAGATGAGTTTTATTTTCAGCAAAATGAGGATCCCCAAACATCAAAACGATGTTAGATCCTACATTGAAAAAATCTTGAAAAACAGGTGGATTGGACGAAGTGCTTTCATAGAATACTCTCAGTGTTCACCTGACGTCACTCTACTAGATGTTTTAAATTGGGATACTTAAAAGACAAAGCCTACGTTATAAAACCTGCAACAGTCACTGAATTGAAAGCAACCATTGAACGAGAATGCACACAAATCCCAAACTAAATGTTTTATGATGTTTGCGATTCCATTGCTTTGCGTTATCAACAGTCCCTGGACCAGAGCAGACCTTAGTTTGTAAACAAGCGTTGCAGAACAAATAATGTATCTAGACTCTATTACATTTTGAAAATGAAATGTATTCAAATACACACTGACTTTATAATTATTTAAAGTGTGGATACATTTTGGGGGAAGCTTAGTGTATATATATATATATATATATATATATATATAAAGAGGACACAATAAAGGAAATCCATAATAAAGAGACAGTATGGATTAAAATCATTTTGTCGTCGTTTTACTCCTTGATCTCTATATCTTTTCTTG
This sequence comes from Ceratothoa steindachneri, assembly GCA_963969495.1. Taxonomy (NCBI): domain Eukaryota; kingdom Metazoa; phylum Arthropoda; class Malacostraca; order Isopoda; family Cymothoidae; genus Ceratothoa; species Ceratothoa steindachneri. The sequence goes on from OZ018327.1 coordinate 138,531,269, forward strand.
CCTTTAAAATCTTGATCTTGCCTCATGTGTTCATTACCATCAAATTTCTACTTCTCTTGTAATATATATATATATATATATATATATATATATATATATATATATATATATTTATATATATTTATATAGTAGGAATAGGAAGACCCAGGTGATTACATTAATCATTTATTGGCCTGACGTTTTGGACCTTCATTAGGACCATCCTCAGTGACTGTGTCGATTAATGAGAAGGGGAAGGAATATTAACGATGACAGTTAAAAGAATGCATTTTAATTAATACTATCCAGTGTAATTTTAAAAAATAATAGAAAGAAGTGAAGTTATAACAAAAATTGACTTGAATATCAAATATTAAAGGTAACTGGACTAAACGATAAAATAACTTATATTAAATTATAAAAAACAACGAAAACCCCGAAAATAAATTAGAATGAATTAAACAGAATGACTAACCTTCATCGTGGGAGTTGTGAAATCAAAGAACTAAAGATATAAAAACTACTAACGAGATTTGTTCGGTTGGTCGGTTGGCTATTTAATGTATCGAAGTGTTTGTTCGTTATATAGTGAATAGTTTAATTGAGGAGGAGTAATTATTTAAGTTTGGATTTATTTTATTGATGTACAGTTACTCTAATATTTTCAAATCGAGAGAAGTTAAGGCTGAAGATAAGATGGTAAATGAATCAGAATTGAGAGCATGATGGTGATACACAGAGTGTTGCCTGATGGAAGAGGCTTCAGGTTTAGAGATGGGAAGACCAGTCATATATATATATATATATGATGAAAATTAATGCAATATCGCAAGAAAAGATAAGGAATTAAACCACATTCTCCGAAGACAATTTAATTCAGAACAGTTTCGGTGTATCTCACACCCTTTTTCAACTGACACTGGGCAGAAAATATATAAGAGAAAAGCATAACACAAGATCCCCTTTTTTTTCCCTAATCCCCTACTTGTGGCTAATCTGGGAGGGGGGGGGGGTTAGGCCTAAACATATTGAAGGGCTGACATTTTACTATTTTATTTACTTGCGATCTTATTACAGGATTAAAAGAAAATTGACCCTCAGATAGATTTAAATTAGGAACTGACGATATCAAACTCGATTCTACGATTCTTCTCTTAACATAGTTGGCCGATTTAAATTACATTTTACTTCCATTGAAATCGATCGTATGATTCTTGTCTCTAACATGGCAAAAAATTCCACTACTTTCGCTGCCCACTCTAATATCACTTTTGTGTTCGTACAATCTCTTGTCTAGATTTCTCCCCGTTTCCCCTATATAAACTTTATGACAATCATTGCATGGTACTGCATATACTCCTATGTTATGATGTTCTTTGGGTTTTCTGGCCATCATCAATTGGTTTAAGTAATTATTATATTTAAAGGCTAGATTAATACCCGCTTTTCCATTATGTCCTTCAAACTATTTAATTTATTATTAAATGGCAATGTTATACATTTGTTGAAGTCGTTAGTGCGGGAAGGCTTATTACCATAGAATGTTTTCCTAGCTGCAAAATGGGCAGACGATATGAACCAATCGGGGTAATACAAATTAGAAAAAATGTTCCTGATAATGACAATTTCTTCATCTTAATAGGAAGGATGACATATTTTGTATGCTCTAAGAAAAAGGTTAGAAATTACCGATTTTTTAACAGTATTATCGTGAAACGAAAAATAATGTATATAGGCATTCGAGTGGGTTGGTTTCCTATACACGTCAAGTTTTAATTTATGGTGATCTTTATTAATGAGGACATCTAAAAAGGGTAATCTATTATCATATTCCCATTCATATTTAAATTTGATGGATACATGCAAATTATTCAAATTATTAAAAAGGTATCAAAATCATGGCCATTAGGCCATACAGAAAATACATCGTCAATGTACCTTAACCATATAAAGTTAGGGGGAGAAATTGTGGGAAGGAGTTCAGTCTCAAAATATTCCATGAAGAGACATGCCAATATCGGAGATAAACTATTTCCCATGCTAAGGCCAAATATTTATCTAGACAAATATCGAGCAACAGCTCAATCAAAGAGTTCTTTACCTCGCTTGTCGTTACCACACCTTGGAACTGGTGTGTGAGAAGACATTTACAACATGCATCAGCCCTTCTTCTGAGCCTGATATTGCTCTCTTCAAGCGATTTCAGACCAAGTGCAAGGACTTGGACAAATCTTTGCCTCAGCCATTCACAGAGAAAGACATAGCGCCACACCTCCTTGAGCGTTGCGATGACCTCATGATTGAGTTCAACCGACTACTGGAACAACACACGCCACGTGAAGATTACAGGGAGCTAGTAAAGCTGTCTATAATCCTCTTGGGTGTACAGCCCAAGTATGGGATCAGGATATTGCGTCTTGTTGCCCTTCACCGTGCCCGCTGGATGGCAAAAATTATCTACGCCATCAAGATCTACCTGTTCCGATATTCAGAGCAATTCCACTTCACTGCAAGGGAAAAATCTGGAGTTCAAGGATTCGTCACTTCCAGCACATCGACGTACATTGTGTCTTGGTTCCGCGCGACATCTCCAGCTACAGCCCTGGCACAAGACCTCTAAATTTTTAAGATGCTGGTGTCCTACCCCAACAAGGCATTGGCCAAGGCGATAGCTACAGTCTTTGGTTACCATCTCTGGTACTTGAGTGAGATGATCACCTGACATGACCATTGAGATCAAGAGGGAGATGTTGAATGCCTTGCAGGATGAAGAGGGCCCTGACGATCTTCCTCAACGAGCAACGGTCGAGCTAACATCTATTGCACTTGCAGAGAAAACTTTTGCAAGTTTTGTGACGTCTGCCACGCCATCCTTCTTTGAGATCCTTGGGTTGGATTCAAGTTTCCTGGCACTTGACCCAACGGAGTAGCCCAACAATCTGGGATACTCCCTCGCCGCATCCTGCCTCAAGAAACTGCACACTGTGAACGACTTTGCTAGGTCTACGGTAGTAAAACACCTAATATAATAATAATGACTTCGCTGAGCAGGGCATTGCCTTGATGTAGGACTTCAACCTGGCCCTCACAAAGGACGAAGAGTAGAGGCAGTTCCTCTTTCAAGTAGTGGAGAAACACCAGAGGAATTACCCTAACACCAGCAAGTCCACAGTCACTTTAAACTAGGCTACAATGAGTGGAAAATGGGCGCCCATAAGACCTCCCCTTGAGGGAATATTACTCGAGAAGAGGGGAACTTAGAAACAGTGCTGTGAAATGAAATGTGTTTACAACTATGTTTATTGCATCAAATAAGGTGAATTTTAAATTGTTAGTGTTAAACAGTTTTCTAAATCACCTATGACGGAACAAAGAAAATTTCCATCCTGTTACTTAGAAAAAATTAGAAACTTCAAACTCGTTGAGCTACCCATAAATATTAATATTTTTAAAAATAAATTTGCATACATTGTTTTTGGAGCAAATGGAACATTTTAACTTCCAGTTCCTGGTAAAATATCAAAAGAATCAAAATTACCATCAAATAAGGGTCACCCTAATATTTATATATATATATATATATATAGATATATATCCAACTTCACCGCAGGAAAGGGAAAACGGAATTTTTTTTTTCGGAAATAGTTATTTCTTACTTCGAAAAAATGCGAGTGGTCTAAGGGTCGGTTTAATTGAAATCAAACGGTTGCTCGCTGCCTCAATGTGCACGGTTGTAATCCTACCCCAGCTCGGATTTTTTCTAAGTAGGAAATAACTATTTCCGAAGAAAAATTATTCCGTTTTCTCTCGTTTATAAACAGCATGACCAGGACAGAGCCGTAGATGCCTAGTAACATTTATTTTAAACGTTTCAGGATTATAACTAATCCCATCATCAGTGCTAAAGAAAGAATACAAAATACAGACTCAAATGTATACATAAAAAGTTAACACCTGTAATAAAATTGTGAAACATGAATATTAAATTTGAGACAAATTTATTGCATTGAAAATACGGAGGAAAAAAAACAACGAGGCAGTTTCTAAAAAATAGGAAGGAAAATAATTGACAGTGGAGTATATTTAATGGGACAATTGACTCTAGCAGGTAAAGGTCCGAGATGTTTTTTTTATTCCTTAGACGTCAAAAGTCACATTGTACACTTTTCCTCAATTATTTAAATTTAATAACACGGAAATATTAAATTTTCTTGTGAGCTCGACAAAAATAATAGAATATCTTTTCTTGACGTGAAGATTACCTGAATAGACAATCAATTCACGTCAAAATGTTTACCGAAACCCCGCTTTTTCAAACCTTGGTTTAATTTTTTTTAGCTTCTGTGATTCAAATTAAAAATTAATGCTATCCATACCGTCCTCCATAGAACAGATAACTTGCCTTCAACCTTTACAGCCATACATTTAGAATTCGAATTCTTAACAAAATTTTTACCTCCAATGGCTACTCCAAATCACGATTTCTGAGATAAATTAGTCTGTTTTTCAATAAAAAAATACTTGACTCTGCCTACACTGCAAACTGACAATAAATTAAAGATCTTCTTTTCCTTACCATACTTCGGTTAACAATCCGAAAATCTTAAAAAAGAGTTGTTAAAACTGTTAAATTCAGCCTATCCTCATTTATTACGATCTATTGTACTCATTAATGACTTCAGACTGGGATCATTATTTAAGTTCAAATATCAACCACCCACCAGTCTGCAATCTAAAATTATATACGTTTTTCGTTGTACGTGCAGTAGCACTGTATCATATGTAGGGGCAACAAGGCGTACGCTTTACTCCCGCTTCATGCAGCATTTGGGTAGATCAGAAAGAACTGGACTACACCTTTCAAAACCTGATCCATCTCCAATTCGAAACCATCTGTCACAATGTGGCTCTAGGGCTACACTAGAGAACTTCACGATACTTAATACGGTAAGAAACATCTCGGACCTTTACCTGCTAGAGTCGATTTATATTACAAAATTTCAACCCAGTCTAAATAATGACTCATTAAATATAGTCAATCATTAAAAAACATGCTAATTTGTTAAGTTTTACTTTGTTTTTTTGGGGGGGGGGTAGGGGTGCAAGAATAAAATCCACTGTCAATTACTTTCCTTCCTATTTTTAGAAATTCACTCGTTGGTTTTTTTTTTCCTCCGTTTTTCCAATGTAATCAATTCGTCTCAAATTTAATATTCATGTTTCACAATTTTATTGCATGTGTTAACATTTTATGTATATATTTAAGTCTAAATTTTGTATTCTTTCTTTAGCACTGATAATGGGATTAGTTATAATCCTGAAACGTTTGAAATAAATGTATCCTGGTCATCCTGTTTATACTTCGCCTGAAGTTTGCGTCCATCAATTCGTTTGCCACTTATATATGTTGTCGTGGGTTAGCCGAGATTATAGATTTTTTTTTATTAGGAATTTTCTGTCACATACTTTATATGCTTGTTTCCGCACACTGACTCAGTTTCTCCGCTCGCCACTTTATCCCACATGGGGCTGAAGGTCGAACATTCCTTTTGGGCGGTCGCAGAGGAGATAGAGGGGTCAGCGGAGCGGCTTTTTTTGCTGCTTGGATCCTCGTGAGTACGGACTGAGCCACTATTGTTGGGGAGAGTTGGGTGCTCTGACCTATCAAAACTGCACAGAATTTGATCGGCGCGGCCACTACTTCAGTCCAACCTTTAAAGTATTGGCACTGGATGTGGCATCGGATGATGGGAAATTTATTTGCTTTACCAAGGAAGTCTTGGTAAATCTCTTATGATTTGGGCTGACAGGGAGGAGCAATTTGTCGCTCACCACTATACAGGTGCACCCTGTATCTCTTACCAAAGTTGAGACTCTGCACGTATTTACATCGCCTGCTTCGAACTTTAATCTTCCCGGTGAGCTTATGTTAAATAAAAAGTTTACTTGTTTCGGGGTGTTCGTTGTGGCCGAAGGCGGAGTGGCAGCAGGGGTTTGTCCTTGGGGAACCTTGGTTGTGACATTATGTACTTGTTGTACCAAGGTATTTCTAAGCTGGGAATTCTGCTTGCAGTGTAAACTCAAATGTCCCGGCGACCTCAATTATAACAGGAAATAGGTTTACTGGAATATGCTCCTGACAAAGGAGGAGTAGTACCCTGGGTTGGTTTCCCATAGTTATCCCGCGGTGGGAAAACCCTGGGTTTGGAAGGTTCTGAGCTCCTTCCAAACTTATAGGGCTTCTTTATTTGTGGTTTCAGAGGGTATCCACATTTCTTTGGGGACGAGAGCTTGTTTTTGTTTCCCTCTCTCGGATATAACCGGTGTTTTGACTAGTGTATATCGGCTTCGGTCAAATACTCGTTGAAGTACTCGGCTCTCCTCTCCTTGACAAAGGCCCTTAATTATGAAGGCAGGGTGCATAACAGCTGGTCCTTCAGTATGAAGTCGACGAGTGAGTCAAAATCGTTTCTCACTTTGGCTGAATCCAACCAAAATTGGAGGTGCCTCTTGAGGATAAACCGAAACTGCCGGTAGGTTTGTCCGCGCTGAATTCTAGCCTGCCTAAATTTTATTCTATAATCTTCAGGATTTAGGTTAATAGTTCCCAGTAGTTCTGCTTTGAGGATAAAGTAGTCTACTGTAGCTTCAGAGGGCAGAGATACGAATATGTCTCGTACGCGTGTACTAAGAAGGGGGAGTAGTCTGGCTATACCGTCTGTTTCGATATCCCAGTGGTTCACTTCAAAAGTCTTTTCGAAGAGCGAGAGGTACGTGTATAGGTCGCCCTTGTCCTTGTACGCTGAAAGCTTGATAATTGGGACCTGAGATGTCCCAGGCCTGGACCACACGGACTACACTTCCACTTGGTTCCTGCTCAATGCTTTCTCGTGTTCTCGTATCTTTTCCCTCTCTTCTGTTTCCATCTGTATATTTCTCTCTTCTGCTTCCATCTGTCTCTTTCTCTCTTCTGCTTGTCATTGAGCTTCTTCTCTCCTGATTTCCGCTTATATCTGTATCTTTCTCTCCTCTGCCTGCCCTTGAGCTTCTTCTCTTTTTATTTTCGCCTCTCTTTGTGCTTCTTCTCTCCTTACTTCCCTTTCCGTCCTTTCTTTATCTTGGACGTAGGGAAGGAGTTCTTTATCCTTTAGTCCAAGAATTTGGCCTTGTTTGTGAAATATTTCAAACGCAGACATTTTGTCTATGTTCTTCGAAACCTCACCGATGTAACGAACGTTAGGTATACAACCTGTAGTCAATTAGCTTTTCCTACTCTAACCTTACCTTTCAATGAACCTCTTAATTGAATTATCCCTTTCCAAAAACAACACAAAACAAATGACCCTTCGTTAAATTGTCTTTCCTATTTGTGTAAATACATTTTCCTGAATCTTTAAGACTTGTTTGATTTAACCTTATTTAAATTTTCTCTGAACGGGTTGGCAATTATTTGTTCTTAGCAAGGGCTTTTAAGATAATCTTATACTTGGGTTCTTCTGAAGTAACCGCATTAACCTGACACCACTTAAATATGTCGTGGGTTAACCGAGATTATAGATTCTTATTTTTATTATGATTAATAAAAATGAGTCGTACGTTCGTACTTCAGAAATCGCTTCAGGATCGGTCTCTAAGAGTGCTTTACTTAATCTTTATTCTAATGAATGAATAAACGGGGAGTTTTTTCTTGAATTTACCAAATACTGCCAACGCAACTCGTTCAAGGATTATTTAAAAAAAACTTCTACCAAAGAATAGACTTTTACTGAACATTAATCAAATCACACAAAATTACTATATACACGTAAAAGAAACAAATAACAAAATGGTTTTTAAGTCCTGCTATCAATACTCTGTTCTTGGTGGTTTTATGGGAGAACACTTTACTATAAATAACCCTCGTATTTAAGATATACAAATAATCTACTTTAAACGATCACGGGGACATAAAAATACAATTGATTACTTACATTAGATATTGGTTATTACCCAAGGCATCCAACGGAAACACCTTCGTTAAATATGGGAGGCAACGTGAGCGTAGTTCGTTGGTTTCTCACTAGATGGAGATATTTTGAATAAAAGGTGCGCGAGTGACGACACACAGAATTTCGATTTGGCGTAGGAGAATCAAAACAAAGTCGCCGATGAAGCAGGTGGGTTCTTGGACGTTTATGACCTTGAAAAGTTTTTCTTCAGAAGAGGTTGGAATATGTTTATATTCTTTTCTAGCGATCTGGGTCTCGCTTATAGAGTTTCTCTTTTGGATGAGAAATCTATCTAGTTTGGAGTTGTCAAACTCAGATAGAGTAAGATCAATTGACGATCTTTGAGTAATAGAGCTGTGGTGAGAGTATTTGTAGTTGAGATCATTTGACGATCCTTGGGCTCAAACTGTGCGAGACTACTTGGAACAATCTGATATTGTCTAAGAAACTGAAAGTCTTTCTTAACTTGCAGTGAAATTCTCTACCGGTGACTTCTCTATCTCTTTACGAAAACAAAAAAATCCAAGTTTTCCCCTGTCCACCTGTCTTATACGTCTCTCGAGGGTCTTAGTGAGTGGGTAATCCCAGTCCCACTTCCTGGACATATATTTTATTGCCGCAACGAGGTAAAGCGTATCCAATACACCTACCTTAGCCACTTCCGGTAAATAATAATAACCCCGGTGCGTACCCTTTTGATAAAAAATAAGATGATGATCTCCTGAGTGTGTTTTCCACTCAGTAAAAGCCCACTATGGGTAAGTCGGTGAAATATTAAGATTTAAGCCGAGTCGATTGCCTAATAATTGCCAAAGGATCGTCCAAAATAGTTAAATATACATTACAAAAATAATCTTTAATGTACATGAATTTGAAATAAGTAACAGCGTATATAAATATAAATAGGATCAATCTTGTACTGAATAAATGAGTCTACAAAATGTCGTGGGGATTACTTGCAGATTACTCACTGGGATGTTTGCGTCTTAATGACACCAGACAGAACGAAGGGAATATTATTATTGAGTTGAACACTGAATAAAGTAAACACTTCTAATATTCGAGGGTATGGGCTTGGGATGAGAATGAATTCTAGTTCACAAATAAACTGGTGAAGTTAGGGGAGGGGATAATTCAATTAACGATACCTTTGAGTTCGTAAGTATTTTTGAAGGGGGGCGGTGAAGATATTCTGGTTACGATGATCGCACCTAGTCCGGCCATCCGAGGTTACTGAATGATAGGGTAATCCTAGACCGGTGATATGCGGATCCTATGCGGGATCACAAAAGTGAGCCAGACGGTGACTCAAATCGGACTTCTTCCTTGAAGTACCTGTCTAATTATTTGGCTCTTAGAGTGGGTAGCCAAAACCGATTACCTAGCTATGTCTAGGGTAATCCGCAGAGGAAAAACCTGTGTAACCTCAGACTCTGAATGGGAGGGGGAGGGGGCTGCAAGAAGTTTGGCACCTACAAGTACCGTGACGGCAACAACGAATTCCTCGAGAAGTTCCTTCCTTGCAGCTGGTGAACGGTTTCCTATGTGGATTGATTTTCACACACTCGACGTAGGTCCAATAGCTTCTGCCTGATTCCAGGGACAAGTCTTCCTTTTATTTCTCTCACGAGCAGAATCGAGACTTAGAATCGAATTCTCGTAAAATCCGTATCGTCGCGCGAAAGACCTTTTTTTCATCTTTGAGCTGACGGTATTTCTTTCACGCCTTCAAACCATCTCGGAGTTTACGGTGGTGCGAAAAAAGGCGACGGGGAATTCGACACGAGAGGTGCATTTTAGGATTACGAGAGGGCGCGCAGCTTTGCGTCGGAGTGTTTCTGCTTACACCTATGTACGCGGTATTTAGACTCCTACATCCTACCCGTTTTGGAAGACATTATTCTGACGTTTAACTAGGAATAATGTATACTTTTAACATTGGCTACACGAACAATACAGAAAAAAAACAACAAAGAAAAAAACAAATCAAAACGAGAGTTTAACGAATACAGGAACATAAAAATAATCATGACGGAAAAAGGAACACACGGGTTTCCGGTCATATACAGGAAACTCCGGAGTAATTAAGAGCTGATGCCTAAGTACAAAAGAAATAAATGTTATATTCGATACATTAATCAAGGTAGCATGATATAAGACCCACATTTCATAAAAAAAAAGAAAAGAAGCAATCAAAAATTAATCACGGCAGTTTTAGAGCGTGTCATATTATCAACTTTACAAATATAATATATGACTCAATTAGTGGGCGGATCCTAAACCTTTATCCAAAACTTACATAGCTATAATACCGGTTATTTACAAAGACTCATGGGATTCGTCTACCGGGTTCCTATCGGACTATCCGCTAGTACATTAAGAGATCTCTTTAGATATCGGATATCCTATTGATATTCGGATAATAACAGGGCCCAACACATGAGTCTTCCATTCTGACTCTATCAACCTTTTAAATAATCTAGGGGTTCGTGATCCGTTTCTATGGAGAACGGTCTACCTGTTAAATTTACATGAAACATTTGCACTCCAAACCTGATAGCTAAGGCTTGTAGCTCGTCATTGGCATACTTCTTTTCCCGATCGGAAGGTTTCCGACTTGCAAAAGCCACCGGGAATGGCACTTCTGCCTCGTATTGCAACAGGGTGCATCCAAGTTCAAGGTTAGGGGTGCCGATCTGATGGCGATTTTCTCCTCGGGATTAGATCAGAGCAGGATAGGGGCAGTCACTGGTTTCCGTTTGAGTCTGCCGAAGCTGGCAATAGCCCTGGGGTTCCACTTAATAGGGTCTGGAGATTTCTTTCTATGCAGATCATTTAAGGAGGAGGCGACGGACTCGAAATTGGGGACAATATGCCGATAGGAGGAAGCTGCTTCTAATGACATATGTCATAATAATTGAGAGCACGCGACTTAGGCCTATTGACCTTGTTATCCAAGCCTATTGGCACTGATTTGGATTTATTTGATGACTTGGAAATTATTAAGAGTGAATTTTTATCAATTACCATTTTATCAATTTCATTATATGTCTCATAGATTTGGCTTCTCCAAGTCCATCTTTGCCGTTGCTTCTTTTTTTGAACATAGAATTAGCACTTTTGTGGTCTTGAGCGAGGGTAAATTCCACCCGATCTTGGCCATTTTCATTTGGTTCCAGTTTGAAAACTTTTCCCTGCATTAAAGTCTCCTATGACGATAATAAAATGGGCTTTTTTCGTTGAGTTTTCTCCCGATCTTATCAGAGACTCAAATTTCTTCTTCCTCCTCACCAGCAAATGTCGGTGCGTATATTTGGACTCATTTGAGGTCGTATTATTTGAGACTTGACGTAATCTACTCTTTCTTATATTACATGAAACTCTATTATCATTTCTCTGAGTTCCCTCTGTATCAGGAATCTCACTCCATGTTGCCTTTGATCTTCTTTTTCTTTGTGATAGAGTAGTTAATGATCACTTGATTCAGTGATAGCTTTCCCGTATCATCAGGTTTTGCACAGACGATTTATTTTGCCAGTTTAATATCATTGAATTCAGTGAGGAGTTCTGTGAGATGGGCCTCTTCAGTTGAAGGCTACAATGTAAAAGACTTTATTATTTAGGATTAAAATTGGTGGAGGCAGTCACATTTTGACTCAGCCCCCCGGCATACATAAACACTTTGGCTGTTGTAGTGAGTCACAATCTGGCTCAAACCACCCGTCTATACAAACACTGCGATTGGACCTTAGTTGAAATAAGTTACCCAATGGAAGTTGATAGCCAGGGTCAATCATATATATATATATATATATATATATATATATATATATATATATATATATATATATATATATATATATACATATATATATATATATATATATATATATATATATATATATATATATACATATATATATATATATATATATATATATATATATATATATGAATGCAATGTCCCGCAGTAAAAATGAAAAAGGTGCTTCCAAGTACTTTCGAACCATATTCAGTTCATTCTCAAGGATAACTACAAGAGAAAATATTATGATAAAGAACCGCTTCTAAGACAAGAAATCACCAATGGGAAGTAGAAAAGGGACGGGTAAATTCACATTAAGTACAGGTAGAAAGGTCAAGCCAAGAGGCAGAAAGTAGTAGGAATAGAGCAAAAAGGGTTAAAACGATTAAAAGATAAAGCGATAGTCTCAAGAAGGAGATTAATCAAGAAAGTTATTCATTTCATATATATATATATATATATATATAAACTCAAAATGGTACCAAACTTGCTTCATTCTCACCTTCTCCCAACAGTTCAGGACCAAATTGTGTATGATGACTTTATTTGTAAGGTTCATGGCGCCCCTTATTACAAATCAAAAGCAATAACTAAGTTATTGAGTGAGAATATGTTCAAACTTTAGGGTCCTTGGCCCAAGAATTCATCAGATTTTAAGCCAATGAGGAATTCGTGGACGATAATCAAACTGGTGATTGATAAACAGAAGCCATCCATAATGAGCAATTGCGGGGTGTTTTTTAACCAAATGGATCAATATTAGTGAATATATCATCACAAATATAATCTCCAACTTGCCTAGACGAATTATATCAGTCCTGAAGAAAAAGAAACTTCATTGGAAATATTTATGAGTAAAATGGATCTGGGCTCTAAATTTTTGTATATTTCACCTTCATGTTATGATAAAAAAATACTAAACCAAATTGCAACGTATTATCAGTTATATGAATTTTATAAATCGGAGAAGATATAGGAGTTTCTAAACATTGGCCCATAACTGTTGTACATGACGGGCACATTTCCGTGAAATCCGATATTTATGTACTTTGGAAAAATGTAGATATTGAAAGGAAAAAATTATTCTGCTGACGTGGCATTATCGAAAAGAAGGACTCAAAACGTAAGCCCCAAAAGATATCGATTTTTTATGAGTCCTTTTCTATTTATCGATTTTCTTTAGAGCTAAATCAGCCTCTTTCTGATTTCTTTTTAATTAATTGAGGAAAAAAAGAAGAGAAACATAATCAGTGAATGAAAAGGGTTACTTTGAAGAGGAACGGACGGAGAGGCAGACGAGAGACATTTGACATAACAGTAAGATGAGACTACTATTGATTTTTAACTATAAAAACGTCTATTACAATTATTTCAAATAATATTTGTCTGAAAAATATTTTGAGATGAAAATGAAGTTATGATAAATTAAAATAAATAACAGGTAAATAACAAATTATCCAAACATAGAAACTACTTGAAATAATTTCACTAAGTCTGGCGTTTTTCAACAGGTGGCCACCTCTTTTCTAAAAATCCACCTGACATGACATTTTAGGAACTTTAGGACCAAATCGAGCAACGTGGCACTAAAATTACTGGTATTATTTTAAGAGAAGTTTCTTATTTCAGAGATAGGTGGGTATTTCTGCAACAAATACTACAACACCGAAGATATTTTAACTCTACTTATCTTCAGAATTTAGCGCAAATCATTCGTTTTCACTCTTTTTTTTCTATTTATTCTTTTTTGTTTTTAAGAAATTAGTGTCCTTTTGAATCTAACGCATAATGAGAGCTTTATATAATATTGTACTGTTCAAATTTAAACTATTTCCAATAACAGGAAAATGAAGACGTACGTGATGGTAGAGAACATAATATATCAAAACAAACGTCTCGGAACAATTTTTGTTCCAATTTCAGTGGCTAAAAATATTAAATAAAAATATATCATATTTATCAGACAAATTAAACAACAAATATCGGCCAGAAAAAGAGCTAAAAGGGTAATAGAAAATAACTAAAAGTAAAAATAATATGAATAAAAATGAATCAATAAAAATGGAACTTTAACCAAAAGAAAAATAAACAAATTTAAACTTACAATGATTAGATACGAGTAATTAAAAACTGGACAATTATAGAGAATATGTCGGAATAAATATTTGTTTGACTAGAACTAAGGAATTAAAAACGGGAAATAGTGAACAATCATAAAAAAAACAACTTAAAGGCATACACACATAAAAATTAAATAAGATTATTTTAGAGGTATACGAGTTTAGTATATATATATATATATATATATATATATATATATATATGTATCGAGGCCAAGGAAATAATAACAAAAGACATCTGGGTTTAGCTTTGCCCCTCCGATGTTCTCCGGTAACATAGGAGAACGGGCAAAAGGGTAAATGTTACGAGACAGATTCCTGACCTTAGCTCAAAAGGCAGGCCCTTCTAGGGTGTACTTATAAACAATCCATTAAAAAATGCAAACTGCCGATCTCGTATTACCCTCTCTTTAGAGCTACAAGACGCCAAGCGCGGGAGACCAACCTGAGGTCTTATCTTGCGAGTCACCCCTCCACTTCCCCCTTACTCTGCGGGAGTAATTTCGGTATATAACAGGTTGACCCGAGGAAAAGTGGCTTTTTGTTCGTTCTAACGGAAGAGACAAGAAAGTCACCGGTTGAGAGATTTTTCGAGTTCGAAAAGAAAACAGAAAAATCACCGGTAAAAATTTTTCGGCTAGTTAAGGAGAACTTGCAGTCCTTGTGCAAAACCAGATTGTACCAAGGAAGCTCGGCGCCGTTCGAGCCCCAAGATTATTGAGTATCAATCAACCCAGTTTGAGGCCTCCAAATCTTACTCTATCTGAGTTGGACAAACTCCAACTATATACAAAAAAGACCACGATTTCATCTCTCCCGGAAGAAAACGAGGGCAAGGTCGCCCCTACCGCCTAAAAAAATAGAAGGACTTTTCGCTTGAAGTCGCAAACAACCAACTACTCGAGCTACGCCTCTCCGGAAAAAAATCTCCGAGGATAGTCTAACTGGTCGCGGGTATTTAATATCCATTACCTTATGTAAGTAGAGAATATCCTGTTGTTTATGTCCTCGTGCATAATAATTAGTTGATTGAATGTCTGGCCAAGGACAAAGATATTAACCTTAAATTGTTCCCCCCGTAAAATTCTATCTCATATCGAGCCTTGAGAGCTCACACAGTAATCCCATTTTCTTTTTTAAGTGTATTTAGATCTGTATTTGTTTTATGTTATTTAGTAAAAGGGTTTATGTTCATTAGAGTCTATTTTTTAAGTAAAAGTACTGTTTTAACTATCCTCGAACGAGTTAAAAGTGGCAATATTAATAAAGTCATGAAAGAAACTCCTTTTTTCATTCCCTAGAATAAAAATAAAGATTAACACTCTTACAGAATGATCCTCAAGCGATCACCGAGGCACGAACCTATGCCTCAAGTCAAAGTTTATTTGGTTTATTAAAAATTAATAAAACAAATAAATATTTACATATAATCTCGGCTAACCTACGACAATTGTTTAGAATAGAGTAATTTAATTGAAAATGAGGAAGATCTGAATAAAAAGCAAAACATTACAATTACTAACCTTGTAGGAGCAACTAATTGTATTAATAGAAATGGTGACGGAGTGAGTTGTGTTGAGTGGATCTAAGGAAATTGGTTGGTTGGAAGATGTTTACTGGGTCATTAATTTGATTGATGAAGCTTTTTCATTTAATTGAGATTTTTAATTTTTAGAATAGTTAGTTTGATAATGGAAATTTTATTTAGAAAATTTCCTGAAACACTTTTTTCATTACACTTACTTGAAGGTAAGACATTTTTGTCCTTACTCATTGTAAGGCGATTATTGATGCTGCAAAGTCTTTGTCAGAGACAGAGAGAGAAGACGCGCGCGCTCGTCTTTCAAGGAGAGAGAGAGAGAGAGAGAGAGAGATAGAGAGAGAGAGAGAGAGAGAGAGAGAGAGAGAGAGTGGACTCACCTGATCAACCCTTTTTAATCCACGCTAACGAGGGACAAAATCGCGAAGGTCGTGATGGGCTGGAGGCACAATTTTCCGGAAGCATTAGATGTGCTTAAGAGCAAGAAGGGTCTCGCCTGGGATTATTCTGTGACGGCAGGAATTGGGCAATGTCCACCTCGACCGGCGAAGCATCTGTCAACTGGAAACCTCGCCCTTTCGGGCGCCGGGAAAATCCCCTCAGTCTCAACCCTATAAAACGTCCGACGCCAGACTTGGACAGCAGTAAGTAACCACCTGTGTCCCGAGTACCAGCAAGTATCTGCCATCTTCCTGTCCCTTTCAGTTCCGCGCGAACTCTAGCAGAACCCGCAAAGTTCCTTGTATTCTATTAGAACTCGCGAGGTCAACCCAGTACTCGTTGGTAACCGTTCCCAGAACGCGACGCATCCAATTCTCTTTTCGGTTAATTAAATGCACTGATCAAAAAAAAATATTAATAACTATTTTAAAACATTACTGATAGTTAAAAGCCTTTACTTATTACAATCAATTAATATACGAGGGCATTACAGAAATAGGAAGGATTGACAATCCCTCACATAAGTTTGAGCAATTAATTGAACATATATAGTTTTAAATTATTAATCAGGATGTCGAAAAATGAGCATAATAGGAAGTCAACGTTTATAATTTAACGCCATATTTTGGCAATGGAATTTTGCTTCATGGAGGAATAAGAACCAAGGAATCAGTTTGAAGATACTTTAACTATGGAGAGGTTTGAAGAATCTTAATCTCTTAAAGAGAGCTTAAGGATAAGCTAAGAAAAATGTAGATTTTGTCTATTACTGGTAGTTTCCCGCTTGTACACAAAGGCATTAGATTTTGTGAAACAATAAAATTATCTAGTTTATATATACATATCATTAATTATATTTATATTTACATCTTAATTATGTATGCGTTGATGGCATTTTACAACTAATTAAATAGCTAGTTACAATACCAGCTAACGCTTTGTTGCCAATAAGTGTGTGTCATGTCCAGCCTGTTTGTCCCTCACTTGTGGTATGTGTATGCGTCAACATAAACCGCAATGCTTGTTCCAACATTTGTGAAGGTTGGAAAAATAAGTTCTTCAACCATTTTGGTCACTATCATGCCTCATTCTGGTTCTTCAACGCTGTGTGTAGCTGCAGGGTAAGAAGAGGGTGGCTGAGTTTCTTGGTGACGCTGAATGGAATATTTAATGCTGCTCATCAACAGTAAAAATACTGTCAATAAATGGCTCAGTATTATGAAGCATTAAATTTAACATGTCATCATTTGTCAAAAAATGACAGGTAAATTCAGAAATCTTAAGAAACTATATAAATTAACGAGGGTATCTTTCATCCAAAGCTTGCAAGTAGAGATCTGTAAAGAATGTGTTGAAGATAAAGGAAGTGAAAATGTGTGAGAGATATGTAGAATTTCATGTAGTCATTTGGAAAGGGAGGGGCAACAATCGTCCAGATATCAGCACTAACATGCTGGTCAATGTTACATCTAACACCCGATTACGGAAGCCAGGGATGCGTACAATTCTTCCAAGCAACGCCATCATATTTAAATTTAATTTTCAGTTAATTCATGCTTTTAAATACTTTTTATTACGTTTTTTGTTTGTGGTATTTAAATAAAATGTGATTTTTTCCATGTGATCTTTTCTCTAAAACCTCGGTGTAGTATATGAGTGAGTTTTATGCTCATCGCTATCATACTAATGTATGACCGACCTTGAGTGGAATTCGAGCAGCCAAAAATTTCCAAACCTTTCTCACGATCCTGTGTTTACACTTTTGCCTCCTTATTCTTCGAAGCTTTCTATTTCTCCCTTCCCCCACCCCATCACAAGGAAACTGTCTTCTTTTTCAACCACAGTGATTGAAATCCAACATGGGGAAGGAAATAAAATGACCGGTATCTTCAGGAGAGTTAAAATGAAGGAGACATGGCTAGAATTTCTTGAAAGAGTATTTTTTCCTTTGATCTATCCGTTCCCATCCAAGTTCTTCGATACAGACCGTGAATAGACAAATATTGCCCATTTTACGTCAAACTGGATATTTTAGTCGACTGAAGGAGAAATTTCCGGATCATGGAATTACCTTGAGAGAAACCTCAACTCATGGGAAGGAGAAGCAGATAAGTCTCGTTATTTGAATTAAAAACGCTTCAATATTTGATGATTTTGATCATTTTGTCTAACATTCATAAATATAATTAATTCATGCGATGTAATCAATGTATGGAAATAATAAACCATCAAAAATAAATCAATTTTCTTGTATCGTATCGTCTAGATAGCAGAGTAAACATGTAATGTTTCCACTTTCTACTGAGTCAGTCAATGACCTAATTATCCTTAGAGTATATTTGGGCTCGCAACTTGTTGGGATCAGTCTCCATAACTACTCACTTGGGTTCAACACAAAAAACAACGTTTTCCGTGGAAGCGCCTAAAAATTCAATGATAAAAATTATGGAATTAGACGCACTATAATATCTCTGTTAAAGAGTTGAGACATACACTACTTTAAATCACTTACAGCGAAAATCTATCGCAAGAGAGTGCTTGCAACCCTCCTAAAAGTCCCAGGGAGAGGTTAAGAGAGAAAAATTAACCTATATCGGAATTATATACAACAAACGCTCACATAAAAATCGCGATCGTTACTAATGACTCACTTTCATAAGTTCAATGTTATTATAATACGCCTCATGAGAGATAGAAAATCGTCACCGTTTATCCCCATAAGATCCAACGAGCTTAAATAGGAGAAATACTGCCATTTGCACGGGGAAGCGATGACCTAAAAGGAAACTAAGCTAGATAATGTGTCCTTGTCTATACATTGGTAGTAGTTAGCATGTTAATCGTAAGCAGTATAGGGCTCAGAATCTTGAAGCCAGTGCGACCCAGTATTTTTCTGTTATTGTCTATGTAAACTTTAGCTTCCAGCGGAGACTATTGATTTTTCATCTTTCGCCAAATGTGCTAGTTTACCTTCAATAAACTAGAGGGAGAGAGCTTCCGATTACTGTCATTGTTAGTCTATCCTCTTTATATATTAGTTTCCAAATTGCGCGCCTCGATATATGGCCTTTTTATTAGTTACGATGCGAAGTTGTGAAATTATTTTTCATATATTCATATCTCGAATAAAATAACAGAGATGAGAGAGATCAATAGTCATTGAAGTAACGGAACTTGTCCTTCTCTATATTATTTTGGTTATTGGGTAAATAAATTGTTTTATATTGGCTACATTGTCAAAAAAACGAAGACTTGCTTTTTATGTCTACATTTTTTTACTTTTTATTTTTCTAACCCGCTCTTAGAGTAAAACTAGAACAATATTCTTAAATTGATTTGGTTACTTTTGTCTATTTACTGGATTCTTTTTTTCCATTTGTCCTTTATGTTCATTTTCAAATCATATGAAATAAAACAAATACAAGATTTACTTCTATTTCATTTGATTAAATTGTTTTGGGGGCATTTTTAAAATTTTATTTATAGAATTGAGTCATGTCGATACCAGTTAGGGTATAGATTTAATTCCTTAGTCATGCGTTTCTCTCTCTCTTATCAAAGCATCAATATATATATCTACCTAAATATTTATTCATTTTCTTTTACTCAACACATTTCTTGGGCATGGAAAACCAAATATAAAAGAAAAATGTAAACTTGAAATCTGTTATATTATTTGCTGCATTTGATCCGTGTTTGACTTAGATCATTTCTATTTATTTTTCCTGATAATACAATATTAAAAATAGATCCTTGTTTTGCGCTTTTTGAGGCTTAGAATCTTCACACAGCTCTGGTTGGCTTGGCAATAAGGAAAGACTTGAGAGAAGAGGTGTAGCTTCAAGGTAACCTTAATAGCATCAAATTATCTAGAGAAGCGTAGAGAAGCAGACATAACTTGCCTATGGAAGAAAATTAAAGAAACATGAAGCGCGAACAGCAGAGAAGACTACAAGGTACAAGGAATAGGGAAATTTGCAGAAGGAGATATCTTCAAGGTTCTCTATAGGTTCATTGATGGAGATAAGATGGAGGATGCCAATTCATTTGAAAATTTAGGTAAGAGAAAGCCAGGGGACATCATAATGCAGGTTATTACACCAGAGAAAATACTCAGAGAAAAAAGAGCACAAGCAAGAAATTTTGGAACTAGTTGAGGGAGTCGAAGATTGGAAGCAAATGATTCAGCGAGAAGAGAGTATGGTAATTGAGGCGGCAAATGACAAAAGCATGGTTAGCAATCTCGAACCTAACGTGTTTATAGCAGTAGAGATAGAGCTAAGATTCCGCAGAACTAGAGCGAGGATTTGCATAAATATTAGCAACATCTGATTAGGAAAATAAAATGTGAGGAAATGTCCTCTTCTGAATTTGAATGCTCTTTATGGTCTGCGGCTAGAAACATATCTTTCATCTTCTTTTGCACTTTTCTAAACCTGAATTGCATGATGATGGATTAATGATGATTTTTTTACGATAAATATCCTCTCTTTTGATCCCTATCTTTTTTTACTCAACTCTGGCAATTTCACTAGTAATGCTCCTACCAAATTGCCTCTGTCTAAACCTATACCAAAAACCTTTATTTAAAGTAAAGCTGTCCAGAAGACTCTCCGTTTTATAAAACCTCAGAAATTTAAGTTTAGATGCTGTACAACTTCGTGTGATGAAAGATTTCTCCTGCGAGCCCGCATCTGTTCTAACCCGTCCCTTTCACTATTGTCATTCGTCAAAAATATTTTCCTTCTGTGTCGAAGCACGCGCAGGACCAGGGATTCCTGAAAAATCGGAAGCGCTCTATTTCTCCTGATTAACGGTCCGTTGCTCTCTTCGCAACTATCTTCAATGAAACTTTCTTAAACATTTTTAATTATGTACCCTCTTCTCTAATTACCATTACGGGTTCTGCAAGGATCACTCCACTGGTGATCTCTTGTCATACCTTACTCGAGTATCAGTAGTAGTTCTCTGTTTGGGATTACAGTGAATATTTTTAAGGAGGGAGGTTAGTTACTAAAAGTGCACGAGCTAGAGAAAAGACTCCGTGTGGGCTTGAAAGGTATGTTATCAGATGATGAGGAAGATAGACAGATGGAATTCTATAACGTATATCAACTATCCTGTCAGAGACCGATTCAAACATATCGAGAAGAGACGAACGCGTCAGAAGGGAAGAGTGACTAACAAAAACTTCACTTTGTAAATAGAATATGTTTATTATCAAAAAGGATACCACTAGACTGGATTTCACGCTCAGACTTCCAAACGCCGATGCAGACGTGAGTAGCAAGGCAGAAATGGAGAGAAGCCTTCTCATTTTGCATGTCTAGAGAGAGACCACCAAAAAGGCGCCCCTCACAAGCTCCTCTCTCTGTCAAGAACCAAAGGCGTGTGCCTCAGTGAGAGGAAGTGGGAGAAGACTTGACAAGGACATCAAGACAGGTTTGGATCATCGAGGGATTAGAGCTGAGTAACAACTCGTTTTAGTCACTGAAGCGATCGGTATAAGCTAACGAGGGGATGAATGAAAACTGGTCCCTTATTATCAGTTTCGTATCAGATGAGAATTTACAATGCCGAGACTTAGAATAATACTTTCCCACTTTGCAGCATTCCACAGGAGATGTTCAATAGCGAATGCTCCACTAGTCCCTTTATTTTTTTTTTAATTAAAAGTGGTTTCTTAGCAGGGGAGCGTTCGTTTAATCGCACCTCTCCCAACATGATGCAGTCTGGCGAGACACATTCAAATTCAGGTTCTTGGCAACTTGACGTGAAATACCAGCTGCTCTCTAATATTGGTCGTTAATCGACACTCGTTGCATCGTGTAATCACCCATTGGATGTTTTTTTGAAGTCTGACTAGTTTTTTTCGTCGGACCAGGTATCTTGATGGATCTGTATGATAGTAAATCACTCCTTTTGACTGATACCAATGTCTCAAAATGTGAGACAGTGTCATTTCTTCGTTCTTCTACAAGACAACCTTCCCTATTATAAATAAGGAATATAATCAGTAGTAGTCTACAATGCATGTGGGACATAGTTTATATATATATATATATATATATATATATATATAGCTGGCCGTAATTCTAATGAAACTGGTTTTCCATAACTAATAGATGTTTATTTATAAAGGACCTGTTAATTGTAAAGTAATGTTCGTTTTCATATTTTTTGTTATAAAGCACTTGTATGAGGCCTAAGCTGAAAAAGGATCGTTTTCAAAATCAATTGTTTTGAGACTTTTAATTTTTGCAGGCCAATTTGGTAAAAGAAAATCCTATTTGGGAAAACTTGTCGTTTTATGTAGTATTTACCAAATCAAAGCAGCCATCAGAATTTAGCGATTTTCCTTTTACGTATAAAATTATGTCCTATTTCTTTTGACTTATTTAACTGGCTGTGAAGGAAATACGAGTAATATACAATTGGGAAGACCTCTGTGCGCCTAATTTTCTGTTCACTTTACCGATGAAGCATTTTAACAATTTATATCTTATATTGATTGGCCCCATTAACTATCTGATTGAAACATTTACCCCATGGAATAAGTTTTATTGTCTCCCCAATAGAGTACTTAATATACAAATTTTTAACCCTGTACCCCCCCCCCCTCCTCAGATTTCTGTTTGTCTTTTGTATATATTTTCCTTGAGACGTCGCATCATTTTCTTCTACCTCTGAGGCTTGATTTTTGGATGAAACACACAGCCCTAGATAAAGGAAACATTCAAGAGATGTTAGAACTGTATTTTTGACTGACATGAGCACTAAAGCCAATTTTTAGAGTTGATATAGGTAAATTTGTTCTAGCTGTTGTTAGCATACGAAATTACTGTACATTTTTATTCCATTTATTTTATTTACTATTATGCTTCTAACAAAATAGTTTTAACAAGCCATGAAAGGATCTAGTATAAAGGATCAAAGTCATTTAGAAATTTATATTGCGGCTGATACTGATCATTCTCATAAATTCACAGTATTATATTTTCAGCACTTATTTGTTTATACTATCCAAGACAGCTCGTCTTTCTTCCTTTTTCATATCTAGCCTTAGTCACAGTTGTATTCCTTGCATTGCTGAAACACAAGAGGTCTTATGTTTTTGTCTACGGATATAATATCTTTGCCATATTTTTTCGTAAGTTTAGATTTTATTATTTCTTTGTTGGTAGATCACGATCATTTCCCTTAAAGTATTCATCTAGGAAATACCGATTATTATCAATTCAGCTTAACGTAGGTAAAAGAAATAGTCATTGCCTTTGAAACTGTAACAGTTTGGGACGACTAAGTTTCTCGCACACCTCAATTTTTTTGTTCTGATTTTATTAACTCATTTGCTGCGTCTTCGCCACGACGAAAATTGGAATCAGGTACTACACATCTCAGAGACGTAACCTTAGAGAGATTTGTGGTCTTGCTCTTGCAATTCATAGCACCGGAAACAAAGGAAAAGTTCAATTCATTTGGGAATGGATAACATAATAAAAAATTGTGAATAAACCACACTGACAGTTAAAGATGTATATTTCAATTATATTTCCATTGTTTCAGTGATTATTGTTTACTTCATCATTGGTAGGAATTGAGAAGGAGTTATCGGTAGAATAGATTGAATAATATAAATACAATAGAGCATAGAAATATATTGAGCAGGTTAAAGTGATACATTTAGTTTCTTCTTTCTTCTGAACTCTCCCACAACAATGTCAGTATATCCAGCTTTGCTCCCAAACACCGTAACCTAATATGACTTGTGTGCCTTTGGTAGGTATTCTGGTCAGGGAGTTTTAATCAGTTCCAGTCATGCGAATTTTTGGTGGACATTTATTGCTTTCGATTCATTTCGCTTTACCCCCTCTGTGACTTATTCATCCACTTTGACACCAGTCGAGCTCTGTACCAATAATGATGGTGATAGTGGCTGTTCAACTGTATGCAAATGTACTCTTTTTGCGAGCGTAAGTTTTATTTACAATTCTGATTTTCACGACATTGTGAAAGTTTTTCAATAAAATGTTCCTTCGAAATAACATGCAATGGAATAAAAATATGTTCAAATGTTTTCACACCTCTATCGCTAAATTGGCTTAACCCCAAAGAAATATGTGTTTAACGTTGTTTGTTACAATTTATATTTAAATCATTTTATGTATCGAGAAATTTGTCATTAAAGTGAGTACTATCAGAGGAATTTACAAAATGAATGATTTTACCCTCCATTTTTCCAAGAGGGCGGCCAAATTAACGGGTAGATTGGGGGCAAAATTATATGTTATTAAGTACCACATTAAGAAGAAAATAAAATGTTTTCCTTTTTTCCATTAATTTGTTCTTTACGGGCCTTTTTTAGTCCTCTATTAAATCTACTATGAAAGATGAGGTGAGAAAAGAGATAAAGAGAGCAGAGGAAGGAAAAAAGTGTAGAGATTCTTTGCTAGAACTGAAGAATTACGAACCAGCAAAGACCTAGATCCAGTCGAGCGTATTTTAAAAAAAGGGAGATTGGGTACAAGTGATTGGGAAAAGATAGCCAAAACAATGAGAGGATGTGGATTAAGATGTTTCACAGCTGTAATTTTACTAACATCATATACTAAAGTAATATTTATGTATGCATTCTAAGTTGGCGTTGTAGGTGCCAATCTTCCATGAATATATACATATTGAGCTGCCTTAGCTTTTATAATATGATCTATTTTATTTCTAAGTTGCTGAATTAATTTGGTTGAGCAGTGTATCATGGAAACATATTCTAACTACACCACCGCCACATACACCAACTACATCACCACCACCTATAATACCTCCACCTACACCAACACCACCTATACTTAAACCACCTATAACACCACCACATTCACTACAACTTCTTTGAATAATTCGGATGAAGTGAAACCATAGAACTGTCATCAAGCTCTTCTATGCTTCTATGATAATCGCTAAGATGCTGCAAAGTTGACGTCTCAGAGTGGAGAGTCTTTTTTTATATTGCACCAAGGAAAGGATGAAGAATGTGAGAGAATTCATTTCAGAGGACGAACCAAATTTTAATTTAGTTAATTCTGATGTCAGACGCTTTGTTTGACTCTAAATGTGGTAAGAGTCTGCAAAACATGGAGGAGGCACCGTTATGGTAATAAGAGATGTTTTATTCTGAAAGAGTTGGTCCACTAGGTCAAATAATTAGAACGGTAAATGCAAATGTGTAACTAAAACTCATAAAAAAACGTTATAAGTTCACTTCGAGCATCTCTGATCCCACCAGCAGTATTTATGCGGGACAACGAGCCATATCAACCTACAAATCGAGTAAAATACTATTTTGAACAAATAGATATCGAAGTAATTAAGTGGCCTACTCAGAGCCCGGACCTGAATCCAATTAAGAACCTCTGAAACATCATAGGAGACAAACTTCGAGACCAGCAGCGTTCAGTTGTGTGAGATTTATTTAAGAAGATTGTAAAAGAATGAAACAAAGTAACAGCATAATTTTGCAGGAAACTTGTAACGTTCTGTGATCGATGTATCGCCGAAGTAATAGAAGAGAAAGGCTTTACCAACTTATATTAAGTGTTTTAAGTTTTATCATTGTCAAATCTTGCTTTTTTGCTAAACAATTCTGTGACTGAACGTTCTCCATTTGTTCGTGTCAATATTTTATTTTTTTAGTTTAATTAGTATATTTTATTCAATATGCGATTGTATTATATGAAATCTTCATAAAAGATATTAAATGGATGGCTTAAGTTACCATGGAAATTTAATTTAATAACAATTAATCATATTTTAGAAAATCTATTATATATTTCCGAAAGTCTGTTTGTCACTCTTACCCTCTCAATATATATATATATATATATATATATATATATATATATATATATATATATATATATATATATATATATATCATGAGTGCCAGAGAATGATGAAATAAATCCAACTTTACAACAGGAAAGAGTAAACGGAATATTTTCTCTTCGGAAATATTTATTTATTACTTCGAAAAAATCTTAGCTCGGATGGGATTCGAACAGTGCACATTGAGGCAGCGAGCAACCGCTTTGATCGCTAATAAACCTCCATTTAGACCACTCGGCTAGGCGGAAGACTAAAAACTTTCCGAATAGGCAAGCTTTTTAAGGCACGCTTCGCATGGTCGAACGAGAAAGAGAAAGAGAACTAATATATATATATATATATATATATATATATATATATATATATATATATATATACATATATACCCTTATTATATTATTTTCTCTTGTAGTTATCCTTGAGAATGGACTGGATAAAGTTCGAAAGTACTTGGAAGTACCTTTTCATTTTTTCTGTGGGATATTGCATTCCTTGCGAACTTACGTGCTACTGTGTGAGTCATTCATTTCATATATATATATATATATATATATATATATATATATATATATATATATATATATATATATATATATATATATATATATATTACCGCTAGAGAAGCCACTTGAATCCCAACAATGGTCACTATTTGGGAAAACCTGACCTGAAAGGTAACGAAAGCTACATAGTTTGGGCAAAAGTGGCGCCACCTGGTTGACAAAATGCAAACTAATACTTGATAATGCTTAGAAATTCTTAGTTATTTAAATATGAACCTGTTACACCGTGGAGTTATTAATAGGGTTCTTCTCTACATACATATAAAATGAAGTGAAAAGGAAAGTCAGACAATAAACAAAATCGTCCAAACCTTCCCTCTCTCTTTCTGGCCCTCCTTAAACTGGCTAAGGGGATGGAATGGGAAGGCTGAGTGCTCATTTGCATTCCTCTGTATCCTTAATATCCAGAGCTTCAGTAGGATGCAGGATGTGTTGATACAGTAGGTAGGAGTGAAAGGGAGGAGAAGAGGGAGGTTTCAGGACAGGAGAGCAACGAAGTATAGTAATTCGTTACCCTTGCCCACCGTGTCCGCTGTGACTGCCATGTGTGAGTATGATAGACGGGATTAAAAATGCTGAAATTTGATTAAAATTAGAGAGTTTAAAGTTGTAACGTTCCTCTCTTTACTCCAGTGAATTATACAAGGAATCCCTCAAATACCTACTAAACAATTAGATTAAATTTAAGCGCAGCTCAGCCGAAAAGATTACTAATGATATTTCAAACTCAAAACATAGAATTTCGTCCTTATTTTCGTTTCTTGATTACCTGTGTGCTCTCGTTCAAGTGAAAGGTGATCAATGTTAAGCATAAAGTGTTATCTGTACATGAACGTAAACTTAACAAAATGGGTTTAAATTCGCCTAAGTTTCTTCACCCCGATAACGTTATTCGCAATTATTCTCACTCTTCTCTTACCAAACGTGAAGAATTTCTCCTCTCCCTCGGACTTCAGTTTCGTATCCCTCAATTGAAATATAATATGTCCAAATTCTTTAGGCCACTTGAAAAACTTGCCCATGAACTTGGCTCCATCCCTATATATGGAGAGTATAATAGATTTTTAACAAGTTTGTCTGAAGTATCGCTGAAATTTTATTACAAATCAAAATCTCTAATCTTCTTATCTTGGTTCTTTAATCGCGATGATTTTCTTATTCTGAAAACACTCAAATAACGGAAATTTAGTAATCACTCGCCCGATAAAGGAAATGGTGTAGCTTTATTGAACAAATCTCAATATATTTCAAAGATGCAGCAGTCCTTACTAAACTACGCAACTAAATTCATTACAGTCACTGAGCATCTCGATAAATTAATTTCACGTCTGGAGGATAAAGTCAATCGTTTCCTTTTGAAGCTTAAATCTTCGGGCATCTTAGGTATATCAACTTACACCCATCTTTATTCAACTGGTTCGAGTTTTGGTTTTCTGTATGGTCTCCCTAAAGTACATAAAGTTGGTATTCCTTTATGCACCATACTGGCTGTTTACTCTCTCCCTAACTATAAACTGGCTAAATATCTCGTTAAGCGCCTAAACCCGTTTACTACTAACCAATACAGCATTGCAAACAGTTTCACGCTTATTGATGAATTGAAACATCTCTCCCTTGGTCCCTCTAATATCCTTGTTAGTTTTAATGTTTCTTAACTTTTATTCAATCATAATATTTACAAACGGACTGATGGTGTAGGAATGGGTTCCCCTATAGCTCCAGCAGCCGCTGATATATTTATGACTGATTTAGAAGAAAAAAGGAAACCGACTTTTAAATTAATATATCTCTGAAAGTACTTAAAGCTAGATAGTTTCTAAAAACTTAGTTTTGTTTTGCTATCTTTTGTGCATTTATTTTGAAAATTTTATAAACCTACATCTATAATTGTAAATTCTGCAATGAAGTATATGAAAGACATAAAAAGTGGGCAAGCAAGCAGGTAAAATACAGAATCAAACTTCAAATAGACATATTTTAAAACTATTTCGTAGAAGGGAGCAGAAAAAAATATAATTTAATTTCTAATATTTATTACAAAAACATAGTTAATTCTTATTTATAATATAAGAGGCTAATATCCGTTTCCTTCGGTATGGCGTCCATTTCTTTTTAAACATACTTGCATTCCTCTTCGCATTTCTGCCATAATTCTTTTAACTAAATCCTGAATTTTTTTTTTAGTAAATCAAGTTCATTTTTAATTCTTTGCTTCAAATCGTCTGTGTTTTCTAGTAGATAAAAGTACACTTTACTCTTGAGATGGCCCCACAAAACAAAATCGCAAGGTCTTAAGTCCACAGATCTGGGTGGCCACTCAATTGGATGGTTCAATGCAAAAATGCGGGTATTAAAAATGCCCCTCAGCAATTCTTGCACAGCACGAGTTCTATGCGCTGGAACGCCATCTTGAATCCACCACAGCCGGTTAAATCTGTTTCCATAAATTTCACGCAGTTTAGGAACTATCCTTTCTGTAATTAGGTTCAGGTTTCCATCTCCAGTCAAGTTATTGTCGTAGAAAAAAGGGCCCACAAGACGTCCGTTTTCACACATTCCAACCCACACAAAAACCTTTCCCATGGATATGCCTACATTAAAGTTAAAATTTGGAGGATTGCTGTGTAGTGCATACTAGCAAATGTTATGATTCTTGACTCTTCCATTCATATGAAATGCACCTTTTTGCGACACCTTTGAATCTATGTTTTACCTGCTTGCGCAAGCACACTTTTTATGTCTTTCATCTACTTCATTGTAGAATTTACAATTATAGATATAAATTTATAAAATATTCAACATAGATGCACAGAAAATAGACAAACAAAATTAAGTTGTCAGAAACTATCTAGCTTTATTATTTCCAGAGATATATTGATTTAAAAGTCAGTTTCCTTTTATTGCGACACCCTGTATACGACTCTCATTTTATCGCAGATTTGTAGACGACTCCCTAGCAATATTTGACACTCCTCAACAGGCGGAACAATTTCTCAAATTTATTAATTCAATACATCCCAATATTAAGTATACCGTTGAATACGAACCCAATAATTCCCTCCCATTTCTTGATATGCTAATTAATAAATCTGAAAATTTTCTCACTACTTCGGTATATCGTAAACCTACTTTCTCTGGGTTAGGTTTCAATTTCTTTAGTGCATGTGACAAAATCTTTAAAAAATTCTATTAAAACTCTTCTTCACCGTGCCTACCACTTATGATCTTCATATTTTAATCTTGATAAAGAATTAGACTTCTTCCGCACCTATTTCACAAACAATTCTTATCCATCACACATTTTTGAGGCTACTCTTTAAACCTGCCTGGACAATATTTTCTCTCCAAAATTACCTTCATATAACGTTTCCAAGGACATACGATATCTTTTAGTCCCGGATTTAGGCCCTCTTAATCACCAATTCCGCATACAAATACAAAAAATCTTCAAATATCATTTTAGACAAATCCACTTTAGAATCATTTTTACGAATAATTTAGCAATGGGTTCACTATTTAATGTAAAGGACTTGCTCCCGTGCAGCTGCGCAGTGGTGTAGTATATTTATTTACATGTTCTCAGTGTCGTAGAGGCAATTATGTCGGCAGTACACTGCGCTCGTTACACGCTTGTGCTTGTTCTCACCTTGGCATAAGTAGCAGAGCAGGTAGCCCCCTTACCCGCAAGGAATGCTCCCCCGTTCGGGATCATATTATCCTTTGCAAAACCGATGTCACCATTGATGATTTAAAAATTATAGATTCTTTCAATGATGATATAAGCCTACGAATAATTGAATCCATTCATATTAAGACCCTTAGGCCCTCTCCGTGTCTTATAATAACCAAGCAATTATTATACCTCACCCTTCTTCATTGTTTCTTGCTTTCCATTGCTTTAGTTGTGTTTCTACAACTTGTGTGACCGGGAAGATTTCAATTTGTAAAAATCAAAATTACAAATTTTTGTGCACTTAGCTGTTGATAAATTTGCCCCCCCCCCCTCCCCTCAATGCTCACAATTTCTCAATCCTTGTTTACATAATTAACTATTTATGATTTATCACTATAAAATGTAAATATGTATATGCATGTATATTCATATATAATTGTACCTTCCAGTTCTAATTAATCTTAATGTTAATTGTTTTGCTATTTAAAGCTCAGTTTTGTTTAATTTATCAGGCCAGTAGATGAGCTTTGTTTGCTCGAAACGCAGCAAGAAGAAATAAAAACGAATACTGTCATTCTCTTTGCCATTGGATTCTTACCCCGGAGATTAAATTGCGTCTCACTAGGAACAGTCCCTTTCACTATATATATATATATATATATATATATATATATATATATATATATATATATATATGAATCCATTAAACCACATTGAAAGAGAAAACGGAATCATTTTTCCTTGCAGTAATATTTTTATTACCTTTTTTCGAAAAATCCGTGCAGGTAAGCGATTCAAACCAGGCACACTGAGGCAGCGAGCACCGCTTTGATCTTAGTAAAAGTACGCCGTTAGTACACTACGCTACGCAGAGAACCAAAAAATTATCTGAATAGAATAGCTTTTAAGGAACACTTTCGCCAGCTCAAACGGAGACTATAAAAGAAATAGAAAATTAATTGAGAATTCAAAGAATAAATGAGGAATAGGCAAACGCGTGGCAGATATACAAATGTATATATCTCTTAAAGTAGCACGAGAGAATGATTAAAATGAATCCATTTAACCACATTGAAAGAGAAAACGGAATAATTTTTCCTTGCAGTAATATTTTTATTACCTTTTTTTTTTAAATCCGTGCAGGGAAGCGATTCAAACCAGGCACACTGAGGCAGCGAGCACCGCTTTGATCTTAGTAAAAGTATGCCGTTAGTATACTACGCTACGCAGAGAACCAAAAAATTTTCTGAATAGAATAGCTTTTAAGGAAAACTTTCGCCAGCTCAAACGGAGACTATAAAAGAAATAGAAAATTAATTGAGAATTCAAAGAATAAATGAGGAATAGGTAAACGCGTGGCAGATATACAAATGTATATATCTCTCAAAGTAAAACGAGAGAATGATGAAAATGAATCCATTAAACCGCATTGAAAGAGAAAACAGAATAATTTTTCCTTGCAGTAATAAAAATATTACTGCAAGGAAAAATTATTCCGTTTTCTCTTTCAATATGGTTAAATGGATTCATTTTCATCATTCTCTCATGCTACTTTGAGAGATATATACATATATATATATATATATATATATATATATATATATATATATATATATATATATATATATATATATATATATATATATATATATATATATATATATATATATATATATTTTTATATATATATCTTTATATATTTACATATATAAATATATATATATATATATATATATATATATATATATATATATATATTTTTATATATATATCTTTATATATTTACATATATAAATATATATATATATATATATATATATATATATATATATATATATATATATATATATATATATATAAGAGAGAGAGAGAGACATATGAGAAACTCACAAAGTAACGCGTGAGTAGAGCAATAAATGCAAAATCCGACAGGAAAATGAAGGGCAGATTTCAAGTACTTTCAAACTTGTTTAGTTCTTTATCAAGGAATAACGAAAAAATTTACAAAGGTGGTATATATATATATATGTAAAACAGAAGAGCAATGCGCTGCCCATGTACAACGAAAGGACGATAAAAATAAAAATAATATCAAAGACGGATGTGAAGTATATAACCAAATAGATAAGGTCTACTTCCGGAAGATTCCTACCTGTGCAGAAAGAAGGTAGACATTTATGTGACTAAACTGAGTACTTACATACCAGATTATGAATACATAAAAATAAACAAGAAAGACATAACTAAATTAATAAATCAAAGGGCTAAGATTTAAAATGGACAATTTCATTATAAATAAGCCTTTTGATAACAGGGTCTAGTTTAAAGAGACCAGGGGATATATTAAAATTTAACGAGGAATTAATGAATGAGCATTCAAAAATATTTCGTTGAATGAAGTCATTAGATTTGTAAATAAATTTACCCAAATTGCAATTGATAGAGTGACTGTTTTCCGATAAATGGACAAAGAAAGCGCTGCTGCATTCCACCCTCCTAATATTGTATTTATCGGAAAACAATTTCTCTGGTTGCTCTTGTAACTTCTACGTCAGATGTTTCTTGCTCGGTTTATTGGTCAGTGTATATATTTGGGTTTGTTTTAATAAATATATATATATATATATATATATATATATATATATATATATATATATATATATATATATATAAGGTATAAATATCTATACAAGAGGAAGAGAAACTTTTAATGTGGCGAAGGCCCTATGGTGGTTGTTACCACCAGCAGAACTTGTATTTGCTCTTTCTTGATATATATATATATATATATATATATATATATATATATATATATATATATATATATATATTATATATATATATATATATATATATATATATATATATATATATATATATATATATATATATATATATATATATATTGGTGATGGAGTCGTTCCTTGGGAACCTGCTTCCTTATTTTTAAACACAAAGACCATGCCCCATTATTTTTAAATTATTTAAATCAACAACACCCTAATATTAAATTTCCCATCGAGTCAGAATTATACAATAAAATCTCTTTTCTGGATGTAACCGTTTCAAAAATTGGTTCTAAATTTAACACATCAGTTTACAGGAAACCCACTACCACCAAACTTGGCACCCACTTCTTTAGTTGTACTCCTACTAATTTCAAACATTCCGCCATCATAAACAGTATACACAGAGCTTACAAAATCAGTTCAAATTGTTTCACTTTCATTCCAAAATAGAATAGCTTAGGAGATTTTTTCATTTAAATTTTTTCCCAGACCACCTTTTTGACAGACTTACTTCCTATTTCTTATTTAAAAAGTTCTCTCGCAAAACCCCTCTAATAACTGTCCCTAAACAAAATATACTCTTAAAACTGCCTTATCTTCTACTTGATAACACCAAATTCAACAAAGCTTTACTCTCGACTCTTAATAGATACTTTCATCAATGCAAGTTTCTCCTAAATAATTCTAATCCTCTTGGCGTCTATACTTTCCTTCGACACAAAGCACTACTCCCATTATGCCTGCGTTCCTCCATCATTTATGAATTCACTTGTGCGACCTGCCAAATTCGCTATGTAGGCCAAACAAGTCTATAATTAAGATATAGGATCGCTAAGCATATCGGAGTATCATACAGAACCAATATTACCATCTCCAAACCCGAACACTCCTTTATACGAGAACATTCACTAAAACATAATCACCCGCTTGTCCCTGATTCCTTTAGTATACTCTCTTCTGTCTCCTCTTCTTTGGATTAAAAAATTCATGAATCACTTTACATGAACAAATAAACCGAGAACTTAATGATTATTCATCATTCCTCAAATTATTCACTATATAGACAAACGTACAACCAACCACACCCCCCTTAATAGTTTTCTTTCTGCCTAATTCTGTCCGTAATATCAGTTGATACTCCCAGCTTCACCGTTATAAGGTTAATACTCGTGCAGAGAAATTTTCATTTATATTTTAGTTTGTCCCATTAATATCTAAACGATCTGGTTTATTATTGACTTTTCCTTAATTTAATGTTTTAGTCGTCATCTGTAACCTCTCAATTATTGATTATTTAATATTTAAACTTTCGTGCCTTAGTCTACTAGTATTCATTTAATGTTCAATCACTTAAAATTTAACTTTATTGAATTAGTTACTTCACTCCATCTATTAAAAATTCGCTTTGGTTACATACCTCCAGATCTAACTTGTTTTAGATCGTTCGCCCTACCCTTATAATTCTTTCTTGCTGTGGTTTTAAGTGAACTTCTTGTATTCCGCTTGAGAATTCGCTGATGATGTTCATCGTTAATGGCCGAAACATCCGGAAAAATTAAGTTTTCGTAACCATCGCATATGTCTTCATATTCCTGCTACATATATATTATATAAATATATATATATATATATATATATATATATATATATATATATATATATATATAGTGTACTAACGGCATACTTTTAACTGTGATCAAAGCGGTGCTCGCTGCCTCAGTGTGCCTGGTTCGAATTGCTTCCCTGCACGGATTTTTTCGAAAAAGGTAATAAAAATATTACTGCCAGGAAAAATTATTCCGTTTTCACTTTAAATGTGGTTTAATGGATTTATATATATATATATATATATATATATATATATATATATATATATATATATATATATATATATATTTATATATATATATATATATATATATATATATATATATATATATATATATATATATATATATATATATATATATATATATATATATATATATATATATATTTATATATATATATATTTATATATTTATATATATATATTTATATATATATATTTATATATATATATATATATATATTTATATATATATATAAATATATATATAAATATATAAATATATATATATATATATATATATATATATATATATATATATATATATATATATTATGTAGCCCCCTTAAATGACGCATTTTATAAAAAAAAAATAATATCTCAGTAACCTCCATCCTATTCATGACACTTTTCATATACAAGCTACGTTTAATCTTGCTTTTATAAATGCCAAAAAATGGAATTTAGATACCTTTTCTATTTTTCTTGTACTCCCCCCCCCCCAAAAAAAAAAAAATGGGAAAAAAACGAATATAGGGAAACTGATTTTTCATTGTGGAATATCATACAGAAATTTTCACGTTATTACAAGAGGCTACAGGAATGAACATGTCATATTATGGATATCTTTATTTACATTTTCTAGGTACCCCTAATAACGTTGTCAGGAGAAAATCGCATTCTCATTAAAGCTTGTTACTGTGAAAAGAGATTGAAACTGGAAGATTATTGCGAGAATTTCCCGGAAAAATCTGGAATAGAAGTGCTGTGGAAAGACTCTTGAAAAAGATGCGCGAAACGGGAAGCGTTAACAGAAAACCAGGGAGCGGTAAACCCAAAACTGCTTCAGAACCGGGAAATGTAAATTACATTAAAGATAACATCTGCTCTCAAGAAGATAAACCAGGAAGTCTTTTATCGCAAAAAACAATTGCCAAACCTGAATATTGGAAGTTTTTTACAACGAATAATTAAGACAGAAAAGCTAAAGGTCTTCAAAGGAATAGTAACCACTCGAAAAATATAGTACTGTTAAAGATAAAATAAAAATAAGATGCAGACACTACTTGATGACTTTTCTGTCGCTAATGTTTTAAATATCTCCATCACGGATGAAAAAGTTTGACTTTATAAATTCCGCAAAACCGCTAAAATGATGTTTTCTATGTGCGTGGTATAAAGTGTGGCATTCCGATGAACAAATTGTATCATGAACTTCAAGATTTTCCAAAAGGGTTATGATATGTTCGGGGTTCTCTTGAAATGGCAAAACAGATGTTCATTTTATTTATACTGCAAAGACAAAACTAAATACTGCTAATTACATTGAACTCCTGAAAACAAAGTTTCTGCCTGATTGTCGTCGCCTGTATTAAGAAAAGGACAGAAATTTCTAATTAGCCAAGATTTGTAATGAAAAATGAGTGGCCACCGCAAAGTCCAGATTGTAACCACATGGATTACTCAATTTGGGAGTCACTAAATGAAAAGGTTCATGAGACCAGAGAGAAAAATTCACTGAACCAGAAATAAAAAGCAAAATACGTGAATCTTGGCATTAATGGGTGTGATAGAACGGGTTGAGCAGCGTTAGTTTCAACTCCTATCACATAATAATTTAAAACCACGATGCTTCCACGTGCATCTTCGCGTCGAAGCTTGACGCCTTATCACAGCCACCGGATGTCAATGTTTAAACAAGGAGGTTATCGTCCCTCCGTTCGCCCCCATACGCCGACCTCGCCAGATTGAGTTAGGCTTATGGGCAGATAAGGCTCCCACTCCATTGTCCCCCACGCCAAGGGAGTGTCTTGACTATTTAGATGGAAACTTTACCACTAAGATTAGATTGGAGATCCAGATTTTCGTCTCGAAACATCACCACGACCCTCTCTCACTTTGTGCGCCAAGGGACCTCGACCTCGAGATTCACTATCACTTGTCCAGAAGGAGGACAATATCCCTTGAGTGCCAACGGTTCGAGCCTTTCGTGACGCCAAGTCCTTAAGGCTTCCCCCTCGTTGTTCAGGAAGAGAACAACGTAGAACAGCCATTGTTCTTTTGAGCCCTTCGCCAAGAAACGGTTTTCACCCTTCCCCCTTGTTGTTCAGAGGAGAACAACATTAGAACAGCCATTGTTCTTGAGCTCGTAGACAAGAGACGGTTCTCACTCCTTCCCTCGTTGTTCAGGAAGAGAACAACGTTAGAACAGCCATTGTTCTTTTGAGTCCTTCGCCAAGAAACGTTTCTCACCCTTTCCCCGTTGTTCAGAGGAGAACAACATTAGAACAGCCATTGTTCTTAAGCCCGTAGACAAGAGACGGTTCTCACCCCCCCCCCCCTATTGTTCAGAAGAGAACAACGTAGAACAGCCATTGTTCTTCAAGCCGTTCTTCGAGAAACGGTTCTCATTCCCTAGACGCCACGTCAGGATCATCTTTCCCCCTCCCCTTCGGCTGGAACTCGCCAGCGGACCGAAAATTCCTTCACGTCGCCTTCCACTGCACCACTCGTATAAAGTTACGTAAGCCAAACGTCACCTTTGAGTACTTAACCCTTTTGTCAATTCTATCCTATTCTTTAAATGGTTTAGCGAACCATCCCATCTCTTTAACTCTATATTTGTTTTACCTTTTTAAATCCTTTAATCCTCGGATTAGCCTCGAGCCCCCACGACCCTTTTCGTTCTCTGTTTATGTCAATATTTTCCGTCTTGTGTTTGTTGATAGTTCTTATTAATAAAACTCTATTTTATTAATGCTAGCATTCTTATTATCCTTGAGCTCAGTTCCACTTCTGAAGCATATCGAAGATACATAATATCGGCTCGCCAGACAATCACGCACTCTAAAGATAATTAAAGAAGTTCCCTCAACGAATAGTGATATATGGTATATCGTCGGGAGTCCATTCTACGACAATGAAATAAGAAAAGGTTTGTGTGTGTGGAAAAAATACACTCAGATTAGCGATTCATCAAAGTGGTATTCCAATTGATCATTTACCGTAGGTATGTGAAATTTCTGATTATTCATTCCAAACACTCGATTAAAAAAGAAGAGAACTATAGAAGGTATCTAAATTTCGTTTTTGGGGGTGGGAGATTCGAAAAGGAAGATTGAAAGTATCTTGTATATAAAAATTGTTCTGAATAGCAAGGAGGTAACTGAGATATTATTTTTAAAAAATGCGTTATTCTTTTTGGGCCACCCGATATATATATATATATATATATATATATATATATATATATATATATATATATATATATATATATATATATATATATATATATATATATATATATATATATATAAGTAAGTAAAAGAAATCAAAGGCGAATTATGGTATATGATAGTGAAACAACTATATAGGAGCCGAAAGTTGAATTTACGAGACTAGTTTCCATGTGTAGTTTATAATGCCCTCTTCAGTCGTACACTAAGAATGAAATTGTTACAAAAATAAATAAATAGGGTACATATCAGAAAAAACAAAAAGAAAAAAACCAAAGAAACACAAAATGAGGGTATAGGTCATTAATCAGGGGGTGCGAGTCTAAGTTCGTTAACCTTATCGTAAACCTGTGCAGACATCGCTTACCAGAACGCGGACCTTAATTTGGCAAAATATAGGACCTACTTCGATATCAAAGCGAAGGAGAGGAGTTTTAAGCCCGGCATCGAATTTCTGTTGCTGCTGCCCACCAAGAGCAACAAGCTTCTTAGCCAGTGGAAGGCCCCTTTCCTGTTCTCGAGGCTCGATGACCTGTGGATTACCTTATTAGATCGCCCACAGGGGAGAATCTATTGCACGTCATTATGTTAATACGGTACCACCGGCGCGCGTGCATAAATAACATCGTGACCCTCGATGAAGAATCAGCTATGGAGGCTGGTTACTCCACGGACTCCCTTAATGTAATACAAGTCGTCTGCGTGGAGCAGGACAAGAATTATCCTCTCCCTACCTTGTCTGACGCCCAGAATTTCCTCCCACTGGATTAAATAATGACATATGGCTGACTCCGGAAAAAAATAGTCAGTTGCAGCACCTTTTAAATAGCTTTGGAGACGGAATCTCTGAAGTTCCCGATTGTGATACCCAATTTGGCCATGACATCACTCTTACCACCCAGGTGCCCATCCGTTCGAAGTTCTATCCTCTCCCTATTCACTTGAGGCAAGCGTTTAATTCGGAGGTTGAAAACTTGCTCAAGCTTAATATCATCGAGCCCTCCAATTCCAGTTACTGTTTCCCTGTCGTGATGGTACGTACCGTATGTGCGTCGATTCTCGCAAGCTAAATTTAGTGACTGTCTTCGATGCTGAACCCATTCCCCTAATCGACCAAAACCTCCATCTCTTTGAAGAAGCAAAATTTATCTCAGAGTTAGACCTTTGCAAAGCCTATCACCAAACTGCTCTACGGAAGAGCTTACGAAAATATACGGCATTCCCTACCGATAAAGGCCTAATGCAGTTCCGTTAAACACCCTTTGGATTAG
This sequence comes from Ceratothoa steindachneri, assembly GCA_963969495.1. Classification (NCBI taxonomy): domain Eukaryota; kingdom Metazoa; phylum Arthropoda; class Malacostraca; order Isopoda; family Cymothoidae; genus Ceratothoa; species Ceratothoa steindachneri. The sequence continues at coordinate 138,570,381 of OZ018327.1, forward strand.
TAACTATAATAGAATGATGTGTAGAGTCCTAAGCGCAGTGTCAAACGTCACCTTTTATTTCCAAAACATATACGTTGCCACCAGCAATTGGGACCAGCATTTAGTCTCCCTCCAAGCACTGTTGAGGTAGGCTAAGCGAGTATGGCCTCACGATTAGCCCCAACAAGTCCCACTTCGCATATGACACGATTAGGTATTTGGATTTTAACATCAGAAAGAATCAGATTGAGGCCCAAGAGGTTAAGGTCTGGCCCATAGTCGATATGACCCTCCCACGTACTAAAAAACACGGGATTCGCATCGTTCTACAGGTGATTCGTCCCTAATTTCACGGCCCTGGGAACGCCTTATGTGAGCTCCTCCAGAACAAGTCTCCGGATCGCATCATGTGAAATTCGAAGGCTCCGTTCCACTTGTACCAGTTAAAGGGCACATTAGCGTCCACCTCTATCCTGAGACTGCCGAATGACAATAAGCCGTTCCAGATGTGAGGTAACGAGGGCATTGTTTGTGTGCCCCTGCAGTATGGTGGCGACAGCGAAAGCTACCCTGTGGCTTACGCGAACGGCAAGTTATTACCGCGTCAAAAGAATTATACCGTTATAGAACGGGAAGCCTTGGCTATAGTATGGAGTGTCCAGAAGTTTAGAATATATATGATAGGGAAGGAGTTTATAATCTAGACAGACCACTGCCCCTCTTGCGTACTTTCGTAATGTCAAAAATAATAACGGGCGCCTTATGCGCTCAAGCCTACTCCTTCAATTTAAAATTTGGAACATTAAGGGGCTAGATAATTCTGTAGTAGATAGTCTCAGTCGTAACCCCTTGGCCATTAAACCCAGCTAAACGGCCAATTAGGAAACAGCCCTATTGATTTATTGTATATATATATATATATATATATATATATATATATATATATATATATATATATATATATATATATATATATTTGCACATTTAAATTGTAGGCTAAGAAAAAGGAAGAATTCGCGCCAGTACTTCCTCATCGAGAACCCTGAGGTAAAACCAGTCCTCCTTCATCAGTATCCTGAGGTAGTGTAGGGGTGCGAAAATGTATCAGAGAAAAATTCCTTTCAACACAATAATATGAATAGCCGATAAATTTACCAACCAAAGACGGACTAAAGCCGGTCGTGAAGCTAGAGTATTGGCGTTTAAATTCAACGGTACCGCGTTCGAAACTCAACAGTCCCAAAACTTGTATGAAGATCTGTCAAGAAAGAAAACGGTAGAAAACGGTTTGAAGGACTAACTCAAAAAGAAGGACCAAAAAATCGGCACCACAAGATAAACGGAAGAAAAATGAAGATGCATAAAGAAAAGAGAGCGAAGATTAATGACCACCCAGCCAAGAAGAATAGGAAGTCAAGAAAAGTGAAGACAAATGTTTCAAGGGCCAACTTAGAGAAATAAGGAAATTCATTTAAGAAGAAGAAAATGCATCGAGGAAACCAAATGAAAAAGCAAGATGAACAAGAATACATATAAATTGATATAAGGATATGGACCCCCCCCCCCCTCCACAGTAGAACCAGTACCTTTCTCCATCGAGAACTCTGATATAAAACATATTCCTTTGTTGCATCCTTGCTTCCCTGAGTTACCTTCCCTTCGACCTTTACGCCCGTGCAAGATGCTGATGCTGCGGATCTCTTTATTATCCGTTCTTCCCAAATCAATTGTTACTATTTGTATTCCGGCTTAGTGTAGCCCCTTTTTAAGACTCCGATCTCAGTCTGGTAATTAATCGCATTTAATTCCTTGGATTTGCCCTTCTGCTGACACCCAGTGTGTCTGTTACTTATTTATCACGTATATATATATATAATATATATATATATATATATATATATATATATATATATATATATATATATATATATATATATATATATACATATATATATATATATATATATATATATATATATATATATATTTATATATATAACTAAATTAAAAATGTAATAGGTCGTAATTATAACATTAATTTAAATTACACAGGGGAAATTTTTTTACATAACTTCTGTTAAGTTCAACTAAACACTTCATTTAGACTAAAATTGGTATGGTGATTTCAAATGTACAGTCAAATTTCTTCTTTCACGTCAAGTCCATTCTGTACAGCTTACTCTCCTAATAAGCATAATTATATCGTTTGTCCCTAAGTAAAACGAATGGGCATCTGAATGTATTTGATATTTTATTCTCTATTTCTCGTCAATCATGAATATTAGAATGAAAAAAAAAGATAAATTAGCTATTTTATTTATTAGTTTTTTAACACGTTGACCGCGACTAGTAGAAGAGGAACTATTAGCTAACGGCCACAGTTTGTAACTTCTTTATTCTGTTACAGGTGAGATGATGCGGTGAGAGGTTGTATGCCGCTCTACATATGTGATTACTTCCGTATTCCGTAAACAATACGTACAAGTTTCATATAAGCGGTGAGCATAACTTATGCAAGAATTCTTTTCAAGCTTGTCAATGTTCAACTTATTTATTCCTATACTTGTTTCTATTTTGACTTCCTTTCTGCTTCTGCTACATCTCGGTGTAAGTGCCTAAGCAACCATGTGTCTTTTGATGCATCTGTGACCGTTTCACTGTTCTCAGTCAAAGGACGATTATTAGCGAACTTGATAAGCAAGCCTATTTTGCATATTTTAAAGAGAAATTTGTGATCATGTCAAATCTTGGACACCTCACAGGTTGTGAAGGATAGTTTCTGGATATAGACCAATAAAACGCGTGGTAAGTTGGAATTTAGCATAGCTATGAATGGTTGGCAAGATTCAAACTATCATTCCCTTATACATTTTTTTTAATGAAAACTTCAGGATACAACAAAAAATCAAATGTAAAGTCAAGTATCCGTGTCTCTCATCAGCTATACGTTCAGGGCCTCACTCAGCTGTAGTACCAGTGGCAGTTTTAGTTCAACTGCCCTCTCTTAAAAATCTGGATCATGAGGGAAAATTCAGTATTAGCAATGATGAATATTATGAAATTGAAGATTATTCAATTTGTAATAAATTCTAGCAGAATCAATTAAATGATTTGGAAAGATATTTGAGACTAAAAAATGGCTTCAAAACTCTTAGCATCAAAAGAAAATTAGCAAAAATTACTTTAAACATAGCGAAGGCATCCTACTTTCAATCCAGATAACGTGCATTTCTGAAGTACTTTCGAAGTGACAGTAGCTTTGTGTATTACCATAAAATACAGGATTTACTGGAAGAATTGCGAATTACGATCTGCAACTCAACTGAATGGCGAATGTTCATCGATAGCTCAAGCGGAGCTCAAAGTATGTCCTACTCTACAATGGCATCCACTTAGTCTTTGTGAAGAACATGCCTTAAAATGGCATATTTCCTTTTTGGTCAGCAAAGCGAGTACAAGAATTATTCGTACTTTCCTTGGATATGGGACGGTAGAGGTCAATAGAAGAATTTGGTGGAGAGTAATTGGCCTCCTGAAAGAAAATTATATTTCCACCTCTGCACACCAACTAGACTTCATGAAGTAATTCATTAAAGCATAGCCAACTCAAGGCGGTTGTTTTAACTACCATCCTTTGAGCAAAGATGAAATTTAATGATGAGCAAAGTCAACGATTCCAACAAGATTTGAAGGTCATGGACGATGGGTCTCAGTGTAGATGGCATGTAAATATGTTCGCTAACTATTGTTGAAGTAAGAAGCGAAATCATCCACATTATTGAATACTCCAAGAAAAATATAAGCGTAAATTTCTGCGTTGAATACTTGCACACACTTTCCCTATAGTAACAATAACCTTTGTATGAACTGAATAAATTTATAAAAACCTTAAAGTCAACAAGGTTTTATTATTTTCCCGTGTGTGTAAATTGTTAAACAATCTATAAAATAAGCCCTCATTTGTTGATTGCGGTATTTTTATGTTTTTTATACAGAAAGAGCATCCTGTTGCTCAAAAGGTTTATGTGACACTGAAAAACGTGGATCATTTTTGGATGCAGAGGCAAAAAAGTCGGTCAAACACAAATATCAGATTAAACTCAACGAAAGTTGTGTGCCCCAGTGTTATGGTACTATTAAATAATGTGTAAATGGTGTTTACTTTGAATTTTTGCCGGCAAAAGCTGAAATAGCTTAAAACACTATAGAATGTTGGTTTACGGTAAACTGAACTAAAAATTTTGTTCTAATCTTTTAACATTTATGTAGGTCCAAAAATGAAATGGAATTTCCTTCTCGTGTTTTATCAGAAATTTTATATCAGTATGGCATTACGAAACTAACCGCATACCATCAATGCATAAAGAGTAGTTTTTTTACTAGGAATTGAAATGTTTTTGAATTTATGGAGTCATTCTTGCAACGAAACAATACAGATGTGTCATCGATATATCTGCGCTAGAATGTAGGCTTTTTTAATTAGATCATATGATTTAGGTTTCTTGAAGGTATACGGTATACTAGAAATTAATATAATAGTAATAAGAACAATGGCACATAGCAATAATTAGAAGAATAAACATAACTCCAAGATGTCGTTTGCTTGGCACGCATCACATGTGGCTATAAGCCACCCAAAGTTATTAATGAGGAGCATGGAAAATCATATCTAAACATGGAGGTAAAGAAATGTTACTGCCACATCATGTAACCAATGAAATGGGAAACAGAGAAAAATTTACGAATTTGATGAAATGCTACTGAAAACAGAACCGTAATCATAATGTAAATAAAAGGGGCATTGATAACACTAATATTCATTTTTAGAATGATGTTTCAATTTTTCCGCATAAATGGATCTGTTAATAAATGCATCATTTGATAAACATGCAAAATACATCAAGATGCTGCCTATGCCTGAAAGTGGATCCTTTCATTTGACCGCTCGTTGGTGTTCTTATATCTTAGTTTTTAGCTGCTTCACACTTTGATCTCAGCTAACTGGAACGCAACCATCGCAATCGATCTTGTAGACAACACCGAGCTGGTCCATCAGTTAAATCCTGTCACTCACCTCTGAAAATGTATTTCTATGTTGTTGGTAGGTTGTAAGGCCCATCCAGTCCATAGTTTAGGAGAAGTCATGGCAAAATCCAGAGGTTGTGATATGTCGAGGAATAGGTCACCTCCCCAGACAATACGTAAAAATATATACATATATGTATCTATTGGTTGGGAAGAAATAGATAAAAGCCACGAGAATATGTATATATACAGTTATATACATATATATCCTTTAATGTACGTACGCGTCCTTCGCTACGTACAAGTACGTTCACTTCGTAAAAGTATTCCGTTGATTACGAGGTATAAGAGTGCGATTTTAATACAGGGGCCAATAGCGTTTAATGAGTTTACCAAGTTGCAGTTCAGGGATTTTTTTGCAGAGTGAAAACCAACAATATAATTTTAATATGCCACTAGTTAACATATATATATATATATATATATATATATATATATATATATATATATATATATATATATATATACGGGAAATATAGGAAATGTAAATAAGGATAATATTAATAGACTATAGAAAAAATTGGCAATCGGGTAACGTTAATTACTTGTTAATTAGCTTTTAAATGGGATACTATAAAGGAGTTATACAGAAGGAATATTTAAAAGTCGGAAAGAGGGTCGATTAACGGGAGATTTAATCGTTTTACGTTAAAGGGAGTCCTCGAGTCGGCACGTAAGAATGGAGAGGGAAATGTTCGTGATTCTCGGCCGAATATCCTGATGGTGATGAGGATGAAAGGGGGGGGGCAGAAGACGAGTTCACGATCATCCTTGAAGACGGACGAAGGAACCTCTGCCTTAACAGAAGTGCAACCTCCAAAAATCTAGACTCTGATACGGCTTGGCGCTAAATCTGACACGGGAAACTGATGAATCTTGAGGTGAGGGAGGGGGGAGGGGTTCTGATGAAACCAGAAGAATCCCGGCCAGTCCTTGGGGACAAAACGATTCGAGGCTTGCTCTGAACATAGTAAGCCTTCACAAAAGAGATGGATCTGCCTGGTGAGATCCAACCTCGATGGTATACGAGAATACCAGAGACTTGGAGAAACAGACACAAGATCTGAACCGAAGGCGACGAGATCTCAAACTCAATCTGCCGATCTTTGTAAAACCCAGGGTATTTATATGAGGGCCATCTTTTTAGGCTTAATCGCTGGAAGGCAGAAACGTCTGAGAAAATGCTTCCGGCTCCTAGAGGGATTAGCTTTTGTTGCCCGACACCGGTTTTAATCGTCTCCAACGATGTGGGTGGGAACTTTCGGCTATCCTTTTCCCGACTACGGAGATTAGCATTTCGTCGGCGAGGTGAAAACTTTTAGCAGCCAGCTCAATTGATATACAAATTCTTTCCTTTTTTATTTTTTTCCTTGGATACAGAGTTTTAATCCACGTGGAGTTATAGTTAGGAGACATAGGGAGGGAAGGAAATCAAGAAACAAAAGAAGGGGGCATTCTTCTTTGGCGTCCCTTTCCCTTAAATGGTAATATAGAGCAGTGTGGCACACTTAACATTCCTCTTTTCTGTGTTATGTTTGTTCTGTCCACTTTGCTTTATGTACGAAACAAAAAAGATAATCACTTCTTATAAATGCCAGTTTTAATTATTTTTCTTCCTTTGCACATAGGTCAGCACTGCTGTATAATACAATTGCTGTCTCTGTTTTCCGTTAACTGTGGTTATCTGTGATCCATCAATTCCACTTAAAACAGAGACGTTAGCTGTATTTCTGGAAAGATGCTTCTGAAGAGTGTGCGTGTGTGTGTGTGTGGGTGTGGGTGTGTGAAAATCGATGCCGTATTCAGTTTGATTGTGGTTAACGTGTCGTCTACTATTAGACACACATACGTGGGGAAGTAGTAATAGAAAGAGCTATTCTCTCGAAATTCGTCAGTACCAGTTCGGCGATGACATGCGAAACATTTGAGTTCATCGTGTTTCCTTTCTTCTGGCGGTAAATTCTTTAATCCTAAGTGAATAAGGTCGATCTGAGGCAAAAGAAATCAGTTAACTGGAAGTATTCTGTTTCAGTTAGTGGCATTTTACGAAGAAATGTACATTGTTGTTCAACGCGTGCCCTACTTTTTCTCGTGCAAGATTTAGAATGATAGACATTATCACATCGAAAGAGCCAAGGACCAATTCTTCATGAATTATAATCATACCTTTATTTCTCTCAATGGATTCGGTGGCGTTGTTCAACCTCCTTCTCGATGTCAATATATGAAGCCATTCTCGGTGCATTAAAAGATAAATTAGTAATCTAATGAAAGAAATATTGCAGCCATTTAATTTGCTAAGCCAAACGTGAACTACACAGACTTGACTAATGTATGTACATGCTCTGGCGGGCCCGCATTTATCCAAAATTGCATTATTTGAGGGTTGGATTAGTGAGGGTTAGTACTATAAATAGAATCCTTCCGTTACTTCTACAAGGAAATTTAAGTGGAGTGAAGTCATGTGAACTTAGAGGGAACTCATGAATGATCTCTCATCCTTTTTTCCAACGGTAACGCAACGCCTAAAGGTATATTCTGAGATAAGGTTGATAATAAAGAAGGAGCCATACTGCTAAAAGAAAGAAGCGTGTGTCCAAATAGTTTCCAAACGGCGGTTGCAATTTTATGAACTATGTTCCGTCTTACCTGAGCTGACAAAAGTGTCCACGTTAAGAGAAAACGTGTTCATCAGTTTGCATAGTTAATTGAAATTGCTTACAAAATGACATTTTTATATTTAGTTTACTAATACAGCTTTCAATTAATTTTTGTTATAAGAGTATTTTGTCTATTAGGAGCCCCATTTATTATAACAAATAGATTTGACGGGATGTTAATGAACGCCTGAGACTATAAACTGGAGTTTAAATGCAGGAGAAGGGGACATTGTATGAAAAATAAAGCAAAGAGAGAAAGAGAAAGACCTAAAATTTCAAAGAGGAAGGCTGCCTGTGCAGGGCAAAAGGATCTGGGTGACCAATAACATAGGAAGAAATGGTCAAGCAGGTTCGCCAAAAACTTTTGCAAAGCCTCAAAAAGTCCATAAGAAGAACACGGCTGGAAACCCAGATTCCTCCGACGGCAGTTTGAAGCGTCCTGAGGAAACGCTTGCTACTGAAACCTTACAAGCTGCAGCTAGTTCAGGCGATAACAGCAGATGACAAGCGAAAGCGCAAACAATTCTGTTTTGATATGCAAGAGAAACTTGAAGACGAGATAAAACGTCTTGTTTTCAGTGATGAGGCCACATTTCATACGAATATCAAAGTCAATAAGCATAATGTTCACAAATGGGGCGAAGAAAATCCTCATGCTACAGTTGAGCACGTGAGGGAATCACCGAAAGTGAATTTGTTGTGCGCCATCTCCAAGAACCAACCATCTTCATGGCCCATTTTTCTTTTAGGAAAATGTGACCGGCCATTTTTATCTGCAAATGCTTCAGAACTGGCTAATGGATGAACTCATTGCAAATGAACAAGAAGACTTCATTATTTAACACGATGGGGCTCCACCTCACTGAAAGATCACTGCGCGGGCTTATCTCAATGACAATCTACGATGGAGATGGATCGGACGTGCTGGTGATGAAGACAATGTGCTGTTGAAATGGCCACCACGTTCACCTGATCTGACACCTTGCGATATTTTCCTTTGGGGCTATGTGAAGCGAGTGGTCTATGTCCCCCCTCTTCCTACAAACCTAGAGAAACTCAAGTAAATAATTACTACCACACTGGAGACTGTTACCAAAGACATGCTGCAGCGTGTTTGGGAGGAGCTGGACTACCGACTTGACATGTGCCGTGTCTCAGGCGGTGTGCATATTGAACTTTTATGAAATCGTTCATGGAATCCACAAACTTTTTATTTTCTCATTCGAATTTGGAGGAATAAATCTTATGTTGATTAACATTAAGCCTCTTTAGTTTCATTTGCCTTGACTATGTAGTTTCTGTGATATTTACATCTCAAATGATATCAAATCGTTTGAAACCCCCTCCATAATAACTAAGGTAGCAGACGAGTATGTAAACATACAGAACAAGAAAGAGAAAGGTTTAGGATGTAATTGAGCAAGGAAAACTTAACAGGAGTAATAAATAAAGAGATTGGGAATTTGGAAGAACCCCCAAAACAAGGGTAGCAAGAAATTATGAACCACTTGACAGAGAAAACTGAGTTAAAACAGCTCTTATAACATGAAAATATTACACCAATAAGAAAATGTGTTACACCATCACTTAACAAAGCTTACAAGACCCTGATTAGGTGCAGAGTAAAGTTCCCATAAGGTAGAGGAAATAAAAGTAGAATAAAAGACCAGGCAAGTAAGAAAGCTACAAACAAGGTTTAAACATTTAGGCGCTTAACTATGACTTCATAGTTACAAGTAACAGGAAAGTCTCATTTGTATGGGCTGTAATTTGCATCAGAACACAATGTAAGTTACTGTTGTATTCTAAGCTTGGAACAGACAAACATGTGCTTCGTTTTAAAAAACAGACCAGGCGAAGTTATGCCAATGAGAGATAATCAACTACCGAGAAACAAATTCCTGAGAGTATTCTAACATGTGTGTTGCGAGGGTAAGGCGTGCTTGTCAGGATACAGAAGTGGTTGTATCGGTGCAAACCTAAATCTCAAAAGGCGAATAAACAGGTATGTATTAGATCAAATAGTGCCAAAGTTAACCACGTTTTACACTATAAATACTGATACCAAGCCTAACATCAACTTGATTAGCTCGGAAATTCACCTAAATTATGTGCTGTCGCAAGACCTAACCAACCAAAGAGACAATGAGAAGTTGTATGTGACTATAACAACTGATCAAATAAAGTAATGTGTTCAACAAGAAAAACTACAATAAGTTTAATTTGTGGAGGAGCCCCACCTCCTCCATAAATTCGATCGAAAATATTGAACCAGTCAGGAGTATAATGGACAACCGGAATACCTCCGTATACGGTGCCTTCTCGGTATGGTTCACAAGAAACTAAGAGATACTGCTTTACCTACTGACTCTTTGCGACCACTCACATTCCAGTACCAAGATAGGTAACGCGAGCGAGGGTCCAGAGACAGGAACATTCTAGAATATTGCATAGGTAAGTCTGGGATTCGAAGCAGATGCACAATAATGTTCAGGGTAATGTTTCCTTAAGTGTCGCTGTGTCCTCCGAGTTTTGTCGATTCGGAGGTAACAAAAACAATCAGAAGCCTTGGTTGAATGGGGTAAAATAGGTGAGTGGGGGAGTAGTCTCAGGGGAAAACTTTCTATAATACGACAGGCAACGTTTGATTATCATCGGCTGTCTTGCATCTTCTTTGCTATGGGGTCTGACGGTCTGAACTTGCAAAGCCTGATTTCTGTCATTTAATCAGAATGGATAAGAGCTTGAGCGAAGCAGATGCTAACATATATAAATATAGATAGAATTCAAGAAAAGAAGAGACCAAATAGAAATTAAAGGTCCCCCTTCCCCTCCGCCTCCCCTTCCCCTCACATACGGTAAAAAAACACCCTATTAAAAGCAGCCAGATGAGAACCTATAGCTGCCATTTATATTGAGAGGTGAAATAGATCGCTTTGCCTAATCTTAAAAAAACACTGGATTTGGACAACCTTATCAATATAAGAAGAGGAATTACCAAAGTCAGGAACAAAATAAAATTAAAAGAGGGAAAAATATATTTGAACTTACTAAAGCGGCAAGAATGTTCAGGGTATTCTGAAGAGGATTGTTTAAATTACCCCAGAGACTATGAATTTTTCCCTGGAACATAACCAAAGAAAAATGAAATTCCCCATTGCTCACGGTAAACATTTAGCACCCGAGAACACTGTAGAAAGTAGACACACACAGACAAAGATGCAACATTACACAAATAGGAGTTAAACAAATAATTTATATTACGTAATAGAAAGCGACAGCCATGTTAAGGATCACTCGCAAAAAACTTAATAAGAGCCCAGGAAAATATTCTAAGAATATTCGTAAAAATATTTAATGCATCATTAAGTATCCGGTACTTCCAAGAAAACCTTACAAGGAATAAAATTATATATATATATATATATATATATATATATATATATATATATATATATATATATATATATATATATATAATGGGTGTCCACCCAAAATTTATACACACTTTAAATAATTGTAAATTTTTAAAATGAAATGTACTTTAATAAACACCTACTTTACAATTATTTATATTGTGTATACATTTTGGGGGGACACCATGTATATATATATATATATATATATATATATATATATATATATATATATATATATATTTACCCACATAAACCAGGAAATTTAGACTTGTTTATTTTACTTGTTGACATGATAGCAAAAAATGCTCAAAAATTGCTGAACAATAGATTAATTATACATCTAGAAAAAACTATATCAAGGCAATCTTAATCGTTTCAGGAGAGGAAGATTTATTTTGAAAGAGGGGAAATTTAGTTTAGAGTTCCATTTTAAAATTATTATAATTGGCAAAGTTCAGAAAGTTTATAAAAATTTAACTATGGCTGCGTTTTTGAGATTTTAAATTTTAATCTTAGTAGTGAAGCGCAAGCTCCCTCCGTAGTAGGATTGGCGAAGCCATTACCTGGTAATACTATTTTTTTTTCATATTTTTTCACAAATCCTATCCTACTTCTGTGATATCCTGTATTTTTCCCTCAACTTATATCTACATTGTCAATTAAGCTGGCTGGATACACAGAAAGTGAGAAGATGGATAATAATACTAAGGTGGGTCGGCGAAAGTTATTTTTGGTGCTAATTATTATTATATGCTTTGGAGAAAGTCAAAGGGGCAAAAATTTCCACAAGCTGATTAAAGTTGGGAATTTAAGGGATGAGAGTAGATTGTAGTAGGTTTCTTCTAATGGCGTTCTACACGTAAAAAGAGAGTCTTGCTTTATGGAAGTTGTTGGTTATAGAGATTTATACAGTGGTAAGAGGTGGTTTAAAGGTCAATTTCATCGGGAAAGTCACCACAGTATTCCATGGCTCATTGAGATAGGGATCTGATCTTTTCACTCACATAAAAATCAAGAACCCACCATGTCTAAGTATGGCCAAGTGTACAGGAATATGCGCACACAGGCTCATAAGGTATGCCAAGCAAGGCGATAACTGTTATTGTTCTAAGAGTGTGATTAGAATAGATAGTGGCAGCTGCGTGACCAAGGAATATACCAAACACAACAACAAAAATAGATTTGAATTGACACTAAATAAAAGGCCTAACAATACATATGGATATATATATGGGTACATTAATACGACGGAATTAGTTTCCGAATACTAATTAGATAACTTGAGTTATTGAATGGTTATAATGGGAGATTTAGGGTAGTGCGTAATTTAGTTCCTTTGAACCTCGAGCTTAATGCGGGGCAAACTTGGGGAAAGGTCTTGGTGACCTTGATTACTCACGGGTGGTAGCCACAAACCAGCAACCGTTTGGGCTACTTTCTCGAACTTGTGTTTTGCGAGATGCGGGCCTCTTGTCCTCAAGAGGTCACCGGTCTAACTTCGAAAATGGAGGGGTGGAAGAAAACTTCTCCACAATCGGCTTGAGCCAGCTATCGGGCCTCTCGACCTCAAGAGGTCACAGAGGAGAACTTCGGAGGATGGCTTCTCCAATCCTTAGTCCGAAGGCGGTTAAGAAGGGCTGACGTTTCCTCACAAGGAAAAGTTTCCTCACAAGACTCTTCTCCCTGGACCGACGATACAGGTGTGATTTCCAGCTCTTGCATGGCTTGTGACCGTCACTTGCAGTTCTCGGGAGAGAGCCGTCGTTGAATCGAACGTCTTTCGGCGAAGTTTCGTCTAACCAAATCTGTCTGTAATCCTGGAGAGGGTGCATATATACCCGAAATTTACAAAACAGGGAGAGAGAGAGCCCTTCTCGAACCCTCGTTATCGGCTGTGACAACCCGAGCGTCTCCTTGCGGTGAAGTGTCAAAGGCAGGGATCAGTGGGTCAGACGGACGACCAGCGGCTAGAGCCATAAAAGCTGTTCACGGCGAACCTACAAAGTAATCTCCCGACCCGAGAGGCGGAGGAAGATTGAGGCGGCAGGGAGGTAGCCTTCAATTTCAGTGTCATGTCGAGGTGTGAATTTTGCGAAGACCTGGCGGCAAGTCAAAAAAGGGTAAAGTCAGAGGGATAGGGGGGAGTAAAGGCTCGCTTTCTCTTCCGAAGTAATATCTTAGGAGGTGAGGAAATAAAATTATTCTAGGGGATACCTGTACACACCACATGATTTTTCTTTAGGTGAAACGAGCCATACTCCATCTTAACAAATCACAGAACATCATCGTGATCCTCGCCTTTGAATCCACCACATGACATAATGGATTATAGATTTACCCAAGTGGTAATTATAGCAAGTTGCCCGGGGTTCTTATTAAGTCTTCACGCGAGATCCTTGCTTACTGGTGCTTTTTGTTTTGGGCGAAATAATTATTACTTTAGTTAATATTAGAGTTATCTTATGCGTTCTTTGTGCTTTGAATCTCTCTTCTACTACGATGTGCTCTCGTAATCTGCTCAGTGGGCACTGAGGAAGTTGATTATCCCAAGTCAAAATCCTGATTCTTCTCTTGGTCGATGTTAAACATTACACTCTATAATTCGCTGAATTTATTTTTGATAGGTACAGTAGTAACTTTTGATCCTCTTTTAATACTATTTTGGTATTGAATTTTATTATTCCTCGTCTTATATTGATTTATCGCTATAATTTTATAGGGCTGGGTTTGTCGTCATTCCGATCAGATCATTCTAACTCTTCTACCTTTCGATATTCACGACGGCTCTAAGTTCACTTCTTTCTGAGTGCAGCTCTTTGTATTTATAAAGATGGGCGTATAATTTCTATATCATCTTTTCTTTTATGGCTCCTTCTGTAATTTATCAGTCTGAAAGTCAATTCTTAGAATGTTGTTCGTATTTTCCTCGCTCAATGCACCTATTAAGCTCTTCACTTCTTTATCTATCTCTTCAAGTGGTGAATATTTTACTTAATCTGCTGAGAATTGTAAAAGTTCATCTTGATATTTATCTAAATTACCTCTAGTGTAGTTCTTTCTTGTTGGAAAACACACCTGTATTGGACCATCTGAGATTATAATGGTTTCATCTTATGGCCCCTTGATTTGGGTAACCCTCCCTCCACCACATAACTTAGGAGAAAGTCCTAGCTAACCAACACAACGTCAGGCTTAGTAGCTGTATCTTGAATAAAATAGTAGAGAACTCTAAAAATATTCGTTCTAATATGCTCCTATTTACTAGGATTTTCAGATTTCATCCTGCACCAGTGAAGCCACTTGTGTATCCTGAGAGACGCGTCGTTGCATCTAAGACGCATCAGTCTACAGTTAGTCTTTCCCTGTATACTTCCTGTTTCTTTGGTTTTTGTGCGTTTCTGTGTTCATGAAATGAGTAAATACCAGCTTTCAAAAAAATTAATTAGTTGGCTTTATCCAGCTTATCAAAGGCGTTGGCTAATCCCCTTGAGCTAGGGTGTTTGTGTCTGTCTCTCTCAGCCTATCCATAGCCATAACTCTATTTGACCTGTCCTTCTCGACTTCTCAGCTGCCAGAAGTTTAGTTCGTCGCCTGCGCATGAGGGGTATCTATGGATAGATAGCATTCTTAAGTAATCACGCCTTTAAGAAGTGAACTTAAGACCATGTGAGTTAGGTCGCCCGACTGTTTGTCAGTTTTCTTCGTCCTGATCCCTCGTGCCTCACTCGAGTCGTGGTCTTTTTCTGCAATAGATTCTCTTAGAATTTTCGAAATTCTTGATAAATTATTATGTTCTATCTTCAAAAATCTAGTTGTCTTGTATCTTATTCCATTATATGTAAGTGATAGTGTGTCGTGTAGAGTATATGTGGGATAGATAGAAAGTAAATAGTGAGTAGAGACAAAATAGAAGATTTGCAGTGATGCAAGGCACCTGATGATGAGGTTTATCGCTCACATTATTTTTTATTTACTTTATTATGTTTTTAATTTATTTATGCATTTCTGAAGTTTCCTTGCTATCATGCTTGCATTTTTTATTGTTTTGGGAAATGGGTCGATTCATCGCCGCTGATTCATCGCCAGCTAACTCCTTTCCGCCAACTCATCGCCAGCCAACACATCGCCAGCCAGAGTTCTGTCTTACGAGGTTATTATAGAAAGGGTGCTTAAATTATAAAGAATTAAAATGAAAATAAAATGTTTCTTTTAGTTTTAAGTCTTATTCACAGTTGGATTTGCAAATAATTTTAAAGTTTAAGGATTTTTGATAGGCAAAAAACTGACTGTCATTATATTTACACATAGTTTTGAGTTTTTTTTTTTTTAAAGATCTCGCGATCTTACTTGGCATTTTTGGTATTGGTAGAGCTTTTCTTGCAACATTCTATCAATTCGTTTTTATTTGCTAATATGGATTCGTGCTTTTCCTAATAAGTGGTGTTATTCATTAAGGCAGCACCTTCTCCTTTACGCGGTCGTTGGATTATAATGTCTGAGTTGGGGCTTTGTGATGTAATTGCTCTTTTCTTAATTTTATTGTTTTCTTTGAGACGCTATTAAACTGAGAGATTGAAAATGTTTTTCATTTTTTTTAAGATTATTCTCATTTATTATTTTCAATTTGCTTGCGTTACGTTCTTAAATAATTTTGCTGTGCATTTTTTCTCTTTCTTTTTTTTAATTTTCTTGGGTCTTTCCCCTAACTGAAATTTACCCCTTTATTCAAGATATTAGATTTATGTTTGTTTACATTATAATTTGAAAGATTTGTGACGATCGAGCGTTCTTCCTCAATTATGATTTCGGCGCTCTATAAATTCCTGTTTCTTTAGGTTACGTAATTTTTCCTCCTATTTTTCTTTGTCTACATTGCGTTAGAGGAAAAGTATTGCTATGGTTAATAAAGTATGCATTTTAGGTGTTCATTTATAAGTTCTAACATGAGTTTAAAACATTCTCTGTTGATTTAAAATGTTCCTTTTGTTTCGATATCTCACTATCAAGGAGGTTTTTCTTAAATCTTCTTGCGATATATTTAAATGACAAACATGTGGTCTAACCATGGTTGGGAAATCGAATACAAATCGAAATTGAAAACCGATAAAATCGATAATTTTTATAAATCGAAACCGAAAAATAAGGTGAAATCGAAAATATTAGAAAAACTTAGATCGATTAAAGAAGGAATACTGAAATCGAAATTGAAACCTATCAAATATTCCAGTTTAAATTAGGATAGTTGTTGACAAATTTGAAGGAAACGACTATAAGAAGAATAAAAAAAATAAAACTATAAAATAAACATAAACAATAAACTTTACGCCTAGGTAATATTTCTCTCTTTCCACTTTTGCAGGTATGAAATATATATTATGGGGTCAAAAAATTGAAATTCAGAAATGGACAGTGTGGATTTAGTAACCGAGACTGAAAAGTTGGAAGCTTAAGAATCATTAAGCGTGTATTTGTTTTTTATAAGATATCTTATCTTCTTTCACTTATATTAATTATGCATTAGGGCAGTAGTTCTCAACCAGTGTGCCACGGTACACCGGTGTACCTGGAGATCTTTTTAAGTGTGTCGTGAAATTCTGAACGGCACACTAAGAAAATGCAAATATCCACGTGATCCCAACTGTAACATGTTACACCACCTAACTTTGTTCATTTAAGGATGAACGAAATGTTTCCAAGTGTCACCATGCTAAGAATTCTACAATTTTTATTGTTTCATTCGTCATTAATATTGATCATGTGACTGGATATTGGTCAATACTTGTCTTAAGTTAAAATTTAACTTAACTAATCTTGTTTTGAATATTATTTATTTGTTAAATTATATAAAAAACAAGATAAATTTAACACAATATATATATTTTTAAATCACCGACCTGAATCCGACGTCCTTAATCTCCTAATTAACCCACCTGTATCTCGCGTAGACATTTAACTCCGTCTGTACGACCATTCTCTTTAAACCCAATATTTGTGTATATTTAAATATTATTTTGTTGCTAACAAAGATATACTTTCGTCATTGAATTGACTTTCTTTTCCAATCCCAACGCATACCAGCTACCTGTTAATCTTTGGCCGACTTACACTCTGAAATATTTCTTTTAAAAAAGGCCTCCGCAAAGTTAATAATAAACCATCCTCACTAGACTCATAATAATTTCATCTTTCACAAATAGTCTTCAACCAACTTCGGCCCAAAGCCCTAAGGTACCTACGTATATATATATATATATATATATATATATATATATATATATATATATATATATATATATAGAGAGAGAGAGAGAGAGAGAGAGAGAGAGAGAGAGTCTGGCCATTCCACGACAGAACCCTCTAAAAAGCCTAATCTGCTATTACAAACAGAAAACTGAACACCTGGTGGCTTTTACGAAATCTGGCTCACTGGAAAGAATGAACTGGAAAAAAGGAGACTCCTTTGTCAATGAGTATTTTGAATGCCGTAGAAAATAGAGAAATCTTCTTGAAAGCAGCCCTTTTCTAGCAAGCCTTTATTTAGACACTAGACTCAATGTTTTCCTGATGGCCAACAGGCAGATTATCTCGTTCATCTGCTGCAATTGTCTCATAAGATCAACTATATTGATAAAAATCCCAAACAAGGCGTCCCCATCACTACATCTCCAAATGCAGAAATTGATGCAAATTTCTCAACGGGAGGCGATGTATTAGAAAACTTACTAAAATCGGCAGCACAAATTCAGCAAAAAATACCAGTAAGGTAAATCTTGGTATTTAATCTCTTAACATCTTCCCCCAAATAGGTGGGATTCAATTTGAAACTGATATAATAAAGTGGTGGAATGTGCATAGATCAGAACACGAAAATATTTATAAATTAGCATTAATTTTTCATGGTGTCCCAATGAAACAGGTCAATTTCGAAAGACTATTTTCATCATTAAAATTTATTTTGAGTGTTAAACCAAAAATAATTTATTGCCTGATAACTTGGCAAAATTTTAATTGTTAAATATAATTTTAATACTTAATTAAATTTACATTCAGGATTTAAGTTTGGAAAAGACAATAGATTTTTTATGAAAGTATAATAATTCATCATGTATATATATTTGTTGTATATTTTTATATTCCTCCTTATTTATTCTTTTATTCCTTTTTTAATGTTTTTGTATTTTAGAGATTGTATAATAAATATTCTGAATCCAGTTTTCTTTTAGTTTTTACATTTCCGGTGTACCATAGGATTGACTGTAAAATAGAAACTGAAACTTATTCGAAATCGATATATAAATACGTAAATCGAAAATAATTGAAATTGAAATTTCAGTGCAAACCGAAATCGAAATCAAAACCGATATTGTGGAGAAAAAAAATGAGCTGAAATCCAAACTGAAACGGATATGATTTCAGTTTCTCATCCCTGGGTATAACACACTAACAACACTGATCAAAAAAGAGCAAAATTAGTGAAGACTTAAGAACAGTACATGAACAAACAAAAATAAACGGCATCAAAGAAAACTTTTAAATTATTTAGAATCCAACAGCGAACAAGACCAAAAATTAGAAGAATAAATTCTAATTAGATAAAACAACCAAATTTTTACATTAAATATGATGAATTTCATAAAGCCTTAAACATATAGAGAAACGTGTAGGGCAGCCACGCCTTTCCCTGCAGAAAGCCTCAATGACTACTCTATTGAAGCCTTTCGTTCAGCAGCTTTATTTCCCTGCCCTGTTACGCTCCTAAGTCAGCTACGACTATTCTTTTTAAAGCTGACCATGTTCATCTAAAGATCGAAAGCAAACGATCAATTATTTTTTCATCCAGAACTGGATCATGACGTTCAAGCCCAAAGAGTATCCGGAAGGCAGGCCGAGTCGTTATCACGGATTCACCATTCCTAACATACTCTTAGACAAAAAAAGCACGATGGTCTTCCCTCTAAACAAGGTGAATTTCAAGCCTGATTATAAAAATCATTTCAAGGCCTACACCGGAACCCAAACAATCTGATATATGATTACACATACAACTTAGAAGTTCAGGAGAATCTATCCCACTCATATATCGGAATACCGACACAAATCTGTCAAGAAGGATGACATATCATCTCAATAGAGAAGTACCGAAAACAAACAAAAGAGAAAAGCACGAAGTTAGACTTACCTAGAATTTTAGATTCTGCCCCAAATCGCCGGCAATAACTCTTTTTCGAGGCTATACTTTCACCAACCACTAACCTAATGGTCTAACAAAATGTAAATTGCTTAACACAAACATATGCTTTGCTAGGTTAAGAAGCACCTAACCATTGCAATATTTAAAAAGGCTTAAGCATTACTTGAGTTATCTTTACCCAGAAAACTTGGAAGAATTTAAACAACTTTTAAAACCTTTTTTTGTCTTTTCTTGACAACCTAATGCATTTTTCTATTGCAATTGTCTATTTTCTCAATTAATATTTTGCGAGGGGCGGTCAATAAGTTTTGCGAAACAGGAGGGAAAAGCAGAGGAAGGGGGATGGCTGTTTGTGGGGGTGTTAGGACAAGTTATGAGAAGTCAGGAGCTGCAGCTGCACGCTCCTGCCTCGTCTCTTTAAGAAGCAGTAGCTGATCGCAGATCGTCAGTCACACATTTTTCTACACTGGAGAAGGTTGAGCACCGCGCAGTGATCAAATTTTTGACCAAGGAAGGCAAGAATGCATAAGAGATCCATGAATGCATGGTTGCAGTGTAAACCGACACCGCCTTTTCCTATGCAACCATTGCTCGCTGGAATAGGGAGTTCCGCCATGGTCGTGAGTCCCTTGAAACTGACTCCCGTCCAGGGCGCACGTCAGAAGTGACCAACGAGGAACAATGTGGCCCGTGTGGAGAGGATGATCCTCGAAAATCAACGGGTGAAGGGCGAAGAAATTGAGCGAGAACTTGGAATATCACATGGAAGCGTTATCAACATCATCCATGACAATTTGGCCATGACCAAGGTCTCTGCCTGTTATGTCCCTAGAAACCTCACGGAACCTCACGCCCCATGATAGACTTGAACGTCATCAAAGTTCGTAGTAGCTGTTGCTACTGTACAACCAAGACCCGGCGGGATTTGAGTCACGCGTAGTGACAGGTGATGAAACGTGGGTCCATCACTAGGATGCCGAGACCAAGCTTGAAAGCATGGCCTGGAAGCACAGGGGCTCTCTGACCCCCATCAAGTTCCGGACTCCGACCTCAGCCGGGAAGATCATGGCCACCATCTCCTGGGATTCTGAGGGAGTGTTAATGGTGGACTATGCGCCTCGTGGAAGGACCATCGCAGGCCAATATTACGCAGAGGAACTGGCTGGGTTGAAGAAGTGCATCCGTCAGATGCAGCGCGGCAAGTTGACATGCGATGTCCTGCTCCTCCACGACAATGCCCCTGTCGACAAGGCCAGAGTTGCACAAGCTGCCCTGCGCGAGTTCGGATTCGAGAAGCTTAACCATCCCCCCCTACAGTCCAGATCTGGACCCTAGCAACTACTTATTATTCCGCCAGCTCAAGGCTGCACTGCGTGGACGCCGGTTTGGGGACGATGAAGATGTCCAGCTCGCCGTCCACGAGTGGATTGAACAGCAGTCGGCAGGTTTCTGGTTGTCGGGAATTCGAAGCCTCAGGGACAAGTGGCGCAGGTGCATTGAAGTCGAGGGTAGTTATATTGAAAAATATTAAAATACTTTAACTCATATCTCGTTTCCTTATATCCGAATTGCAAAACTTATTGACCGCCCCTCGTATATTCAATCATACCAAGGTTTAGGGCACCACTCTTTTACGTTACTCTCGCCAGTGAGCGAATTTTATTTTTTCACATTCTGGCCACTTGCAAATTTCGCAGATCCTTGAAAATCCTCCCAAATTCTGCTTACTTTAAAATATCGCCACTACTTAGAGCCGGACTCTATTCTACAAGGAAAGCAGATTGTCTCTTTAAGTGTCGCTAGAGGGAAGTATGCTGCAAGATACTGGCTTATGTATATATTGCACTTCTTTGAAAGTGCCATTTGCCTATCCTCCCTCTCTCGGTGCTACTGGTACGACTAGACTGCTATGAGTTGAGAGTTTGAAAGACTTCCTTCATAATTTCTAGTTTTCGTCTTACCTGAATTAGCATTACTTTCTCGTGATTACCACTCTGTCAGCACTGGGGTTCATTTCAACGGTTCTTACCCCTTTGAATTTATCCATGCTCTCTAACCAGGAGACTAATCAGCTAGTCATAATCATTTCCTCCTTCTCTCAAAATCTTTCTATTCAAAACTCTGTACTTGACTATAAAGAATAGAAATTCATTGTTATTCCACGCATTCATATCAGTCAAAATTCATGATTTTCCCACCCGAGACGAATAAAGTTAAAATTTTCTTGCCATTTATACAGTTTTCTGCATTAATCTAGGCCTTCTACGTTCCTTTGTGATGTCGGTCCACTATGGGTACTCTGGCAGGCTGTGATTTTCCTCACCTGCTTACTTGATTGTACTCTGCATTCGCTTGTTTCACAACAGTGGGCATTTCGACTTAACGCTGGATTCCTGATCGGAACTTTCTATCTATTATTTGAATTTTTATCCCTCATTTTTTATTTAAATTGTGAATCTAACTTTTTTCTACTTAAGTATTTACTTAAGTAAAAAAAGTTAGATTCAAAAGTTGAATAAATCGTTGGCTCCTTTCTATGCCAAAAGGTAATAAAAAGTAAAAAGTAAATAATTTTAAAAAAATGTTAATCAAGGAAATGGTAATACTATTGCAAGACAAGAAGAAAGTTCTCTACCCAATAAGAGGATCATTAACTTAAATTACATACGGGCTTCAACTGAACTTCGCGATTTCAAAATATTTCCAGGCTCGACTCAATTATAAATAATTCAATCCTATCATTATGCTTTCACATCATTCGTTGCTACCACACATTAACTTGAACCACACATTCAAGTTATCAAGTTTCATAGCGTAGTACAGGCAAGTGTGTGTCATTTAGCATGAACAGCCTTGTTGTAGCAAACATATTGGGAGTTGCGTGCCCTCCAGGTCTCAACGCACGCAGTTTCGTGTCCACCGGCAGCAAGGCCTGTGGGTGATCCCAATATCTCTGCGCAGTAAAAAAATTCCCTTGTGGGAAAGTAAAATAACAACGGTTGTTATTGAAATCCTGTAAGATAAAATTAAAAATCGAAATCCTTATAACCTCTTTGCTAATTTACTAAAAGGAGCAATCTTTGTGTTTGATCACAAGGACCATATTGTCAACACTTGCTGTAACTAAAGGTACGACGTATTAAATTTCTTATATCCTTCACACTTTTTCACATTCTGTATTATCACCTCTTTCGTTACAGATATCTGACATATTGCGTAATATGCCACTCATTGAAAAATACCATTGGGTTGCTAAAAAGGTCTAGTAAATTTTCTACCGCAGCCAAGGCTGAAGCCTCTTCCAAAGCATCGTGTTACTAAAAGTCATAAGCAACAAACTAAAAAACCCCCAACTTCAATCAACCACAGAAAAATCCAGGCCTCAGAAATAACTCTAGTTCTTATGATCATCTGAATTCAGCTCCACAAATATTGAAGATCACTAATGAATAAAAAATACTTATCAAACTCGATCTAGAAAGAGAGTAACGGAGTACTACGTGCAACCATCCCACAGCTTATATCTGGATAATTAAATAATGTTAACCTTCCTGTCACCAACGCCTGGAACGAAGGAAATTTTGTGGGCAAATATTACCACTTAATCCAAACTGAAACAAATTTCTGCGCTCTCATTTCCACCTCTCTGCCAGCTGTCTTTAAATTATTGGGATTTCTCCTACCCATTATCAAGGACTGTCATCCTACCTATTTCCGTGTCAGAAGAGAAAACTTTCAATCTATATAAACAACTTTTAACTATAAACAAATATAAACAACTTTTAAAAGGTTTTAAAAGATAGTGTTTGTCCTGTCTTTGAAATTAGAGCACGATTCATCGAATGAAGGGTTTACATACTAGTAAGCCCATTTCTAAGGTGAAAGGGTTTCAAGCACCCATGTGACCGTTGATTGATGGGTAATGTATTAATGCTTATGGTAGTTGGACATTAGCAATTTTTGTCAAACTGGACATAAAAAGTATTTTCTCCTGCATGCTTCTGGATACTTTATTGGCATCTTAGTGGCAAATTCAGATCGTGGTTGCCCTGAGCAATTATACTGGTTGCTCAGTTGACAGCTATGGCCTTTGGAGTTTGATCTGCATGTGGAGAAATTCATATGTGTGCGTCTAGGGTATCTGAAGAGTAATATATTTTCCACGCCCAGAGAGGTGAGCTTTTAATTTGGAAAAAATCTTAGATGGGTTAGTCAGGAACGCCTGGAAACAGGATATAACTCATTAACATTTTTTCTTCACTTATACTTACATGTGAATTAACCTTAAAATGTTACGTCTAAAATAATAAATCGGTCTACTTTTCACTTTCTCAAGGGCCGGCAAATTTGAAGTAAATATTTCTTTGGACGTAAACGAGCTCACAATCGATGAGGAGCATGAGTTTGGCCCACACGGCGAATCCACGCTTAGACAAGGATGGGATGAAGAGCTTGCTCTCATAATTAAATGTTAAAGAAAAGTGAAGCCAAAGAAAGGTTCTCCGATATCTAGTAATATGTTTTCCTGTCTACACGGGCCTTGCTCAATGAGGGATCGTCTAGTCTTCGTGTGCCAACCCTGTGTAGAGTGGCAGTTGGGTGTGTGTGTGGATAAAAAGGTCAATGAGCCATAAAATTTACAAAGGAATATATCATCAGCAAGGACTGGTCCTTCAGAGAAGTTAGGGATCCTGCTTGAACTGTTTATAAGCGTATTCGAGCTTGCCAGCTTCAATAAATTGCAAGTAACTTGGTTCCAGGGTGGAAATCAATTTTCCATTATACAAATGTTCCATTAGTGTAAAGTAACTTTTATTTTGATTTAGGCATGGGACCAGAAGAAATACTGATCTCAAACTACATTCTTCTAGTTAATGTGGAAGACTTCTCTCAGAATGCGAAATGAAGTGTGTAACAGGTACTTGAACAGTCAGGAGTAATGGTGATGCTCCTCTCGACAATTAACGCCCTGCATCAGAATACTCAGTACAAACTGTTGCACCTTTACCTGGAAGAGTGGAACACACTCCAAGTCTAAGTGCCCATGGCTGGCTCAACTTAGTTTAAAACTGACTACTTGGGTTTTATTCCTTCTCTAAATTTCCAAACTACGTACTTTTGCCACCTTCTTCCAAAACCTTAACTAATTTATCGCAGACCAGCTTTTGTCCTTTCCTCTATGCTCATGGATTGGAGGAGGACGACATTTTTGGCTCTTGGTTCTAGTTGGGTTGGTGGTTATTGACATACCAAAATTCTGTCAGTTCTTTTTGCCTTCTATCGTCCCTCTTTTGTTCTGGCTTTTATCTTTTTGCATACTTACGTCTTGAGGATTGTGTTCTCACCCCGCCAAGATGCCCACAGTTTGCTCTCTCGACTCTATTGTATGCATGAGGATCTGCGGTTATGCCTTTCACACATTTTAACTATTCCTAGCTTGACCACTTTCTTTACAAAATTTTGGCGAGATATTCGATCATTCGGTTTTCGTTTAACATTCGAGGGAAAAATCGATGCAACTTCATTAAAGGTATTTTTACTCAAATAAACTTCGTTAATTCAACGGGTAACATTTAAATTACTGTTTGTCTCGAAACTCGATCGTCTTTTTTCTTAGCAGCCATACAGTATTTTACACAATTCTTTATCAGAGGTGTATAAAAGTGTCAAAAGGATTTGGGGTCAGTTTTCCCTTACCTCTCCCCCATTCTCGATTAAGACCTTTATCCGTGATGGAATCCTTCACATCCCTTTTCTCAGGGTTCTCCATCCAGAATGTAGCAATATAGGTGATGAAATTTCGGCGTATGGTCGCTGAAAACCGCCAACAGGACTTCACTTTCAGTGACGGAGAATCATACAATGACTTTGTATTGGTTAGGCGAGTTTTGTTCAATTTTAGTTTAGTGCAAATTTCCGCCTCTGACTCAGATAATATTCCCTACGCCATGCTCTGGCAGTTAGGGGAAATATGTATGAAATATCTATTAGATTCCTGGTTTATTATCATCGTGCTCACTTTTTACCTTCAAAGGAGAGATAATTTCACTGCGTGTACAAATATACATGTACAAGTTTATCGAAAAGATGTTAGGTTAGTTTATTAGTAGGAATCATCAGGCCGCCCTTTTCTTATTTTGTTGCTCCATCGTGTGGTCAAAATTATAACTATGGTTGCGAGGTGGATTCCTCTACATAAACAGGGGGTGGTGAGTAATTTGTTGCCTTACTTCATTATATAATAAAATAGCATAGAGTGTTTATTTATACATATTTATTTACCAAATTACATTTTAACGACTTAAAAGATTGTATGTAAATTTAAATCTTATGGAATTAAATCGCCATCGGCCTCAACCACGGCTTTCAGGTAGAGTCGGGAACCTTCTGTAGACCTCCTCGATGCTCTCCTTGTTTAACTCGGCGAACTATTGGTCTTTCTCAACCACCACCAAAAATAATACTCCAGGAAGTTTCAGTTTGGGCAGTTGGGAGGCAAGATGTTCGGAGTGATGTAGTCAAAATATTGTCTGACAGCAAATTGTTGGTCCTTCTGCTTGTGTAACATGAGGCCAAGTACAGCTGCAACACATAAGTCCTACAAACGGCCAGTTCCTGTATCCAGGGCTACAGCAACTCATACAGGTACTTAAATTAGCCCTCAGTATTAAACCTGTGTCCTTCTGGGAAGAGAAAAGGGGGTTTTAACTCTCCTCTGGCTATTAACCCGTCCAGATGTTTGCATACACTTGTTAAATTTTCCTAAACGCAGACTCAAATTTGACATACAGGAGAGTGTATTGCCATACCATTGTTAACAAACATTTTTGCCACCTATTTTTCGGCTGAAAAAAATATGGAATATGTGTAAGGGAGTAAGAAAGGGTGTTACTGGTTTTATAGACTCTGGAAAGAATACTTGAGAAATATACAAGCGAATAAAACATCCCATTTTTTAAGTTTAGACAAACATCTATAACAATAGGCAAAGTGTTACAGAGAAAACTGTGACAGGAAGAGAAAGGAAGCCAAACATTCGTATTATTAAAAAAAAAGTTAAAGTTAGCTCGCGAAAGTAGGAAACAAATAATAGTTACTCACGCTGGCTTCTCTGCATGATAAGTATGATAAAGTGATACGTCTTATCGACTATTCGATTGTATGGTTTGAGCGAATGCCCTCGAAGGACCACCGTGAGAGGAAGCACCCTCTGAAATACCTCTCTATTCTTTCAAGACCACGTCGGCAAGCGTTAGAATTTTAGAAAGTCAAGGAAGAATCTGTCACACGCTTAATCTCCCGGCTCAGCTGTGTTTGATTGCAGACCCCAATCGCCCCCCCCCCTACGATAACGCCGTTTGCGGCTATATTAACCCTACCCCCATATCGCGAGGCGAGTTTGATCGTCTGGAACGACGCGTTATCATCAATTGTGTTTGCTTAGACTGGCGCCAAGAATCCTTTGGTGACCGCAAGGCCCTGAGGTGCCTATCAGAGTAGCCACCCTGGAATTTAACCCGAAGCTCACCCTCTCTTGAGGAGATTAAAATCCCGCCATTCACTCCGTCCAAACTGCCGTCTGTTTCCCGTGACCCCCCGTAACTCGTCGTCGTACGTCGTCGAAGATCTTGTCAGCAGATCTACCTTCGTTAAGCTTTAGCCCATGTTCAGAGGAAAGCTATCGAGCCCCCTTCTTCCCAGATAGTTGTGTGGCCTTCTCATTTTCACAACCCCCTTCAAGATTCCGGTTTTTTCGAGACTGAGACTCCCTGCACATAAGCAGAATCCTCTCGAGTTGAGATTACGTCTCTCTGGAGCAGAGAAAACCTCATTCTTCATCACGAATTATTCTAACCCCATCTTCAAGTCCTTCGAGTCAGGACTCGCCAAATTATTTCTTGAAGAGTGGCGCCGTTGCCTCATTCCCCCCCACCACCACCATTCCCACCCCTTCCAATTCGCCCGCGCTTGAAGGTAAAGCGATCGTGTATGGTCATCCCCAGATTACCTCGTTAATCATCATTTAATTCATTTAACCACCATATGTAATTTGTTTCCCCTTTTGTATATATATATATATATATATATATATATATATATATATATATATATATGTATATTATAATATCTCATGAGCGCGAGAGAATGGTGAAATAAATCCAACTTCACCGCATGAAAGAGAAAACGGAATCATTTTTCTTCGGAAATATTTTGTATTTCTTACTACGGAAAAATCCGAGCTGGGGTGGGATTCAAACCGTGCACATTGAGGCAGCGGGCAACCGATTTGATCTAAAGGTCGATTTAATTGAGATCAAAGCGGTTGCTCGCTGCTTCAATGTTTACGGTTCGAATCCCACCCCAGCTCGGATATTTTTCGAAGTACGAAATAAAAAATATTTCCGAAGAAATCTTATTCCGTTTTCTCTTTCATGCGGTGAAATTGGATATATATATATATATATATATATATATATATATATATATATATATATATATATATATATATATTTATATAAATTGCCCCCCTTTTTCATATATATTAAAATTACATTTGGGGGTATTGTCTTTATATATCCTTTGAACTGCAACTTGGCAAGCCATTAATCTAAACCCGGTCAACCGTAATTCGCACTCTTTATTAATCGCCAGACATATCTCAAGCGGCCTGTGGTCAGCTGTCTGCCCGTGCTTGTGTAAGACTTTGAGCGCCGAGCTAGTCTACACAGGTATACCTCTACATACGGAAACAATTGAAGAATTTTGTGGCAGGAGTCTACCTAGAAGAAAACTTTTAAGCTCCCCTGGTGGTAAAGACTAAGA
The DNA here is from genome assembly GCA_963969495.1 of Ceratothoa steindachneri. Lineage (NCBI taxonomy): Eukaryota > Metazoa > Arthropoda > Malacostraca > Isopoda > Cymothoidae > Ceratothoa > Ceratothoa steindachneri. The sequence continues at coordinate 138,598,538 of OZ018327.1, forward strand.
CAACTAATTTAATTTCTGATTTAGCAGAGTAAGCTACAGAAAAAAAAATTCCTGGTAAATTTCATGGGGTTACTAACTAGATTTTGCTAGGAGGTCGGACGAGCTGATTCTCTTTTATAAATTTGAGAGAAATCAATGATAGAAAATATGCAATAATAATTACTTCATTTATACTACCTCGAGTGAGTTCCAGATGCAGCTTCTTAAGCAGAGCGTTTTATATTAATACTTGTTTAATGGTTCTTCTGACAGGAAGAAGCCGTACATTTCGTCAAGTTTGGGGATTATTCTAAGAAAGATCCGACCTGTTTGAACGACCTGGAATGTATGGAAGCGGGCAAGAATCTGGAAAGTTCGACAGACTTTTAGATAATTTCTTACGCCTTCTGTTGTTAGAAGAAGTACTAAAGGGAGTGGATAATTTCCTATAAGATTGTACTACTTATATTCGTAACTTAGTGAATCATACAATGACGTTCCAAATCGTAGTTCTGAAATTATAATGCGAAAATTGTAGTTTTTGTACAAATATGGGAATTTTCTGGAACAATATTGCTAAATTGAATAAATTAGTTACGTCGGAAGAATTTTTTTATCATTGGATTTGCAAAGAAATCAATCGAGAGTATTAAAAATGATCTTATTGGAGAATTTAATATAACAGACTACAAAATAATTAACAGAGATATGACTCGAGTAGAGGGTGGAAGCGTTATTTCATACTTTAAGAACGAGCTAATCTCGATAATGAGAGATAACACTATATATCATGTTTCTGAGATTTTAGCTATAAAGTTCGTAATAAATAGTAATAAATGGAATTTTTTCCTGTCAAGGCAAACGGAAGATCATAATATTATTCCTTTTGAATCACTTTCAAACTGAATTAGAAAAGAAGTGACTTCAATTCTTCTAATATTTTTTCCTGAAACGAGTGACAATGCAGAAAACAAACAGGCTTCTCGGAAATACATATAGAGAATCGGACCACTCCAGGATGCAGGATAGGTACTTATTGACGATCCAGACAACGTAGCGGACACATTAGATCAATCTTTACAAAGGTTTTACCATCGAAGATACAATAAATTTACATACATTAGCAGAGGTAATAAAATTAATGAATAATCTATATTTTAAAAATATCGAAATATCCTAAAATGAAATTAGCAGTTATATTAAGAAAAGTAAAATCTCCACTGCAGCAGGACATGATAAATTATATAAAATCCACTGAAAAGATTTAAAAAGCAAACTATTAAAACCTCTTAGTATTTTTTCAAAAGATCCATTAGTAAGTAAAGACTAGTTCCTGAAGAGTTCAAAGAGGTAAATGTAACAAAAATTTTCAAAAAAAGGAATAAAGACTGATTCTGGAAACTTTCAGCCCATTACCCTTACTTTTGTCTTGAGTAACCTCATGGAGGCCAATATCATAAATAGTGGGGTAGAACATCTAGACATCAATAAATTTACAAATGTCTCCCGATGAAGCTTTTTCCACAGAAACTCGTGTTTAAGTAATTTGGTTGGGTTTTCAAGAAATGATAACGACGTTCGACCAGGATAAAGCTTGCAATATAGATATTTTCGACTGTAAAACGGCTCATGACACGTTTGGCAGTATAAAAGACTTTTGATGAAGCTAAAAATGTACAGATGTATTAAAATATATTGAAGAGATCATATAAAGAAAGAGTTAGTGCTCCTAAATTTACAGTCACTGCAAGATGGGTATATGCGAGATCAATCTATCGAAATATTTAAAATACCTGACGGGTCTACTAATATTAATTATAATTCAATGTACGAATTAGATAACGGATTACCGACTAGAAATAATGGTGACAAGCATATACGTTATTTTATAAAATAACAAAGCAAGAAGAAACTTCACTACCAATCTTTTTCAAAGCGCTACGGTCAATATGTTTAAGAATAGAATTGATAAATATTATATTGATATATAGCCTATGGAAACAGGCGTTATTGAATTATTTTCTTTCGCATATCTTCATTCGATCGCCTTTAACTTTCTCTAACTTCTGAGATGCAAACTTTCACTTCTCTTTTAACATAGTTTCTGGTGGATCTTTTTCCTTTTGGAGTTTCTTAATTGTGTAAAGTTTGGCTGCAGTATAAATTAATGTTTCAGAGAAGAAAGCGCAGAAAGTCTTGAACCAAAGATGTCCTCCACTCATACCCGGCTACAAAGAAACCTTTTTTTCATATAACCCATTTTGCTACAAAGATCACGTTTGTGTAAACGTACAATCCTGGAATGTGATCCGCTGAGTATCCGGGCGAATTGACATTAAGTGATACTCTCCTGACGGGTGGTTATCAGACATCTTTCTTCCATAGTATAGTTACCTGTTATCACAATTTCCATAACAATATTAGATCTTTTCGATATGAAATATCATATTAATAAAAATAATAAGATCTGTTATATGAACACATTTTGAATGCGACATACTCCATACTGATACCAGAATTTCATACACTTCAATAGCATCCACCTTTTTGCATAATTCAAAAATATTATATGGAAGCTTTTACTTTTATTTTTATTTTCAGATATATCAGACACAAACGCATGCAAATCTACACTAACATATTCAAATGGCTAAGTCTCTACATTCACTGTGATAAAACATTTTGAAAGAAAGTACTATGGAGCGTCAAAACTAAATATACTATTTACTGATTATTTTATAGGGGTCATGTTTGGTCAAAGCTGTGGAGGCGCTTCTTCCTAAACCACTAACACCCTTAAAGTAAGATGAAAGAAGCATTGAAGTTTGTCGTTGTTTTGCTGCTAATGTATAAAAAAAAGTGAAAGTCGATGCGATAATGTGGAAAATTCTTTATTTGTGTATTTTGAAAGAATATCTAGTATTAGTAAGAAAACTTCAAATTGGGTAGGCAGTTATACGTTCGACAGGGAAATGCTTAGAACCACATTACTTCTGCACTCAAGAAATCTGGTGTAACTTTTAAAAATTATTGTTATGAAATGGCGCATTACAAAGTCTAGAACTAAAATTATATATAAAATATGTGGATAGTGAGAAAAAAACGCGTACACATCGCAAAAATAGGGATTAATACCGTGCTGTGATGTTTTATTATGGAATATTGAGTCAAATTTATAGTGAAGACTGCTTCTAATTAATATACAACTATGACTAACGTTTGTTCCCTGTAACTAAGAAAGATCAATGCGACGTAATATCAAAATACATATTCTTTTATTTAATCCTTTGTTCATTGGGATATTTAATAAATTTCAGAAATAAATTAATTCCTGGTCTGGATCAGTAGATTGGATTTAAGGGTTTAAATTAAAATAGAAAATTTACTAAATTACTAAAATATTAATCAAGTAAATGAATAAAATCTTACAATAGTGGCATGTCTTCGAATTTCTGATCAAACTATATTCTAGTTTTAGTTTTAAAGAGGACATTTAGTCGTAATTGAGGCAGATATTATGGGAATTCATTACACTTCAGTTCATACAACTATTTTGTTGACTTTACTCATGACGGATTTACAGCAGACTCGTCCACTTGGACATACATCTACCTTATTTAACTAAGAAGCATTACGGATTTTACAACCGAGTTAAAGCTGATAGTGGAGTGCAATTGGATTCATTAATGGGTTCCAATGTTTACCTTGTGATGAGAATTAGTGTTTTCTTAAGCATATGGCTGGCAGCCACCACAATGTCGTCCCTAATTGGTGCTCATATCTCTTTTGGTTTGACCTTCGGGCGTTGCTACACGCTGTAATACCTCATTGAATTCTACTTCACGGTTTTGTGGATGCATTTTAAAATCTCATAACAATTACGCTCTTCTACACGGATTGTAATCAACCGTTTGAGTATGAAGTCTGTTTTCAGATTTCGTATTCCTCCATTAGTTACATAGTTACATAGTGACAGGGACCCACTGAGAACTACTTAGTCCACTCAATGGCCAGCCCCATTTTATACTAATCTGCTAGTAGTCCTTTAGACATTGTCGCCACGATGCTGACTCACGCGATATTCAAGCAACAATATGGCTCCCTATTTAAACAATATCATTATTCGTAAAATAACTATCAATTTTTTTAAAACAATTCACACTACTAGCATTTACCTCCTTCGCGAGGAGTGCGTTTCATTTATCGATGATTTTGAAGGTGAATATTTTTTTTAACTATGTTCGTTTGAAACCTCCTTCTTCCTTTCAGTTTAAAACCGTTGTTACGTGTAATGCCATGGTCGTACTTAATTATTTTTCATAATTTATGTTTTCAGATTTATTTAAATTTTAAATACTTCAATAAGCTCAGCTCGCAATCGCCTAGTGTCGAGAGTCGGTAGTTTTAGTATATTTAATCTTTCGATATACGACTTATTTCTAAACGAAGGAATTAGTTTAGTTGCCCGTCATTGAATTCTTGCAATTTTATTGATGTTTTAATGTGTTTAAGGTGACCACAATTGTATCGCGTATTCTAGGTGTGACCTTACTAAACTTTTATATAGAGGTATGATTATATCTTGGTGTTTGTAGTGAAAGCCTCTCGCAATAAACCCAATCATTTGGTTTGCCATCTTACACGCTTCGTCACACTTTGTCAAACTTAAGATCCTTTGAAACCCGCACCCCTAAATCTTTTTCTTCGTCCACGAAGATAAGATTTTTACCACCTATTTAGTAGTTAAAACTTGGGTTATTTCGACCTACGTGGAAAACTCAACACTTGTCTAAATTGAATTTCATGTTCCATTTATTAGACCATTCAAAGATTTTATCTACATCACGCTGAATTAATTTGCTCTCATTTCTAATTTATAATTTTATCCCCAAAGTTTTTAATTAATTTAGCACCGAACTTTGGAAAAAGTTTGCATCGACCTTAGCGATACAATTTGAACTTATTGCCAAATTCCGAAGCAATAATCTCAGTGCGAAGAAGCGCTGATTAACTATTGGATGTGAGACTACTTCTTAGTCTAATAACCATTAATTCTTGACTGATTCAATGATTGTGCAAAGGTGAAAAGAAGCGAAGAAGTGTTGATAAATAACAGAATTAGAATAATTAAAATAAAGAATGGATGTAGACTGGAGATTAAAAAGCTAAAAGTAAATAAGATTTTTTTCTTTATTAGAGAAAACAAATCAGGATAAGAAAAGTTTATGTTTATACTTGAAGAGGTGTTTGCCAAAATGAAGTGAAAAAAATGATTCGATGCCACACAAGCCATAAGAACAAGCTGGGATAGGTTGCGGGTATTAAGTATTTAATTAAACGTGAGAAGCGAAAACTATTGAGGGCTTCTCCGCCTTAAAATTTGTGAGAAGAGCTTCGTAGGCAAATTAGTGGAGTAAAGGAAAGAATAAAATGGGTGGAAGGTAAATAGCCAGACTAATCAAAAGGAAAGACCCCTTTAAACTTTCAGGAGAAAGTGCGCGCCAACTCTCCAGTAGTTAGTCCAAGTTAGATAATAAGGAAAGTTTTTTAGCGCTGTTGAGGCTAGCACGGCACCTAAACTTCCAGATGCTAGCAAAATTACTGGTGCCAATGAAAGGTTTGATAACAACATTTTCGCCTAAAAGTAATTGTCTAAAGACACTTTTGTCCAAAAGTAATTTGTTTAATAGTACGTTTTAATTAACAGACTTACGTTTAAAAACACTTTCGTTTAAAAGTACTTTGGTTTAAGACATTTTCGTCCAAAAGAACTTTCGTTAAAAATTTCCTCTAAAGTTACTTTCGTCTCGAGACCCTTTCCTCTAAATTACTTTCGGCTAAAAACCCAGTAGTATGAAATTACTTTCCTCTAAAAATACTTTCGTCTAAAAACACTTTTATCTTAAAGTACGTTCGCCTAAAGGTAGATTCCTATAAAGGAATTTATTCTAAAATGAATTTTCTAGAAGTAGTTTTGGCTAGAGACATCTTGGTCCAAAAGTCCTTTCCTCTAGAACACTTACGTCCAAATGTACGTTTGTTTAAAATGATTTCGTCTCAAAAGTAGGTTCGTCTTAAAGTTCTTTCTTCTAGAGACACATTCATATATAAATGAGTTTTATCTAAAAGTACTTTCGTCTGAAAACACATTGGTCCAAAAGTAAGTTGGTTTAGAGTACTTTTGTCTAAAGACAGTTTCGTATATAAGTACTTTCGTCTAAAGACACGTTCGTTTTAAAGTACTTTCGTCTCAAGACACTTTCGTTTAAAATTACTTTTGTCTAAAGACGCTTTCTTCTAAAACTACTTTCGTCTGGAGATACTCTCTTCAAAAAACTTGTGCCTTAAACACTTTAGTCAAAAACATTAAAAAATAGCTTGATGCATCCAAAATGAATTGGCCAACCATTTTCACCTTATTCATAATAACAATAAATAACCTAAGTTCTACGCACTTGTAACTTTATAAGCCACAGCTCGTTTAATGGCGTTTAAGACGTGTGATTTATTACTTCTCTTTTAATTATTGCGAGCCTACAATGGAAGACGAGATAAACTTTGTTAAATCACAACAGGATAGAGACGAACTGTCCTACGGCGGTTATTATTCTAGGAAAAATAATGCGACTCCCTGTGTCACTTATTACCTTTGTGAAGAAAGTAGTAAAAATTTAAAAGTAATAAAGAGTTCTGAGCATAACGCAAAAAGAAGTGCTGCAAGAATGGATATATTAAGAGCACAAGAGAAAATTCGAGAAAAAGCGAAATCCAACTCAGAAGATCTGGCTGTTTTTATTACCGAAATAGTTAACTACCAGACTCAACAGTAACGTTTTCCCTACTACGTAAAACATAAAGAATATTACCGAGAAAGAACGAAATCGTTAATTCCCTAAACTTCTGAACATGTTAGCTGAAGTAGATGTTTAATGGCTAATTCATGATAGTGGACTAGATGCCCCTAAGAGAATGTTGCTATTTGCAAACAGTTGTCTATTTGTTCGCATTGTTATGTAGATGGCACTTTTTAAACGTGCTCAAACCTTTTTGGCGAAGCATTGGAAAATTCAGCACTGTTCCCTCATTTTCCAAGACACAAATTCCTTTACATCCTTGTAAAGTACAAAATTTGTTTCTTTTAATTTTGGCCATTTGACAATCATCTGAAGAGTGAGAGATACATTTATACCATAGCAGTAATATGTAATGCATGATTACCTACACTGCACTTGCCAACACCAACTTTATTCTTTAAGTTTTTTAGCTTAGCACGGCAATTTTGATGTGATGAATCCAAAAATCACATTAGTTTTGCTCAATCAGGTCAACCATTAGATTTATCTCCAAGGGATTTTTTTGTACATTATTTTTACATGTATGCGCATTTTTTATCAATAAGATCGAAAATATTATTTCATTAAACAAACGAATTCTGAAAGTTTAGCTGCAGCAATTTTTTACTAAATTATCTGTTTTTTTGACAGGTGAAGGAAATGGATTGGTCCATATCTTGCAAAAATAAGCCCGATGTATTCTTAATATAAATCCGTGCCGAATACACCATTGTTCCTAAATGTAATCTAGTACAAAGTTTCATAAAGCGTGCTTACTATGCTTATTAGGGTATAAAACTTGGTGACCAGGATGAAGTTTGGGCGCTACACTTGGTATGCAAGAAATGCATCGAGTATCTGCGTCGTTAGATTAAGGTCAATAAGAGTTGTCTAGAGTTTGGAATTCCCAGGGTTTGGAGGGAACCCATAAACCATGGCACTGACTAGTGCTTTTGCACTATTAATTTGAGTGGGTTCACAGGAAAGTTCAAAGCAGCCTCAAGTAAACTAATATTCAATCCACACGTCGTTCAGCAGCTCATTTTGATGAAATACCAGTACCTGTCTTATGAGAACTTCCTGAGATTAGTGACTAAGATTTCTCCGGTGTTGAAGTAAATAAAGAAAAGGGGATATTTGACGATGATGCTACACATTTTATATCCCCAAAGGAGCTAAATAATCTAGTTCACGATATTAGCTCGCCAAAGTCTTCTGCCCAACTGTTAGCATCCAAATTGAAGAAAAAAACTACTTTCTCACAGTACTTATATTACCTTCTATCACAAAGACATCAAGAGGACCTTCGTTTTATTCTCTGAAGAGAAAGACTCGGTGTACTTCACAAAAATTGTGTAGCTTCTGCACAATCTTGGAGTGCCAAGAGTACCACCCAGAATATTGGAGACTGTTCATTGATAGCAGCAATTGATCACTAAAATGTTTTCTGCTGCACAGCGTCAACCAGTTTGCCTCTGTAACTCTCGTTTACTCGACTACATTGAAAATCGTTATGTTCACCATGAAGGATTAATTTTTGGTTACTTGCAGATGATGAAAATTTTGCTGGAAAAAAAAATCCGAGTTTAGGAACTAAACTCAGCATTACGCGAAGAAGGACTGTCCTGTATGGGAGAAATTGGTGCCTTGCAGAACGAAAAACGTCATAAACAACCCTCTGGTGGACAGGGAGACGATACTCTTCCCAGTGCTGCACACCAAGGTCGGTTTGATCAAGCAGTTTACAAAAATATGGGCAAGGATGGTGGCCGCTTTATTTACTTGTGCCAAGCTCTTTCAGTATTACTACCATGGAAAAGTTGAAATATGGCATCTTTGATGGTTCTAACTCCGTCAACTCATGAGAAATCCAGAGTTTAAAAACTCACTGAGCCAACTGAAAATGGAAGCGTGGAATTATTTTGTTCTGGTCGTATATAACTTTTTTGGCAACAATAAGGCCAAGAACTACCAACAAATTGTCACCGATATGCTGACTGCTTTCAGAAACCTCGATGCAAAATGAGTATCTAAATGCATTACTTATTATTACGTATGGATCCGTTTTCTGAAAATCAGGAATCAATGTGCGACGAACAAGGGAAGAGATTGTATCAGGACATGAAAGAGATGGAGACCAGGTATCAGGGATACTTAGATGCAGTTACACTAATCAATATTAAGAAAAATCAACCAAATATGTCACAAAAATGTAAGCAATTTAGTTATAAGATCGGTGTTTTAAAATTGGACGTAGCGCAAAAACCTGAGCTGATCCTACGAAACGGTTGTCATTTTCGGATTCAGCGGTGCAAAATTGTTCGAAATCAGATGAAAAAACCTAAATGACTTAGAAAGAATAATTTTTATAACCCGGTCCTACCTATTGGTCAGGCACAATACCTCATTTGTATTTATTTTAGTGTCTGATGTTGCAGACTAGAGGAAAAGACACACCTCTGGAAAAAATTGCCAAATATGCCATGATATGTAGTACCTTAGGAATTATAGACTATTCGATGCTTATTACTCACTAATCGTGACTCTCTATATTACCATGATAAAGAAAGTCGAGTATACTCTGAGGTGAAAAATGCCATAGGATAAGCACTTATTTTCATAGAGGACATCTTCTAGTCCTGCAAAGTTTAGAAACTCGACTTACCATTTTTTAAAACAATTGGACATAGGACTCATGGAGAGATGCTAACCCATTTGATTTAGTTGAAACCCCATGTACTGCTATCCCATAAATTTTAGCATTCAAAGGACTGTTTTAAGATCTTAAGCGGGGTCTTAGTCCTGTTTGCATTAATGCGAGCATGTGACATTACTTCGTACTTGTATTCTCTCAAATTGGCTTTATACGCTCAAAATCATTCTCACAATAGACTTACGATATCTCATACACCTTGGTCTCCTTCACGCAAATGAAATTTACTATAGAATTATTCATTTCATTCCAATTACAACTTTCGATCATTTGTGACCCTTATACGAATTGGTTTCCATTTCCAACATTTAGGATAAGTAGGAGTCAATCCTTAAGGAGTAGCTTTTCTTGATAGTTCAGACTACTCTTTTCTCTCCATTCCTATTTCCTCGGGTGTACTTATTCTTTCCTCCTTGACATATCGTTTATCATAAATTGGCTCCGTAAAGTTTAATATTAATCTATATCATCAGACGAAAAATCGCTAAAATATAGAATAAAAAAAGAGAAATGACAGATTGAAAATTAAAAAAATAAATAAAAAACTTACGGAGGAAATATTGAGTGAAATGAAAGTGTATGTAATGTGTTTAGTATAAACGAAAACGAAATTGGGAAGTAACAATAGTCAGGCTTTGAAGCGGAGAGAGAGGAAAAGAAAAGCGAACGTCCGTCGTGATCCGGAATCTGTTGAGACGAAGGCGATGAATAGGGTTAATAATTGCATCGTAAAACTAAAATATACTTTTGCAAATCTAGAATTGTATACATATTATTCTAACTATGAGGTATGTGGCGACTTAAATTCAGTTAACAATGTTCGTAAGCTAGAGAATGAAAATAAGAGCTATTGTTTTGAGGAACATTATATCCCTGAAAGTTAATTACGTTTGGCATTTTTGAATAAATTTTAATCATCAGACGAAACTTCGTATACAATCCTGTATAACTCTAGTTGTATATAAATAAATCAAACAGTTGAGTCACGCTATCCGCATTCTCCTATTTATTTTGAACATTTATAAATCAGTTTCTTATTACATCTTGTTTTATTCGTCTTTAACGATCTTCCATGTCTCTACTTCTGAAGGTTTCAAGAGAGTCTCAAAGTTTCAAACCAAAGTTTGTACTAAAAGAATTTGTATGTTGATTAGATCGTGAAAATGAATATTTACAAAATCATAAATCTAAACAGTACTTTAGAGAACATCTGATCTGGTTACAAGTTTTAAAGTTCGGAATGAAGTGGCTACATTAATGGAAATGTATGTAGGGAAAAGGAAGCAGTCAAGTGGGATTCGCCTACAGTCAAGCAAAACCACAGCTTACTTATGGTTTAATTTGGGCAGTGTGAGGTCAGCATATTTATGTTGAAGAAAGAATGAATATTAGTAGTTTCTTTATTGATTTAATTTTCGATTTAAAAACATGTTCTTTACGTGTTCATTTTAGATTTATATACATTGATTTTCAGCCCTAAAGTGATATTGATTTTATAATATCCCTGCCGTGTTTCCCCAGGCTTATTCCGGTAAACGTTATTCCTTCTTCCATTATCTTGGAAATTGATCTTGATACTTTTGATTACATGCCTTTGTTGGTGTCCTTCCTGGGAATTTTCATCTTTCTTTCCTGAAGATTAATAATTATGTTTGGTCTTGTTGAATTATCTCCGCAAAGTACCGATTATTTGTGATTATTTGTCCCTTTTCAGGTCGACTGACAGGTGACTGCCATATGCTGTAGCTAGCCGTGGTTCGGATATCAGTTTAAACTGTAGGCTATGTAGTTACTCATTTAAAAGGAAGCGCTCGATAAATATTACTAAGTTGTGGTAAAAGCCGTAGTGCTGGTCACTCAGAACCGCTAGCCCAAATCACTCAGAGAAGAATAGGGCCTTGATTGCCTGAATCCGAACCAGCCGTCCACGGGCAGTGACCAGGTTAGCCCGGGAGCAGTGAGTTAAGGAAAATGGCAATCAACTGTTGATGACTTTGGTTACGTTATAGAAATGTCCGATAGATTAATCATACTAGTTTTTCAATATCAGATAGTTGAGGAATTTTTGACAGCACTCCAAAATATCAGTACACAACGAAGGCATCGTTATAAAATAGATTTTAACGCAAAGATTATATAGCAAATTTACGATAACGATTTGGTAGGAAAATTTACAGAATTGAAAGAAAGGAGTAACAAAGAATAAAAGACCTAAAAACACAATGCCTCTCATAACCAGGAGGGACTATATTAGGAGGAGCATTAAGGTGCGGCTGGTGAAATGGCATAGTACAGATGAAAGTTCTCCCTTTCATCCTCTCCCCCCAAACTTTGGAGGCACAGAAAAGCAGTTAATTGCGCATTAAAAGCCATTCGATAAGTTTTCTCCTTGTATTTTCTATGTGTTGGAACTATCAATTACCTCTCTAGTATCCATATCTCACATAATCTCATGTATAAAATATCTAAAACATTCGATAAAACTACTGAAGCCAAAATATTAAAAACAACAAATCAAGAAAACAGACGAAACGAAATCTAACTATTAATTGTTGTTAGGGAACCAATTAAAAAGACAAAAGGGAAACATAGGGGAACCCGACTGAGAAAAGCTCATTGATAGTGATGAAAAACTACATAAATAAGTATTATATATATTTAGAGGACACATAGGTCACCGAATCAAACTCTCTCCTACATGGTGAGGTAAGCTCGAGTCACTGCGACTAAAAACTACCTATCTCATCCCTTTATGTCCTATCAAGCACATAGCCACGCATATTACTTTCTGCACCAAATATGACAGTCATATTTATGTGGTAATATGCGCTGTAGCTTCTGGCCCATTCAATGGTTATCCTGCGAGAATCTCCAAGCACGCCCCACCCCAACAAACCCATTTTATTCATATCTATCATACATTTACCACACCGTTGCTTCTCGGTCAAACATTTCTCTCTCAACTATAAATTCGCTCACTCCCTCACACTCACCCTTGTATATTCTCTTCATAGGTCTATTCAGACTCATTCTTCTAACTTTGCTATGCCACATCAAAACACTCTTAAGCAGGAAATATTGAGTCAAGTGAAAGTGTGCGAAATGAGCACAGTATAACTGGACATCCCTCTCAATCACAATCTCGTTCATACACTATAAATTCCTCTTACTTATTCCTTCGTCATTCAATCTACCCTAGGCATACCAATCATCTCTCTCTGATTGTTTATTTGCTTTCCTCTCATCGTTAGATCTATTTCTTCTTATTGAAAGTGGGGGATTTTGTGTATCTTTCAGTAAGTATTATGAAATATATTTTGTTGCACACTTTTTATATAAAATAATAGTATAACATTTATACTTTGATTCAAAATGACTTACAAAGAAATACAGTAAATAGTAACTCTAACTGTTTAATAATATGTATACGGCACACATACATGTACACTCCAACGCCCTTTAGAGGTATATTTCTATGGCGGAAGTTTCAGCTTTATAGATTATATTTCCTATTGTTATTTCACAATAATTCTATGTAAAATGTGACGTTACAGGTTAATTGAGCCCTGGCACCAGATATAATTGGGCGTTTGTGATCGTTCTCCGCAGCTGATCCTTGAAACAAAAGATAGTCATATTTACTGTACTTCAATTACTTAGAGAAAGGAAGCCATTAAACGATGACAGGTGAATTATTGTTGTATTCTAATTCGTCTCTGAGGGGCGTTTCGGAAAATGGGCATAGTGTATGGTATGTTTGGAGGATGCCTTATGTTCAAAGGCAAGTGGTAGAGAAAGAGGAATAGAGAGAGGTTCGTCTTATAAAAGATGGATTCTGACATAAAGACACCACTCGGATTCTTATTCTCCTTTAGCTTGAGACTTGTTGAAGCCATTGTCTTAATTTGTTGGACACAAGGTTCATAAAAGTCATATGCATTAAATTATTGGTCGTAAACGGTTTTCTGCAAGCTCGTTAATGTTTCATCGTGCTGAAATTGGTAACGGAGAATATTATTCCCTTTATAGATATTATATTGTTAAATAGAGATTAAGAAGATAATTTACTGTTGCATTTGTACTGTAGTGAAAGTAGGTTGTGCTATTGATTCATCTTGTTGGATTTGCCTACCTATATTATTTGATTCAGTCGAGAGTATGAAACAATTTTATTCGTGTAGAATTTGTGATTAAGTTGTGAATGCTGTAATTGTTTGTATTATTAATCTTTACCTAACTGTTAATAAATTATATTTTTTGGAACAAGTCTTTCATTGAATAATTGAGGCTGAGTAATTATGGCGCTAGCGACCATACCGGTTTTAGGTGGCTATTGGAGCAAATGAATGGAATTGATAAACGAGAACGTATCTGAAGTCACCTTTGAGAGTAATTATTATTACAGTTTATAGAGTCGATAATATTACAATATATATATATATATATATATATATATATATATATATATATGTAGATAAATATATATATATATATATATATATATATATATATATATATATATATATATATATATATATATATATATATATATAACCTAAAAATAAAATATTTAGCATTTCAATTATTTACTTTTGTTTTCCACCTAATTACTACTACAATACATGTATCTTTCATTACCATTATTATTATTATTATTAAGTGATATGCAAGCTTAGCTTTTTTAAAGATACTACAAATTTACTTCATTTTAGGGCACAATCTTTATTATAGTTGGCGTCCCCAAAATTGAGAGCGTATTTTGATGAAATTGAAAACTTTTATATAAAATTCTTGTTGAATTATGTTCATCCTGTTTAAATTATGCGCTGAAAAAAATTGTGTTCCATGTACAGGTGTCTCAAAATTTTAATTTGTTTTTTAATCCTTTTCATAATCCCTTCTTAATGGATATTAAAAAGAAAAATATCTATGCTTATTTTTCCAACTCAATTATGATCACAAAACCCCCTCCAAAGTTCCACAAAGACAAAAAAAAGAAAAAACTTCATTTCATTATTAAATATGTGCTCCGCCTGTATTTGAAAATTTCAAATCGATCTTTAGCATCGGAAAAAAAACATTGCGGAGCATTTCGAGAGTTATGTACGGCACTACTGAAAGTATGTGTTCTTTAACTTCAGTTAAATTACCAAGTTTTGCTGATATACTTTTTCTTTGATAAAACCCAACGCAAAAAATCCCAGGGGAGTTAAATCTGGAGAACGCGGAGGCTAAGTTCTAGTTCATCGACGTCCAATCCATCGATATGGAAAGCAACTGTTCAGGTAATCGCGGAGAGTTAGAACATAATGAGACGGTGCACAATCTTGTTGAAACACGAGACTATCAACAATACTATCATTACAAAGCTGTGGTTCTAAAAACTGTTGGAGCATTCAAGGTAGATGTTGCCTGTCCCAGATGCTTCATGAAAATAAAATGGGTTGTAAATTTTAAATTTGTTATTTTTGTGCCACACGTTAACTTTTGGAGAGCCTCTTTTCCATTCCATAAAACCACTTGGTCTTTCATTTGCCCAGATACGAAAATTGTGTGGATTAACTTTACCACATGTGTGGAAAGTCGCTTCATGACTGAATAAAACGTTATCCAATAGGTTTTCATTTTCAATTTGATCTACAAATTCTGCGCACCTTGCCGCTCGATAAGGATAAATTTCTTGATTGGGGAGTGCAGTAATTGAATGTATAAGGTTTTATCATAAGTATTGAACGCAAAAATGTCCACTGTTGTCTTGGGAATATCTATTCTCTGATTGGCCTTTCTCATCGAGTTTTTTGGTTCATTTTCAAACAATTGTCGAATTTGTTCAGTTTTGTTGGGGGTCAATCTTTTTCTGCCCTCTTCCTTTCTCATCATGTATGGATCAGGTTATTTTAAATTTGTTCATAAGTGGTCCACGTATTCTAAACTTTCTTTTGAACTTTTCTCGTGCTTCATTAAATTTCACTCCTCAGATACGAGCGATCACACCCAAAATCCGCTCTTCTCTATTTATTATTAAGGGGTCTGAAAAGGATTGATAAACAAATTAAAATTTGGGGATACCCTGTACATGAAACACTAGAATTTTGTGCACAATTGAACATGATGAACATAATTCAATATGATTTTTTCAGAAAAGTTTTAATTTCATCAAAATACGCACACATTTGGGGGACACCCGGTATTGCAGATAAGGGAAGTTAAAGCAAACTAGACACGTTGCTCTTATAGAAAAGGATTTCGAGTAATTATCTTTACGTGATTTCGAGTAATTATCTTCACGTGATTTTAGTAATATTTTAAATGAAGCGGGATTTGATGAAGAAAATCTGATTTTCATATAACAAGACTTAGAAGATGCTCAAAATACCAGCTGACTGAAGGCATAAATGTAATAATATAGCCTATCTATTCTACCATAATAAAAACAACAAAAGCATGAGTCCAGTGGCTGCTTATATGATGCTACCCTACATCAAAGTTCAACTGAGCGTGAAAGTTTTAGAGGGAAGAAGTATCAAATAAAGAAACAATAACTAACATCTTTTGAGAACCATAATAAGGATCTAAATCCTTATGAAATATTTAACAGCGTAGAGAGTTAGCAAATTTTTCTAACTAAAATTGTAATTTTTCAAAACTAATTTGAATAGTAGGAAAAATTTCCATGCGTTTACAATTAACCTGTAAGAAATGAGAGCCTTTTTTGGAATGAAGATCGTAATGGGCAATAATGTTCTGCCCTCACTGAGGAATCTTTGGTCAAATGAAGCAGATCTTGGAGTCTCATTTATATCTAATTTGATGCCTTTGAAGAGGTTCGAAGAAAGTAGATCTTTATTACACTTTGAAAAAAATAATCAAATGACAAAATTGAGTTGTTCCATTACACGATAGAGCTTATAAAGTAAAAAACGTATTATATCATTTCAATCAAATATTTTTATCCCATGAAACCTATTGAATGCTAATCAATTGATGAGCACATGATAAAAATTAAGGGTCATAATATTCTAAGACAGTTGTTAAAAGGATATTTGTATGAATTTGCCATCTATACTAGTAAAAAAACAACCCAGAATTCGGATTGGGGGTAGTTGTTGTTCTGACTAAAACTTAGATAAAAAAATCAAATTATCGGTTGTAACATTTTTATAGATATCTTTTTCAATTCGCTGTCGATTCAATCTATGTCATCTAAAGAAAGAAATTAATAATGCAGGAACTGTACGAGTGAACAGAAAAGATATTCCAAGATCACAGGAACCTTCTAATAAAAACAACAAAAGAAAGAAGGACTAATGAGATATCTCTCGTTTTGAACCACATGGTATTTTTTATGTTAAGTCGATAGAAAATAAAACAATACACATGTTGTCAAAGTTTTATCAGCGACTCCTGTTTCGAGAGTGTACCGTAGGAAAATAGGAACTAGTGATAGGAAATAAATAAGACTCTGATCGTCTTCTACAAAGTGAAAGAAGAAACAAATATTGAGAAAGTGGATGAAAACCATTCACAATCATTGTGGTCCGCGAAGTGATTGGAAATTATGTGAACGAAAAAAGAGCCCTACCATCAACTTCAGTTGCTGTCAACCAATATAAAGCAAGATTCAATCTAAATTCAGCCACATCAATACATTCAAAGATAAAATCGGATTGCATACAACGTTGCAAAGTCTGAAATAGAAATATAATTGATAGTGAAAATATGATATCTATCTTTATGTGTAATTGATAGAAATTGCTTTTGAAAAATATAAAAGATAAATGAAAAGTGATTACTACGTGCTTAATGTTATATATATATATATATATATATATATATATATATATATATATATATATATATATATATATATATATATATATATATATTAGTTTTTGCTTGAAATGTAAGTATTCAAGAATTCTTTTTCTTACATTATCCGTATGTTTTTCTATAAATAATTGAAGATGTAAATAAGTAACACATATTTCGGAAAAACATATACATACATATATATTTTAAATATGTTTCTAATTGCTTAATACAAACAATTACGTAATAATATTGCTTTCCTTTTTCATTTCTGATAATATTAATAGAAAATGTCATTATGAGCACAGTTAAAAATTCCTCTAAAGCATAAATAACTACTCTTGAGGCACAATGGCACACATATGTGCCATGCAATATTTTATATTGTTTTAGTACAATAATTAACTAGCAGCCATATATAGCCAATATATAACATTTATTTATGCTGGTTTTATTATATCCATTTAATGGCTAAGCCCTTTCATATTCGTCAGGGAATTCTGTTCCATTTGTTAACTAAATTTAGGTTAGAATGTATGTATACCAGGCAATGGCTTCGCTACTAGGAATAAAATTTAAAATATAAAACAGAGCAGCCATGGTTAAATTTTTATAAATTTTCTGAACTTCGCCAATTATAATAATTTTAAAAAGGAACTCTAAACTAAATTTCCCTCCTTTCGAAATATCACGTTGCTAAAATATAGTTAAAGAAGAAGATATATAAAAATAAATTTTCTGAACTTCACCATTTGTAATTCTTTGGGTTTTTAAAAATTCACAAAATTTCGATACTTATATTTATTTCTGAACTTCACCATTTTATTTTATGATATTATTAGAAATAATTATTAGAAATAACTTTGATAAATAACATAAGTCATAACCAAACTAAGATGAAACTATTATTCAAATACTCAAAAAAATCCCCTACTTAAATTATAGAGTTAGTTATGATGATGATGATGGTGATGATGATTATTCACCTGAGCAAAATATGATAGTTCTTTTATGTTAAAACTACATTCATGATATTTTTTCTAATATATTTGTTCAAAAGGTTATTAATGGCTTTCTTATAGAAGGATTGGCTGCAAAGTACTGTTCTTTGTTGTTCTACAATTAGAGATTTTCTTCTAAAACGCGATAACTTGCCTAATCTTTTGGTTCAAATCTTATTTATCCTCTTTAAAAGGTAACTCTCATACTGTATGGATATAAAGCCTGCAATAACGTGGTACATGCTGCACATACTTTTTCTCTGTCTCTTATTCTATATATATATATCTTTCTCCCTCTCTCTCTCTCTCGTTCTCTACCTATCTTTTTCTCTCCCTCGTTCTCTATCTATCTTTGTCTCTTTCGTTCTCTCAATCTTTGGAAAAACGAAAAGAAAGACTATTGGTAAATGGACCAGCATTAGACTTTACACCAGTAGCTAGTGGTGGGTTACGGTTGGATGCTTAAGCCATTGGTGTTTACTATATATATTAATGACCTAGATGCAAGAGTTCATGTTAGCATCTCGATGTTCTCAGACGATAATTAACTTGGGGAAGTGTTATGAATTCCAAGGATACGACTAAGCATACAAAGAACCTGAAAATAATAGGTAAATGGACCGAGACATGGTAAATCCAGTTCAAGGGTGATCAATGGGTGATGATGCATATTGCGTATAGAAATCAACTAAAGGACTACAAATTACTAGACGGTAAATTGGTTGGTCACAACAGAGCAATACAAAGATCTAGGAATTCATGTCACAAGCGATTTGAAATATTCCTTTTCTTGACCTTTTTATACATAGGACGCCGTTCGGCTTTCAATTCTCTGTTTATTTTAAACCGTCTAACTCTAGTTCATATATTCACTTTTATTCTTATCACAATATTAAAATTAAACGGTCTGTATTCACTTCTATGTTTCTGCGTGCATTACGCCTTGTTAGTCTGGAATTTTTGGATAAGGAATTGTCCAATATCTTCTAAATAGGTAAGAAACTTTGTTACCTTCGTCAATTTTTGCATACTTCATTAAACTTTGCTAAGAACACTTTTTATAGAACTAATAACCCACCGGTTCTCAATTAAAAAAATTTCTTATCTTTCAATACTTTAAACCATTTTTTTTGTCTCACCCGTATTTTTAAGCAACTTAATATCTCTGTAAATCTTAGATATGAATCCACGTTGTATAAAATGCTAGTCCACAATCATACAAGGGAAAATGGTTTAATATATTCTATAGAATGTTCCATTTGTAATTTACCTTACTTCGGGCAAACTGGTAAATCTTTATCTACTAGAATTTACCAACATAAGTTTAATATTAGAAGAAGTAAAATTAACAGCGCTTTATTTTTAAATTTATCTGAAAATAACCACCCCATTGACTAGAATTCTGAAAAATTCCTTTATTATTCCGCTGATTCCACAAAAAGAAATATTGTCGAGTGTTCCATAATTGGCATCTTACCTAATATAAACATTTCCCCTGGCTTATTTCTACTCGACCCTTTTTTTTAAAAAAGACGTGTACTAATTGAAATAACTTTATAATGCAGCCTGATGTCACTTTTTATTAGTGGAATATCATTCGCATTGCCTCCATCTCCACGTATCTTTGTTGTGCCTGTGGATTAACTCCTCTAATGATAATCCTTTTAAATGTTTTTTTTTCACCCACCATATTCCATTTTTATTCATAGCGTTGATGTGTGTATATCGTTTTAGGGATGCACATGTCTGGTATTAGTTGCCTATTTTTCTTTTTCTTGGTATTTTTCTGTTTTGATTTTGTGTTTTTTCCATTTGTTTGTACTAGGTGATGGCCGTTCCCTTCGTATCTTTGTTCCCTATACAAGGTTTTCTTCTCCATTTTCAAGCTATTCCTTGAAAATGAACTTGCAAATATGGCTCGAAAGTGCTTGGATTTATCTTTTTATTTTCCTGTGGGTTAATTTTCATATATATATATATATATATATATATATATATATATATATATATATAACTAAATCACGAAAATATGGAACGCGATGAATATGTAAATAAAGTCAATAGCGAGGCCTTCCGACTCATCGTCCTTTACAAAGGACGATTGGTCGAAAGGCCTCGCAGATCTCCCGTTTCATTTTCCTCCGTGGCTCTTGACATTATTTTTTTATTTATTTATATATATATATATATATATATATATATATATATATATATATATATATATATATATATATATATATATATATATATATATATACATATATATATATATATATATATATATATATATATATATATATATATATATATATATATATATAATTTACATTACAGATAGAAGTTACTTTGAGGATAACAAATTGATTCTAATCATTTTTGGAGTACTAGAGAAATACATAATATACATTATTTTTTATACTTTTGGAGTACTGCGGATTATAAGAATCTGGCAGTGCTACAATCGAGAAAGACGGGTAACGAACGAGTTGCCAATTTATCTTTATTCCTCACTAAATTTAATACTTTGGTAAATGCTTAGCAAGTTAGTGGGTTCAGAGAAACTAAATATCTATTTTCTACGTTTATATGTTATAATTTTTGTTTGAAGTATGCAGTGGTAATGTATTTTATTTTTAATATTCGTTTATTCTTTTATTATTTTGTTCTTTCAAGTTGATATTGGCACAAATTAATTTATTAATATTAAAAAAAGCGGTTTTTATATTTCGATTTTTGTTTTTGAATGAAATATTAAAAACCAGTTTTACCGGCTTTGGGAAACTGATTTGCAACACTAGTGTAAAGAGTAAAGCGAAAATGTTAAGAGACGGAAGAATAGGTAGTACTGTGGTATAATAATTGGTACTATTGGAACGAGGAGAATATTGGTATGCTAGGGACCCGAAGGCCGTGACTGTTTTTAACCGAACACCATTCAGCAAAGAGAGAGGAGTAAGAGTAAAAAATGGCGGGATAATTAAAAAAATACCTTAGAGGAAAGAGAATATAATATACAGCTATGTATCGATAGTTGATTTGCATGGGACTCCTTGCCCTATAAGATGTTAGGTGTTTGTATTTTTTTGTGTTAATTAGTTTAGATTGGGTGAGACTAGATGACTCTATATCAATACCTAAATAATCTTAGCCGTATCTAACCTAACTTATCCTGCTAAGGTAAAAAAGAAGCCTGTAAATTCCATTAGACGAGCTTCGTTAGTGAATATCACTTTGCCCCAATCTTCAACATTTCATTCTTTATTTTTCCTAAAAATGGAGGGTATGCGTAGGGTTCTCCATCGTAAGATGAGGATTCTTCGAAGCCCTTAACTACTTGAAACCTTTGTAGAAAAGTCTCCGCTTCAATGTGCGCAAAAAATCATTCACATCGGCTTCTTTCCAATAGTGAGCAAACTTGACAGTGAAGCCACCCATTTCTTAAGATGGGACCTTAGCAGGAGGCTATTTGGAGGTTAATTTGAAGCTCTTTGGCGTCTTAAAGACTTCTTAACAAGACCGCAACTAGTCTTTTTTAAAGTCATTAATGATTCTAAAGATGGCACTCTCTTTGTAACAATGGTTGCACGCTTTTCTTTGGAAAGAAACATTTTTGGAACCCGAAATAGATTTCAATTGCACAACATCATTCATCGAACCCATATTTGTCATCATTTTGTCCCTTTTGACCCGTAAGGAAAAGCTCCAGGGAATGAAACTCACCTCCTACATGATCAGGACGAGAGTTCGATTTTGAATTAGATAAACGAATGCAGTTTTTTTATTATTCATTAAATTCTCACTTTTTAATAAACTTGCAAATTTTCAAAACAAATGAAAAAATATACCTATTACTCTTAAGAGTTTCGGTCATGACTGTACAAATTAGTAGAAACTGAAACTTTGAGAGACCATTAGAGGGGCTTCACCTTGAATACTAGGGTGAAAGTATGCATTTTTGAGAAGTCAAAATAATGAATTGGATGAATTGTATGAATTGGAAGATAATCGTTATCGCATTATTAACCAAAGGACCAGCTTGAAAATTATTGGGTGCCACATCTGATTACGAATATCTTACATGTCTTATTAGAGCTTGTACTAACGCTGCTTATCAAGGTCACTGACACTAATCAGAAATTGTGCCTGGTTTAAGGAGTTCCACCCATCCATGCCGTATCCACAAGATTTTTCGCATATTTCATTTTACCCTAATTTCCTTACTTCCATCGTTGAACTCTTTCAACACATGTTTTGGTTGAGATAAACTCATGTTTGCATTAGCCGTTTTTTAAATAAATAGGATAAAAGTTTGTAGCCTTCTAGCACAAATAAGCTTGGGCCATCTAATTTATCATCTCTAATATGAGCATAGGACCCTTGGGCTATCATGATGATTTCCACTTACACTTAACCAAACAAAAATATATAGAGAATAATGTCGCTCACAATGAAATAATAAATCAAATACTAATCAGTTTAACGGGGATAAAAATTTTGGACTTGGTCAGACAGGAAAAATGTTGGTAAAGACTGGGGAATCCAATTAAAGGGTCGAGAGTAGGATATTAAGGGGCGAAGACAAAAGGCGGGATTATCCTCGAAAAGGGGTAAAAGGGTTTTACCTTGACGGCTTGATTCTTGGTGAGAGGAGCGATTCTTACGAGGCGAGCTAGTCTTGCGGCTCGAGAGATGTTGTACTCTTGACAGAGGGGTCGGAATTACCTGGGGCACGAGTAAGGTAATTTTCAGGCTGGGTAAGACACTCTCGAATTGGAATGAGTAATCTCAGACGAGAGGGTGAGGTTTCCTTGACGAGATTAGAGGAGTGGTTCGCGCAATTCTCCAAAGAAAAAGTTGTTTCACGAGTTTGCCGATTGACTGTGGCCAAACTCACGACAATCTGTCTAGCTGACGAGACCTAACTCCGAGGTTTGACTCGAGAGAAGGGGCTGTATTTTTGCAAATGGGTGGGCGGTACTCTCTGACGATTAACGGTTGACCCTAGGTTAAATACCTTGCTGGCTTTCTCGCTAGAAAGCCTCCAGGAATGGCAGTCTCTTGAGAGTAACCATCGGCGCTAGTCTCTTTAGGCACAGACGAGATAAGACGACCGAGGATGATTCTTTTCGGTTCGACCCTGACATTCAGAAGGATGGAGGGTCGTAAAAATGCATCTCAGCGAGGGATAGGAAGACTGATCAAACACAGCTGTTACCAGCCACTTTGAACTTTTCTCACGCAAAAATAGTTCTCCCTCCATGCGTTTATAGATCTAGCTTAGGCCCAGATTAGGAAAGCGACCGTTGCAAGTAAGCGCGGGACACACAATGTACGAACGCGCGAAAGGTCAGAAATACCTGTGTCACTAAAAAAACGCATAAACAAACATTTTGCGTCTCAGAATAGATTTATCGAAAGACGGAAGTCTACGAAGCACCTGCTGCTAAACATACTTGTGACAAAAATGAATTGTATCACAAAGCTGGGATAAGCGTATTTTGTTATATTGGTAAAACTTAGGATATGCAAGTAATTAGACTTACACAGCTCTCGTTAGCTCCGCCTCTTGGGTGGAAAACAATGATTCTAGGCCACGCCCTCTTGAAAATAAGCATATATATATATATATATAGTCGGAGCAACTCAGTTAGGATAATTATTGTATTCTTAAGATTATTAGATTACTGTCATTAAGATTATCTCGTTCACGTTCCCCCTTGTAAATTTACCAAGTCTTCTTGCTCCAGAATTTAATACTTCGCGTTGAATATATATAGACTGCTAGTCGCCTGCAGGGTAACCTTGTGACGTGCTGCTTGCCCCGTTAACAGGCCAAGATTGGAATAAAGTATATTTTTGCAACGTCCTTCTTTACCTCGATTTACCCGAAGCCTTCGGTAAGCACAGCCAAAATATGAACACAGGGAAAAACCTATCTTTGAAGTCAGATACTTAATACACCTTTCTATAAGCCGATACCAAGGGATCCCACTATAAATTGCTAATTCTTATGCACACCCCTTATAACCATACAATAGGAGTTAGGATGGGATGTGTGTTAAAAGTTGTAGGTTCTTATCTAAAGTCACCTAAAAAATTAATATATTCAAAGTCTTATCTCAATTTGGAAATAAAAATGGAAAGAAAACAAGATTGAAGAATAGAAACTTTAAAAATAAAATTGGCCCCATTCCCATTTCTGGATTACTGGGATTGACCAACGCGATAACCAGAAATGAAAAAAGAATTTTATGGCGTTGGTCAGTCTTTCAGATTTGTATTTTACCCGATAAATGCATATGCAATACACCAAACTCGCTACACAACGAACATGGGAAAACATAATGCATATGCAGTAGCATGTGAAATGAATATGGAATTTCTAGATAGAATTGGTTATCTTGTGATGATCTTGTTAGGAGTGGGTGTAGAGGACGGAATTTCAAATGAACTAAACCACTGCGGCATTTTAAGGGATTTCGTCGAACTTATTTTTCTGCTAATGGACTTTGGTTGCTGAGTAGATAAAGGGCGAAGATGTCGACCTTTAAGGAAAAATGAAAGTAAAGAGACTGACTGAATAACAGAACGAAGAACACGGCCCTCATTCCACGAAGCTTACGAAATGGGCCAAAGCGGGTGACGATTCTAGCAAAGTAAAATATTTGGACATTCTAAAGACTAGAAGAAGAACTTAAATGGTACAATATAACATATTTAGCTTCAGCGAAATAAGAAAGAAAAGTCAAGGGATTATACAAATGAAATGACATAATGTTGGCCTATGATTATTATGCACATAAACTGCACCATTCATAACATAAATTATAAGAATATCTAATAGATTAATCAAACAAGAAAATAAAATATCGAATATAGGTATTTACACGTGATTCAGACGTACGAATCTACAAAATTCCCCTCAGATGAGGAATTTGAGGACTTCTATGCAGTACTTATGAACGCACATACACAAAGAAGCTGGCTAGGATAATCCAATTGGTCAAAGAGAACTAGAATCAAAGAGGGGACAGCAGCCAACTTTGAGGGAATAAAAAAGGGAGTTATATGTATATATTGGCAGTAGTCCGCCAATCAAGATCATAGAAGTCTTCAACGAGCGCTTACTTCTTATTCCTGAACGAGAAAGGCTTGTTGTGTTTTAGAAAACTATTCATTAACTATAGTCGTTTCTGTTACAAGGTAGAACCAACGAGGTCAGTGAATTCTAGCTTGGTAAAAGTTAATACAAACTCCTTCGACCCTCCCTTAAGTGATATATCAATGGTGGAAGTCGAAATCGAGAGTATGTATAATTAGAAGTTTTCCTACCATCTAAAAATAGTAATGGGAGCTATTGTCACAGTACTCAATTAATTCATTTTACTGTAACGTGCTAAAAAAATTGACACATTTTGAAGACACTCAGATATGTTTAATTTTCAATTATAACTTTACAAAGAAATCATTTATTTAAATGGAAATTAAGAGATTCGAACGTATTGTCTCATGTTATTTGCATTTTTAAAGCAACTTCATTCATTTTAATAATTGCTTATTTATCATTACTAACTCCGTAATTTAAGAAGGGGATTTATTTGAGTATTTGAATAATAATTTCATCTTAGTTACTTCTAATAATTCTTTTATAATATCAAAAAACAAAATGGTGAGGTTTAGAAATAAATATAAGTATTGAAATAAAAATGAAATTACAAATCGTGAAGTTCAGGAAATTTATTTTTATATATCTTCTTCTATAACTATATTATAACAACGTGATATTTTGAAAGGGAGAAATTTTTGTTTAGAATTCCATTTTAAAATTATTATAATTGGCGAAGTTCAGAAAGTTTATAAAAATTTAACTATGGCTGCCTTTTTTAAAATTTTAAATTTTAATCCTAGTAGCGAAACCATTGCCTGGTCTGTACATAAAAATTTATTGAAGTAAATTTTATAATAGTCCGACCCAGGCAATGGCTTCGGAACTAAGCTTAAAATTTAAAACCTAAAAGAAAGCAGCCATGGTTAAATTTTTATATATTTTCTGAACTTCAACAATTATAATAATTTTAAAAAGAAACTCTAAACTAAATTTCCCCCCTTTCAAAATATCACTTTGCTAAAATATAGTTATAGAAGATATATAAAAATAAATTTTCTGTACTTCTCCATTTGTAATTCTCTGGGTTTTAAAAAAATTCACAAAATTCCGATACTTATTTTTATTTCTGAACTTCGCCATTTTGTTTTTTGATATTATAAAAGAATTATTAGAAATAAATTTGATAAAAAACATAAGTCATAACCAAACTAAGATGAAATTATTATTCAAATACTCAAAAAAATCCCCTTCTAAAATTATAGACTTAGTGATGATGATGATGATGATGATAACCAAGGGGATCAATTTTATCGATTAGATGCCCTCCCACTCTGGGCAAGGAGTAATAAGATCCTCAAAGGCCATCAGGCACGTATCCACCCGTTCGCAAGAAGGGGGCGAATTTACATTGTGGCGACAGGTGTCCAGAACGTTGGTGCCCCGTATATCTTTAGTTTGTATAGATAATCATATATGCATCCCGAGAGCTATAGATATTCTCCGCACCCTTGGGGGCAGACGAAATTTATTTGTCCGAAAAAAAATTAGCATTTTGGTTCAATTTAGTTAAATGATTTGAGTTTTTCTTGCACTGTGAAGCCGAGCCTTATTCTAAAGCAGCCTCCTCGGGAGCAATGCCACCCTCATTTGTCTCCGTCTGACTGTTCATACCCGTTATAATCCCAAATTACGTCTTTCTACCCGAGTTCATCCCCCTTCCTGACTTCTTTCATCTTCATTTGCTATGCATATTCGTGTGTTACAAAATGAATTGTTACTTTTAGTATTTTTTTTATTATTGCCATGAACACATTTGCTGCTAATCCATTTTTACTTGCTAATAGCATTTCATTCTTTAATACTTGCTTTAATGTAATTATTTTGACATATTTGTTAGTTTAGTTTTAATACGCACTTTTATCGATAGCGCATTTTGTTGAGTAATATATATATATATATATATATATATATATATATATATATATATATATATATATAGAGAGAGAGAGAGAGATAGATAGATAGATATATATCTATATATATATAGATAGATAGATATATATCTATATATATTATATATATATATATATATATATATATTTATATATATATATACACATTTATATATAGATATATATGTGCGTATGCACTTAGGTAAGCTGCCATGCTGAGTACGTGCTAAATTAAAGTGACCAGCGATAGCAGCATTCTGGTGGGAAACAGAGTTTATTCCATGACATCTAGTGAGGTATCGGCCTCACTAGACTTTAGACTTTAGCAGCTACCTCTGTACGGAAAACTACCTAAATGCAAAGATATTGTAAAGGGCAAATTCACCAGGTTCCTTTTTCAATTTTATGATATGTTTTTATTCCTTTTAAATATATGGGTCTAAGAATTATCTTACACTGACGAGGTATTTGTTTCTTTTCAGCCATCAGTCATCAGGGGAGAGAAATCTGCGGCGATTTCTTTGAATGCACCACGCCCATGGAAACATAGAAGGATACCTAGAAAAATGCACGAAATTGTATGGTTGCTCGTCCTTCTCCTACGCCCAGGTGAGGAATAAGAGAGAAGTATCATACCTAGATGTATATAGACTCATGGACTAGAAGAGAGAAATAAAAAAACATAGAAAAAGATAATACAGCACCAAAATTGATAGGCTAACATATGCCAATAAATAGTGTGGAAGAGAGATATCAAATAAGTTACATAAGAGCAGCGCGTTACATTTATTCTTGATTAAAAAAAATGAGATGAATCGTTATAAGCAACGGAAAATTTTGTTTACTGGGAGAAGAATGAAAAAAGCGAGAATTAGATGAACAAAACAGAGAAAATATAAGAGGCAGGACGAAAAAAGCGCCTTAATTCATTTACTCTATTTTTAATCTATTTCTCGTGAATTGCCTCTGTTTTTCGGGATGGGTGCTCTTGCCTTTTCAAAGAGAAGTGGTTATGTCTCAAAATTTTCAAGCGCTGAATAGTACACAGGTTGAAGCAGCTTCCAAAGCCGTATTCACTATCCATTTTCATCATTATCCTCATCATCATCATCATTAACTCTATAATTTAAGAAGGGGAATTTTGGGAGTATTTGAATAATAATTTAATCTTAGTTTGGTTATGACTTAAGTATATTTTAAATTTTTATCAAAGGTAATTTCTAAGAACTTCTTTAGAGTTTGAAAAGACAAAATAGTTTAGTTCAGAAAAAAATATGATTATCCAATGTTTTATAATGTTTTAAAAGAAAATGAATTACAATTGGTGAAGTTCAGAAAATCTATTAAAATTTAAGTAAGGCTAATTTTTTATTTTATCCATAACTATATTTTAGCAACGTGATTTTTTTAAAGGGGGGAAATAGTTTAGGGTTTCTTTTTAAAATTATTATAATTTGCTGCTTTTTTTTAAATTTTAAATTTTAACCTTAGTAGCGAAGCGCAAGCTCCCCCTACGGGGGGCAGCCATGGCCTGGTTATTTTATTTAAAATGTAAAAATATAAATCTTTTTAATTTTAGGATAATTTTTATTCGACGCGAACCCTTTAATAAGGCACAATAAATTTCTCGTCTCTCCTTATCCCGCTCTTTATAGAGAAACTTAGTTTTGGATTGGATTTTTCCATTTGTTTTTTATTAACAAACTTTGGGAATACTTTTTCCACTCTCGGATTCATAAGAGTTCTAAAGTTAGACGAAAATGTCGCAAACCCAAAATTTAAAGTGAAGAAGAGTGCTTAAAATATTTGTGACGTATTCAAATGCTCGTCTTTTAGTAATAGAGGCAGGAGTACAGTATACGTATATCAGCGAAGCAATCGTATCTTACACGCCAACTCACTTATTTGTGCTGAATTCTCCCACAATTAGGTAAAGCACGAGTACGAAAGCATAAAATGTAAAGATTGTTTATACAAACAAGATAAGGAGTATTCGACTCGAGAATTCTCTATTGCGAGTGGAAATTCCTGTTTTTACTTGGTTTTACGAATAAAAGCAAATCCATGTATCAATTGATTTACTTTTCGAGAGCTTCTTACTTGAATGAGACAGCCATTATCAGGCGGGAAACACCCTTTCTAATTGCAACGAAGCCCGAAATGCTTATTTAACTTTTGAAGCCTTCTCCCACACTTGGTAACAAACTTTAGCTTAAGTATTTGCTTCCAAAATGGCAGTGGCAGCCTTATGTAACAGCTGTTAAATGTGTATCTTGCGCGCTGTTTCCACTACTACTGAAAGAAAGTGTTCAGCTTTCTACTTGATGGAAAACTTAATGTTATATTTTCTGAAAGGAGGCGGGTGACAAGGACCATTAACTCAAGCAAACATTAGAGCGTGGGTCTCTGAATCTAGAAATTGATATTTGTACTATTGTTGCATTTAATTTGGCCACTCTTCCATGATTTTATCGGTGTTTCACTGCTTGCCCATAACTTACCCCATCGTGTAGATTGTAAAATAAAAAATATTGAATTACTTCTTTTATACACACTTATATGAGTTGTATCTAATTTTGTGATGGATTACATGACGATAACTTCATTCTTAACTTAATGTAGCCTCATAGATTTATATAATCTTGTGCTCTTTTGCACTTGCCTATTCTTACCAAAATTTTCCTAAACTTCTATTAACACCTTTTTTATCCTCATGTTCTAATTTAGGCCTTTAAGGAAGATAGTCCGATAGAAATTTTCTTCAGTTGATAAAAAGTCCATTTTCTCCCTTTAAGGCAAAACAAGGGTGTGGAAGCAAGAAATTTAAAATTTTTATACGAAGTAACGAATATTCGTTTTGGGAATCTGGGCCCATTACGAATAGGTTTATTACCATTTAGTTGCCATCAACGTTCCTCACCTGACACCAACGGATGCCATCTTCAGCCTCTTAAAAAGAGAGGAAATTATTACTATTATTATTATTCAGGCAAAAGAGCATACAAATTCCATAAGTTCTCCCAAATACGAAATTAATCATGATTTAGTGATAAAAAATATACATTCGGTTTATTCAAGTTCCTCATATTAACATTAAAGTTCGCAAATTTACCATTATCATAAAGCTCTGGCTTAGCATAATAGCAATAGAGTTTAATAAGTAAGAAGCTCCAAGTACATATGTATATTAGGCGGAATTAGTACTCTGCTTCTATCTTGGATTTACCCCTCCCCTGTCGTAAGGGGCAAATAAAAATGGCCCGAGGCAAAGATTGCCACCCGACCTCCCCTTCCCCTGTCTCTCTAGATTTTCTACTTTATGACGTCGATGAGGTTCAGTGGAAGACGAGCCTCGATAGCTGTGTCTAGGACAAAAAGTAGTGTTTTCGATCTTGATGGGACAAATTTGTAAAGAGCACGCGAAGTGTGGTTCAGTAGAGTGAAAAAGATGTTTTTTTCTGATTTACGGAGTGGTAAATACGTTAATATCCACTTGAGGCCAGGTCGAGTAATAAAAAGGATGCAGGGGAGAATATCGGTGGTAGAAAAGTTAATACGCGATAAAAATTTTATATGCTAACAATATTTAGCAATTATATTCCTAAACATTTTGCCTGAAGTGCTCTCGACGTCTTGCCTGGGTAAGTTATTCGATAGGTGAGTAATATTTTCATAAAAAAATTATATGTGCTAACACGGATTTAAATATTTTTAACTAATCTTCACGCCGTTATTTCTAGTAACCCATTTGGTTGTCTAGCTTAAATCACAACGCTTAATTTAGGTTAGTGAAACAGTATCGTACTTTAAAGTGTTTCACCTACTAGCTGGAGTAGCGGTACACCCATCCCTCCGTAGTTTTCATACCTAAATGGAAACATCCTGAGATTTATTTTTATAGAATTTTCGCTTTATTCTTTTTTCACTAATTTAGCAACAAGCCCTTTCTTACTGTCCGAAGAACTGTAGACTCTCGGTTCCTTAGCTGGTGCCCAGCCGATCGAAACGATACATTATGGCACTTGTTCTAAATTAGGCTCCTGGGCGGGCATTTAGCGTATGAAACAATAATAAACCAAATGGGTTCAGGCTCGTTAATAAAAACTTTAGATGGTGAAGGGATTTTCCCTTCATATTATTCCCCAGTAATGTGTCTTTCCCTTTACCAACTCTCACGTGGCTTCCTAAGCTGTCTCAAGAGCCCCTTCACTAAAATGTAAATATAGGAGGAGGTTAATTCTACATCTTCGATCGTTGGGAATACGATAGGATTTCCTGTGAAGGAAATTAATTTAAAGACCACTAAGAGGCACGACATAGTTACATAATATCAGACTTGTGAACTTCCCGGGAGCCAGTCTTGCTCCCTTTAAAAGCCGTTGCGCCAGCAACCCAGAAGCTCGTATCCAACAGGATTTAGACTTCTGTCCCCCTGCCCGGCGATCCATCATCCCGGATGACCCGTGGATGAAATTTTCAATACCTTTACGGAGTGTGTCCTAGAGAAGGACTCCCTCCGATTGAGCAGGGTTTCCAACCGTGGAAAGGGGTATCATCGCCGAAGAAAGTAAGGTCCCTCTCTAAGAGTATCTTGGCTCGGGGACAACACTCAAGCAGCATATAACTCGTGGGCAAGGCTCAGCCAGATGCCCATTGGCAACAAAAAAAATTATAAATGTCTAACCTAGGTCCGGATTGAATACGAGAGTGAGCAAGTCTTTCATTATCTCGGGAAATGACCAGACCAAGTCAAATCCTCCCAACATCAGGGACAACTCTTTTTAGGGCCCATCATGGTCCCTCAAAAAAAAAAAGATAGTCTTACCATTCTGAGGATGGGCGAAAAGGCCTCCGGAGATGAACATGTCCTGTGTCTATTCGGCAAGGGTCCAAGCCGTGGCTTTTCTGTCCGGCTTTGGATTTTTGACAACTCCAGCACATTTTTATATAACTCATTTGAAGGAGAGGATTTTTTTCAGAAGTTCCAAATTCTTGTAGACTAATTTTTATAGACGTATTGTAGATACTTCCCTAGCGATATTTCAACAACGTGATCAAGCTATAGAATT
Source organism: Ceratothoa steindachneri (assembly GCA_963969495.1). Taxonomy (NCBI): domain Eukaryota; kingdom Metazoa; phylum Arthropoda; class Malacostraca; order Isopoda; family Cymothoidae; genus Ceratothoa; species Ceratothoa steindachneri. Next base: position 138,631,002 of record OZ018327.1, read on the forward strand.
TCTTAAATTTTAAACACCATTAGATATACAGTGGAAACTGGAAGTGATACCACCCTCCCCTTTTTAGATATTTTAATAAGAAAAATCACAAAATTCTAGGAACATCGGTATACATGAAACCCACTAATACGAGGTTAAGATTAATATTTTTTGTTTCTTAGATGTGAAATACAAAATCTCATCTATTAAGATCATTATTCACTGCACATATAATCTTTGTTCATCTTACAATCTTATAGACAAGGAATTTTAGTACCTCAAATCCTTCGTTTTGCACAATGGTTTTCCATCATATATTGTTTAAAAGTAAATTCGCATAATTTTAACTGGAGTGAATCAACCAGGCCAGGCCTGTGATAAAAGTGGCAAAAGACAGACATTACTTAATAATGCCACATCTAGGAATTTACATAAAGTCCTTAGCCGTAAGTTACACATATTTTCAAAGAAATACTTTTGTCAAATAAATCTAGAATTGCCTTTGTTAAAAAAAATCTTTCTTTACAATAAATGATCTGGTTTCAGAATTTTATGAGTTCGATTATGCATATAATTATTAAATGTCCTGGTTGTTTCCACGGCAAATTCATCGGAAGCTCCTTGAGAACTCTGAAGGCAAGATTTTCCTCCCATTTATGTATAAGTAATAAAACAGGAAAGATACTTCAAACAAAACAAAATTCAGCGATAAGAGATCACACAATAAAATGCAAAATTGATATATCCCCCGAAGGTTTGGAAATGTTAAATTCGCATAAATACCCTCGTTGTTTTGGATATGTGTTGCGAAGTACAGTTTGGTGTGCGTCTGATCAACCTCGACCATCGTGTTAGGCGTGCGTTGACTACGTTTGTAATTATTGTACGGAGAGTTTGGAAAAATTGGGCTTTATTTCGCGGTTTAAAATTCATTTTAAAACCGTTTTATATAGCATTAGATTCATAAATCAAAGCACTTCTAACTTAATAGATTATAGCAATTATAAAATCGCTAACTAATTTAAATATTATAAAATCTTCAAAGTCTTTTTACTATAAATTTAATTTGCATTTCTATTTTTTTTATTTAACTCTCTCTCCGATTTGAAGCTAAAATTAGTTACAAATTTATAGTTGTACCTTTACCATTGTATTTCCTAAACATTGCATAATATTTTATTCGTTTTTGTATTATAGGCCTAAGAAGATGACCGTATTGTGGTCGAAACGTGGCTGATAAATAAAAAAGATGACGACAGCTATTTTCCTCGCCTTTCGATTTATGATATATATATATATATATATATATATATATATATATATATATATATATATATATATATATATATATATATCTTTCATAGTCCCAATCGACCCCTTTGCAAAGCGTACCTTAAAAAGCCTGTTTATTCGAAAGATTTTTAGTTTTCCGCGTAGCCGAGTGGTCTAAGGGACGGTTTAATTGAGATCAAATCGGCTGTTCGCTGCCTCAGTGTGCACGGTTCGAGTCTCAGCCCTGTACGGAATTTTTGCGAATTAGGAAATAACATTTCCGAAAAAAAATTATCCTGTTTTTCTGTTTCTTGCGGTTTGCTGGATTCATTTCATCGTTCTTACTCGTTCATGAAATATATATATATATATATATATATATATATATATATATATATATATATATATATATATATATATATATATATATATATATATATATATTTATATATATATATACTAGTTGAAATTACCGGCAAATAACTTTCCGTCTCCACTCTCCACGTCTCCTCTCTCCTCCCTCTCCTCCTATCTCGCCTCTGCTCCTATCTTTCATCTCTCTCATCTCCCAACTTCTCTTGTTCTCAATCTCCCACGGCCTCCTTCTCTCCCATCTCCTACCCTTCCGCTTCTCTCACCCCTCCCCTCACCCATACTCTTCACTTATCTCACTCTCTTGCTAATTTTTTAGAAGGAAATAAAAAGGAAGTGACAAATTTTCCCAATGTTAGTTTTTCCTCTTGGTGCGATAAAGTATAGGTTTCTTGCACTACCAAGCCTGGAGCCTGCCATAAACAGTTACAAGGAGTTACAAGAAAAGAAAGTACCCTAGGAGATCTTACGGTCCATTCAAAGAGGGTACCTTTGGACTAGCAATTGAGTAGGGACATGGCTGCTCAATTGTTTTGAGTCCCTAAACGGACACTTTTCAAGACTTTGTCTAGTCTTGACTTGAACTGGTCAACAGATTCACTGTTGACAACTTCCACTGGAAGTGCGTTCCACTTACCGCAAATACTGTAGGTGAAAAAATTTCCACACAGATTGCGGTTGTAACGCTTCAGTTCAAGTTTGAAGCCGTGATTGCGCGTTCTGTTCTCACTCAGTGTGAAAATATCCCGGTAGTCAAGATTGTCGAACCCTCGAAGTATTTTGAAAACTTTGATGAGCTGACCACGCAGTCTACGGGTTTTTAGCGAGAACATATCTAATTCCCTTAGTCTATCCTCATAACTTTTATGTCGGATAGAGGGAATCAGTTTGGTTGCCCTAGCTTGTACGCGTTCCAACCTTGCGATGTCCTTTCGAAACCAAGGACTCCAAGATTATACGGCGTACTACAGGTGCGGCCGAACGATGTAGTTGTACAGACAAAGTACTTTCTCCTTGTTACGGTATCCAAATTGGCGCTTTATGTAGCCTAACATCCTTTGGGCTTTCTTCTCTGCCTCGATGCACTGTTTCGAGAACTTGAGGTCGCTAGTGATAGTAACACCCAAGTCCTTCTCAGTGTCACTCGATTCAAGGGCAGTTCCCTTAAGGAAGTACTGAGATTTGGGGTTTCGGTGGCTGATATGCATTACTTTGCATTTGTTTACGTTGAAAGGCATTTGCCACGTGTCCGACCACTACCCAATCCTTTGAAGGTCCTCTTGAAGGCTGGCAGTGTTCCCCTCCTTTGCCACATTGATACAAAGCTTGGTGTCATCGGAAAATTTGGAGATTTTGGCAACCATGTCTCCGTCCATGTCGTTGACATAGATAATAAACAGTAGTGGTCCCAGGACGGAACCTTGAGGGACACCGCTAGATACGGGCGCCCATTCAGAGGCTTAACCATTCACCACTACGCGTTGCCGTCTGTCACTTAGCCAGCTGCCTATGCCATGCGCACGCACTTTCCGGAGAAGGCGGCGGTTTGGTACCTTGTTAGAAGCCTGTATGGTCCAACTTGAGCCCAGTTAGTTGCAAAGTTTAGCCTTTCAATTTGTTGATAATTATTGCAAAGGATGGCATCAATGGAAACTGCAGTCGTTTAAAATCAAATGTCAATCCATTTGAAATTCGAGAAAAAAAACACATTACCTCCTGCTCCACAGCCAGTTAAGGTTCCTCCTTCTCTCCTCACTTTCACTCTATCCCGCTTGTCAACCTCTCTCCAGCTCCACAGCCAGTTGAGGTGAGGCTTCTCTTCCCCCTCTCACTCTATCCCGCCTCTCCACCTCTCTTCTTCTCAACAGCCAATTAAGGTTCCAACTTCTCTCCTTCCTCTCCATCTATCCCTCCTTTCCACCTCTCTCTTGATCTACAGCCAGTTAAAATCCCTCTTTGTGTCTTCTTTCTCCCTCTATATATCCCGCCTCTCCACCTCTTTCCTGCTCCACAGCCAGTTAAGGTCCCTCCTTCTCTCATCTCTCTCCCTTTATCACGCCTCTCCACCTCTCTCCTACTCCACAGCTAGTTAGGGTGCCTTCTTCTCTCCTCTTTCTCACTCTATTTCGCCTTTCCACCTCTCTCCTGCTCCACAGCACGTTAAGCACCCTCCTTCTCTCCTCCCTCTCCCTCTATCCCGCCTCTCCACCTCTCTCCTGTTTCACAGCTAGTTAAGGTCCCTCCTTCTCTCCTCCCTCTCCCTCACCTCTCTCTCTTCTTTTTTTTGATAACGAAAATAGAGGGAGAGGTGACGCCCCCTTGTCGCGGGAAGAGAGCTTGTGTGGACCTTGGACTTTTCGAGCTATGTCGGCGGGGGTACCTCTTCTGGGTTCCCCTTGTCGATTTGGTCGGAAACGAGGTTCCAGACTAAGTGCGTCATCTTTTCTTTTTTCTACTCTATCCTTCTCTTTTTTTTTACTTTTATCTTACTTCCCACTTATACAAAAAGAAAAAATACAACAAAAAAAAGCCTACTCCTATCATGTCACTCTTTCCCTTTTTTCCCTCTATCTACATATAAGGACCTGGCAGCTACCTCACGCGTCAGAAGAGAGGCTTTGGAACCTCTATAAACAACGCCAATCGACGCTCACTGGTTGCGAGAGACTAGGCCTAGAGGAGTCCTAGGCGTTGGGGCACGATGAATGGGATGAGGGTAGTGCCCCGTTAACCCCTTCCCTGGCGCGTAATTATTGACCGTTCCCAGTGCCCGTTGACGGGTGCCTCTGGTAGCATCGGTCCGAGGTGACGGCCCTTTGTTCCCATGTTGGTTGCCAGGCCAATAAAAAGCCTTGGGTCGAGTTCCTTGGTGTGGCGGGATATCCATTGAACGCTACTCCGAGATCCTGGCCGTTGTGAAGGGAACTAGTAGGAGTTTAGTAAGGGGTGTGCTTCGTTGTTGTTCACCTGGTGAGAAATCGATGGCCCCTTCGGGGACCGTCTGTGCTGCTTGGTTGGGAGCCACGGCACGCCGAGGCTTGACGACTCGGTCGGACGAACAGCAGCACATGGAGCGTACCTTCTGGAAGACTCCGAAACGACTCCGATCAATAGGCGGGAGCGACTCACGCGGGGAGAACTCACCAACCCCCTTTTTATATATTGATTGGTCACAAGCTTAAGAAATAGAGTGTTCAAAATGGCAGGAAAGAAAGGTCCAGCAGCGCTAAAATTCACGTGTGCCACATGTAAGAAGGACAAGTGGTGCGTTTACTTCCCGGAAGGCTGCTATGCGAAATGCCACCCAGACAGTGTATGCACCACTTGCATTTTAAAGAAGGAAGTGGAGGAAGTAGTCGCCTACTACAGGGAAAGAACTACAGACCTCGAACAGAAAATCGAGAGGCTCAAGGAGGAGCACTCCCACCAGATCCGCAGGCTCGAAGAGAAATTAAACGATCTCTCGAGTCCTGTGGCAAACACTACCTCTGCAGAGAGCCCGTGCCCGAATGTGGCAGCGACACCAAAAGGGAAAAAGACGAAAAAGGGAAAGAAGAAAGAGGAAGAGAGAGAAATAGAAGAAGAAAGGGTAGAAGAAGTTAATGAAAAGGATGACAAGGGGGAAAAGATGATAGAGAAGAAGAAGAAGAAGAAGAGGAAGAAGAAAAAAGAAAAGCCTGAAAACACCATGATGGGGAAGAGAGAGGAATCGGAGAGCTTGCCTCAGAAAAAAAAGAATCCGAGCTCAGCAGGCAAATGTGCCAGGGTCATCCTTGTGGGCGATTCCCAGGCACGGGACCTGCAGCCCCTGCTAGCGGCCCGCCTTCGCACAAGCGTTAAGGTAAGCTGCCTGCCAGGATGTGGTAACCACCGCATCAGAGTAGAGGCTGAGAAATCACAGATTTCTGAGAGCTCAGTCGTTGCTCTGATGGTCAGTGGAAACGACCTCTACCTGAGAGGAGGTAGGGTAGGCCCTACAGATAAAATCCTCCACACGGTCATGGGTGCCGTGGACGACTGTGGGCTGAAAACCCGCAAGCGCGTGGTAGTCGGGATGCTCCCGAGGAGAGGTCCAACACGGACCGCTCACTCGATGAATGTGTCTTTAAACCGGCGCCTGGCAGATTTGTGTACGGCAGAGGGGGTCTTTTTTGTGGACCCGTACCGCACCTTTTATGGTAGAAATGATCTCTACCAAAGGGATGGGGTACATCTTTCCTTTAAAGGAAAGGCCTTTCTGTCGAACATGATCCAGGATGTCGTAGAGAGGACCGAAAGGAGTATCCGGCCCAGAGTGAGGGCGGACGTACGCCAGTATGCCCGTGTCACTCCAGGAACGACCTTCTCAGAGGTCGCAAAAAGGGGTGCCTCACAAACAAACAAGCCGGGAAACGGAAGAGCGTAGGGAGTCCTACAGTCGGGGACTCCCTGAAAGTTCTTCTGTTCAATGCGAGGTCAATCAGGAACAAGTTTCCTTAGCTCCGTGGCCTCGTAGCGACGGAAGAACCCGAAATGGTAGCCCTAACAGAATCGTGGATAAAAACCTTAAACCGAGACTTTGAAGGCGAATTCACGATTCCCGGTTACCAGCTCTTCTTGAAAGATAGGCCAGACAGAGAAGGTGGCGGTGTGATGTTGTATGTCAAGGATACTCTCAACTCGACGGATTGCAACATCGTATCCGACCATGAACTACTAGGTGTTGACCTAGAGATAGGTCCTGCCAAATATAGGACCCTGGTGCTTTATAGACCTCCTGCCCAACTCGTTGAAAAGGACAGAGATCTGTACCAGCTACTAGGAGAACTTGTCGAAGACAGAGTGTGTATCGTCATGGGTGATTTCAACACACAAGTTGACTGGGAAACCAGAGAACCCTGTGGCGAGAACGCACTACTCCTGGAGTTCACGAACAACGAGTTCCTCACTCAATGGGTGAGAGAGCCAACGAGAGGAGACAATATCCTCGACTTGGTTTTCACCTCTGAGGATGACATCGTTGAGGACCTCTCTGTTGGCGAAGAGCTCGGTGGCAGTGACCACCGACTAATTAGATTTGTAGTCAAAGTCCCCAAGGCAGAGCCTGCAACTAGTAAATCAAGGAAACTGGATTTAAGAAGAGCAGACTTTGCAGGTCTACGCGCGGGACTGACTGACGCGAGGCTAGAGGAGTGCGATGCTGTTGAAGACTCTTGGAACAGTTTCAAAACCACATTCATGAGTCTTCAATCGCGTTTTATCCCTCTGAAATGTCCCCGTCGGTCTTCTGTTCAACCAAAGTGGTTTAATCGAGAAATCGGGCAACTGCTTAGGGAGAAGAGAAATGTGTACCGGCAATCGAAGATCTCGGGTGACTTTGACGAATACCGGAGGCTAGCCAGGAGAGTGAAGTCCAGCATAAGGGCGGCTAAGCGGTCTGAGGAACTCCGAGTGGCGAGACTCTGTAAAGAGAATCCCAAGGAGTTTTTTGGATATGTGAACAGCCGTAAACCAATCCGTCGAACGATTGGCCCTTTGAGGAACGAGGAGGGGACATTAAAGCATTCAGATGCAGAAAATGCTAAACTCCTCAACGACTAATTCTCTTCAGTGTTTACTGAAGAGTGTGGTCCCATTCCCCAGCCGACGGATTCCTACTCGGGGGAAAAGCTGGAGGCAATGGACTTCACCGAAGGAGAAATAAAGAAAAAGATCGCTGACCTAAAGACGAATAAGTCCCCTGGACCGGACGGGTTTCTACCTAAAGTGTTGAAGGAAGTGTGCGATGAAGTATCACGACATCTGTGCGCTATCTTTAACATGTCAATCCGGACCGCATGCGTTCCTAGAGACTGGCGTGAGGCGGAGGTGACTCCTATCTTCAAGAAAGGAGACCGTAACCAACCGTCGAACTACCGACCTATCAGTCTGACTTCGATAGTCGGTAAACTCATGGAAAGCATCATGGTGGACAAAGTGACGTCGTATTTAGAGTCAAACCTGCTACTGAGGAGTTCCCAGCACGGCTTCCGAAGGCAACGGTCATGCCTGACGAACCTTGTAGAATTCTTCCACTTCGTTTTCAGTGAGCACGATCGGGACAAGGCGGTGGATGTGGTCTACCTAGACTTTCAGAAAGCCTTTGATAAGGTACCACACCGCCGCCTTCTCCGGAAAGTGCGAGCGCTTGGCATAGACGGAAAGGTAGCCGGCTGGATCGAGAACTGGCTAAGTGGCAGACGGCAACGGGTGGTGGTAAATGGACAGTCTTCTGAGTGGGTGCCCGTTACTAGCGGGGTGCCTCAAGGTTCTGTCCTGGGACCACTACTATTCATCATCTACGTCAACGACATGGACGGTGACATGGTTGCGAAGATTTCCAAATTTGCCGACGATACCAAGCTTGGTATGAACGTTGCAAAGGATGGAAATACTGCCCGCCTGCAGGAAGATCTTGGGAAGATTGGGGAGTGGTCGGACACGTGGCAAATGCCTTTTAACGTGGGCAAATGCAAAGTGATGCATATCGGCCACAGAAACCCCCAATCTCAGTATATACTTAAGGGCACTACTATGGAATCCACCGACACTGAGAAGGACTTGGGTGTAACAATCACTAGTGACCTCAAGTTCTCGAAACAGTGCATTGAGGCGGAGAAAAAGGCCCAAAGGATGCTAGGCTATATTAAGCGCCAGTTTGGTTATCGGAACCAGGAGATTGTACTGTGCCTGTACAACTCACTTGTCCGACCGCACCTGGAGTATGCCGTACAATTTTGGAGTCCTTCATTGCGAAAGGACATCGCGAGATTGGAACGCGTACAAGCCAGGGCAACCAAGCTGATTCCCTCTATCCGACATAAAAGTTATGAGGATAGACTAAGGGAATTAGATCTGTTCTCGCTGGAAACCCGTAGACAGCGTGGTCAGCTCATCGAAGTTTTCAAAATAATTCGAGGGTTCGACAATGTTGACTACCGGGATATTTTCACACTGAGTGAGAACAGAACGCGCAATCACGGCTTCAAACTTGAACTGAAGCGTTACAACCGCAATCTGTGTGGACTTTTTTTCACTTACAGTATCTGCGGTATGTGGAACGCACTTCCAGTGGAAGTTGTCAACAGTGAATCTGTTGACCAGTTCAAGTCAAGACTAGACAAAGTCTTGAAAAGTGGCCGTTTAGGGACGCAAAACAATTGAGCAGCCATGTGCCCGCTCGATTGCTAGCCTAAAGGTACCCTCTTTGAATGGACCGTAAGGTCTTCTAGGGTACTTACTTTCCTTGTTACTCCTTGTTACCTCTCCACATCTCTCTCTCTTTTTAGTCTTCACCTTCCTCCCTCCCTGCCCCCTCCCCCCTCGACCTCTTCACCCATCCAACCCCTCTCCTCCATAGCATTCTCCTCTTTGAGGGGTTTAAAAAAAACAGAAACTCATTGAGTGTCTAAGAAAACCCACTAGGATCTGATAAACTGGTAATGGGTCCATAGAACCCTCTATTATATCTAAGAACCAAGTTGGGGATTAAGAAACAAAAAAGTGTGACATATGAATGGAACTTGACTTTATATATATATATATATATATATATATATATATATATATATATATATATATGGTGATACATCTACACAAAAGTTGTACATGTACATGTAGACATTCTTTCCCAGACAGGAGCAACCATTGATTTCGCCTTCATCGCGTTATCATCCTTGGGTCAAAACAAACTCCATTCTAACAAAGCTGTCATTTGACCTTTTCATTTCATTTGTTTATTAACGCAAACCTGCAAGACTGAATCCTATAAAATTATTTTTTTTCACCATCAATCTATAAAATTCCTTTGATAAATAATCTCTACTCTCTCTCTCTTCCTCCTCCTCTCTCTCTCTCTCTCTCTCTCTCTCTTACTCTCTCTCTCTCTCTCTCTCTCTCTCTCTCTCTCTCTCTCTCTCTCTCTCTCTCTCTCTCTCTCTCTCTCTCTCTCTCTCTCTCTCTCTCTCTCTTCTCTCTCTCTTTCGAACACACTTGAACAAACATTCAATTCACACAAAACTCCTCTCGAGAAAGCCAATTGGTCAAGCTCAACTTCTCTATCCATATAAAACAACCACACATTATTCAAGCAGTCAGATTCAAGATATCCACAGAATCGATAAAATCACTTCGTCTGCGTAGTTGAGATCCATCCACCTATGTCGATAGGATCCACAAGCTCCAGCCATTCATCTTATAAAACCTTAAGTTCAAAATAGTTATTTTTCATCAAGTTTTTTGCAAGAATCCAAATAAGAACTTATTTGGTGGACACCCTCAAGAACGAACTCGAATCTTGTGGCAAAGAAAGAATATTTTTTCCAACTTGGAACTGGTGACTACAAGTATCAACTACTTCTATCGCTACATTTATATATTTATGATACAAAATAACTTACTGAGTTTATTTTACTTAGAAAAAGTTTGGTCTCCCGCAGGAAATGATTTGCCCACCGAAAATGTCAAAAATCATAATTTAGTTCTTGCAATAAACTGAATCTGTGATTCTAATGATTGTGTAATCCAGATGAAACTAAACACATATTAAAGTGAGTACAAGCTCGAGCTGACATATTTGTATTGAGACTGGGTGTAGGTGTTATTCAAGTTTTAGCTCGTTACCTAGTGCTGTACAAGGCGATAAACTTGACAAGATGAGATAGAATCAAATGAAAGAAGTGTGGAGAGTTTGCATAGAATGAATAAGGGTAGAATTTCCGAAAGAGACAAAGTTGGGAGAGGCACAAGAGATGTAGAAGTATAAAATTAGGAATAGAAAATACAAAGAAAGTAATAATAAATAGCAAATGGACATATGAACGACTAGTCAACTGGATGAAATCTCTCTCGGTAAGTCAATACGAGCATTGCTTCCTTTAATATCTAATGCAATAGATAACCTCTCATTATCATCATCACTAACTCTATAATTTAAGAAGGGGATTTTTTGGAGTATTTGAATAATAATTTAATCTTAGTTTGGTTATGACTTGAGTATATTTTAAATTTTTATCAAGGTATTTTCTAAGAATTTCTATAGAGTTTGGAAAAAAAATAGCTTAGTTCATAAAAAATAAATAGGATTATCCAATGCTTTCTAATGTTTTTAAAAAAATGAATTACAATTGGTGAAGTTTAGAAAATTTATTAAAATTTAAGTAAGGCTCCTTTTTTATTTTATCTATAACTATATTTTAGCAACTTGATTTTTTAAAAGGGGGTAAATTTAGTTTAAAGTTCCATTTTAAAATTATTATAATTGGCGAAGTTCAGAAAATTTATAAAAATTTAACCATGGCTGCTTTTTTTTAGATTTTAATCTTAGTAGCGAAGCGCAAACTTTTCCCGTAGGGAGGGGGGGGCGAAGCCATTGCCTGGTATTCCTATATCACAAAGAACACATTTTAATATAAGATTGTATATAATCTAAATATTCAGAAATCTTTAGCCTAAGGTAATAAAGGAAAACCTTACTTCCCGAAATATCGAAACAAATATCGATGTTTCAACTCAAGTCCACATTCAATTTGCATACATACAAATATGCTGTCTCACGTATACCAATGTCATATCACCATTTTGAATATGTTGCCATCATATGCAATAAATATAATGATACATTTGTAGAGTCCTCGGCTCGTTTTTCGGTCTCGAATTATAACAGAGCACACAATGTTTTTATTTGCCCGCAGAAACCCCAAAACGCCTTTAAAAGAGGCTGAAAAAAATTATTTTTCAGGTTGCTTAATAATAAAAATCTACTCTATCGGAAATATTTATTTGTTAACTATTTTATTTAAATTAGAGAGAAAATTAGGATTGAGTCGGAAACTGTATGCATATACAGAAATCAGGCAATGGCTTCGCACCATCCTCCCCTACAGGGGGAGCTTGTGCTTCACTACTAAGATTTAAATTTTAAATCTTAAAAAAAATGCTGCCATGGTTAGATTTTTCTAAATTTTCGGAACTTCGCCAATTATAATAATTTTAAAAAGGAACTCTAAACTAAATTTCCCCCTTTCAAAATATCACGTTGCTAAAATATAGAGTTATAGATAAGATTAAAATTTAAAATCTAAAAAAAAAGCAGGCCATGGTTAAATTTTTAGAAATTTTCTGAACTTCGCCAATTATAATCATTTTACCATTAGTAATTTGGGGGGTTTTAACAAATTCACAAAATTTCGATACTTATCTTTATTTCTGAACTTCACTATGTTTTTTATATTATAAAAGAATTATTAGAAATAACTTTGATAAAAAACATTCTTCATAACCAAACTAAGACGAAATTATTATTCAAATACTCAAAAAAAACCTTCTTAAATTATAGAGTTAGTGATGATGATGATATCAGAGATAAAAAAAATGGTAGGGTTGTGACCGCCTTTCCTGAGTTGGAAAATCCTATTCACTTTGTGATGCAAACCATGGGCCGCGCCTCTGTATAAGAGCCATCAAGAAGTAAACCCGAAGAAAGAATTCTTTCAAATTCGTAATAATTGGGAACGGTGTCTCTAAACGGCTATCAAAAAATTGTCAATGCACAGTTAGTTTTTAAACCGAGGTTTTATTCTTCAAGTGACCTGTGTTGGTTTAAAATATTAATACTATGTATCATATTATGAAAATTTAGTAGCATTAAACGAAATTTTATTACAATAGTTATATTATGCTTAGAAAAGTCAGCAACTAACTGTTTCTGGGTCAATTTTATTGTATGTATTTGAGGGAAGTGCGGAGGTTATATGGTAAAAAGAATTTGTAGACAATTTCCTCCACTTTGAAATGTGATCAAAATTTACGGCGTTGATGCCTAATAGTCACTAATTTTCTATTCTTGCTCATTTGAGTATTAGTTGTTTGTTTCTTTTTGACCTGATTAGAAAATTTACACGAAATTAAACTACCGTTCCAATTTCTCGCTGTAATTTGATTATCCACAATCGTATGATACATCATGGCTATAAATTTCATAAAGATACTCTCATATTTTTTCGGAGTTTTTGTTTCGATTACTTTAGTTTATGACTTTAATTCTCATTTCAGGTTTCTGAATTTCCTCTGCTCTGATCTCTTCGTGAGTGATAGGATTTATACTGCTTTACTTATATCATATGTGGTCACTATGAGGTTTTACTAGAAGCTGATGCAAAGAAATGGGTGGGTATACCTTGAAAGTTTGGAAGGATAGAATTGCTTGTACACCTTCACTGAGTATATGATACAAAAGTGCAGTACGGATTTAAAACTATAGACTCTATTTTTATTTATGTCATATATGTCAAGAGACATATATGAAAGTATGCCCAATTTACATAGGAAGAATTAATAAAATTTAGAAAGAAAATATTATTAATGTAATAAATCAAGTGAATAACAAGAAAATATTAAATAGAATATTAGGTAACTAATATCATGACAGATTGAATAACGACCTTTCAAGGTATACTATTTGTACTTATGTTTAAAATGGTAGTGCTTAGGTAAATATATAATATACATAAGTGTATGCGTGTATATGTATATATATATATATATATATATATATATATATATATATATATATTCAACAAGGTTGCTTCTAAGAAGGCATAATTTTAATTACAGTAGGAAGGATATGACCATCAGTGACATTCTTATTTATTCCAAGCAACGTTTCGGATTACCTAATCCATCATCAGGCTAAAGGGATAAACACAATTTGTGAGGCGAACCTAAATACAAATCCAAAGCAAATAATTAAGAGAGTCAACCTACAAAATTAAAAGTATTAATAATTACAAGTACAAATACGGATAAGCTCAAAGCAAAGGAGAGGAACGAATTCATACCTACTGTCATCAAGTCAGGGGAATGACTAAGGAATTTATCAAAACCAGACACGATTATGGTTAGTTTATTGTCGGAAGAAAATATTAACAAGTCTGAAGCTGGTTGGTTGCGTCTATTACCAATAATGGGTGGCAGGTCAAGTCTGAATTTAACGTGGGCGAATGTGTTTTATGAAGAGAGATTCCAGAATTTTGATCTGGGTGATTTTAGGATTAGAGCCCAGAATCTCAAAATTATTGTAATCTCTGATTGGCGAGACTTCCTTCGTGGCGAGAAACTTTCCTGTTCGGAAACTAATGCCAAGGAGTGCGCAAACCCTCGAGTGTAACGAGCGAATAGTACTCCCAATATATGTTCCATGGGAACATCCAGGGCAAGAAAATTTGTATACAATACTATAGCGCAAATAAGCAGGGGTTAAATCTTTGGTGCGGAAGAAATTACCTATTTTTAAATTGTTAATGAAGGTTATTCGGAAATGTATTTGCGGAAAAAAACTCTGAAGAACTTTTCGGTACCGTCTTGAAGCTTCCTGATTCAGAGGACTGAGATCAGGTAGGAGAAAATATCGCAAGTCCTTAGAGACATCTATCTTTGCAACCTTTGGATGGAAGGAGTCATTTAATATTTTGCCTATGACTCTGTTAACCAAATCTAGGAGGAATGTGTTGGACATGAAAAAACTTCTTAGAACGTCAAATTCAAGGGGCATTAAAGCGTAGGAGAAGCAAAGACGTGTGGCTCTTTGTATCAAAATATACAAACTGTTCATTTTAAATATTTTGTCACAAAAGCTAAAGAAATTTAGACCTAATGCACAATATGTTGGTTTTCTAAGGCTGGACGTGCAGAAGGCAGTAGGTGTTTTTTTAATTACAATATCCAGCTCATATATATATATATATATATATATATATATATATATATATATATAATATATATATATATATATCAGAGCTGAGCTCCTCTGCAAATTAGTCCGAAAATCCGCAATTGCGGAAGTTTCATTTCAATTGCGGATTTGCGCTTGCAGTATTACTTCCGCAAACTTCCGTTAAAACATTGCAACCAGCCCGGTGACTTCCCAACCGCCATTGACTTCTCCTGTGTTGACATGCAGTGGCTGGTAATTTTCTGCGTGACGAGGGCCAGTTACCATATAGGCACTCACTGCAGCTCAATCAGTCTGACTGAGTCAGTCCCAGGCCCTCACACAAGCTAGGAGTGTTTTCACGTCTCAACTTCTCAGTGTTGTACTCCAACTTCCTACACTGTGTGTACGTTAGTTCGTTAATTTCTTTAATTACTGACCATGCTGAAGTACCTAAAGAAATCTAGCCGTGATTCTAGTGTAGATGGTGGAGCTACAGAACCTACAACAAGTCAAGCTGGTGATGCCCCATCCACCAGCCATGTCACCATGGAAGAGCAAGAAACAAGGGATGGAGAAGGTGAAAGAAGTGTTCAAGGGCATCATAATTTGCAAAGTTAAGGTCACTTACACCACATACAGCACCTTTACTATGAAGAGTCATTATGAGCACGTAAGTATTAGTAACCTTTCATTTACTGTTATTTCTTTTTACTTATTGTGGAGGTGTACAGGATAATGATAGTGAATAATAGTAATAAAGATACAATGATAATAATAATTATGTAACAATGTGTGTACGCAGAGCTGACTAGTATCTTTGAGAGTGTCCAGTATGTAGCCACCACAGCGGACTGCTGGACATCTCACAACCGCTCCTTCCTTGGCATGACTGCCCATTGGATTAACCCTTCGACACTTGAGAGAAAAAAAGCTGTCCTTACCTGTATGGAGTTGCCTGTAGCTCACAGCTATGATTTCCTTGCTAACACCATACAAGACGTCCACCAGAAATTTCTAATTGAGTCCAAGGTAACAAATAGAATTTTAAATTTAATTAATTTTTTTCAGTTCTTATTGATTTATTTATATAAAAAGGTACTGACCAATGGCAACAAAAAGATATAAGCCTGCTAAGATGCCAAACCGTGTAAAGAAGAGAGTAGGAAATTAAATAACAATGGGAGGGCTTTAGTTCGAAATGTGTCTTTGACACTTCTCGCTTAGATTAAAGTTAAAGGAAGAATGAAAAATAGAAACAAGAAGTCTCTGAGTAATAAGTGGAAGTAATAGAATTTAAGATACTAGATAATTCGTGCATTAAAAAGTTACATAGAAGAGGGATGAGAGAAAGTAGAAACCTTACAAGACAGTAATAACTAAGATTAGTATCGCAAATTGCAAATTCATTACTGATTTTTTTATGACTGGCAGGTGACCAGGACAACCACGGATAACGGCAACAATTTTGTGAAGGCCTTCAGTGTATGTAGTGGCGGTGAGTCTGATGAATCTGGAGATGCCGCCGTTCAGAAGGACCTTAACGTGGGCGACCCCATGGCCATGGACGAGGACGACCCCACTCACACGGAAGAAAGGCACGAGGTTTAGGCGGTTAATCTGAGCCAGCTAATTGAAGAGCATGCTAGGCACAGTCCGGAAGAGGACATCTTACTTCACTGCCACCATAGATGTGCCGCCCACACGGTGACATTTTGGCCACAGTTGATGTGGAGAAAGTCCCCTTCTGGTCATCGGGTACCCCTTCGTGCTTTTCGAAGGTGAGAGACAAAGCTATAGCTCTTTGGCACAAGCAAAATAAGAAGCCGACCACTGCAGCCACCATCAGGAGAGAGGTGGTACAAAGCTGAAGACGCCCAATATCAAATATCACACGTTTGAATTCTCTCTATGACTCTATGGGAGTACTGGATGGTGTCCCTAACACAAACCTGGGCCAAATTAATATAATCTGCTTGGATAACAACATACCAAGCTTCAACCAAACAGATAAAGGTCATGGCGGAATATCTGTGTGTGATGAATCCTGTGGTGACTAGTTTGGACAAACTACAGTCGGAGAAAGAAGCCTACATGGGGGTCTTGCTTCACACCCTATATGTTCTCAGGTCACGACTAGAGACCATGAAGTCCTAAAATTTGAAGTACACCACGCCCTTGCTAAACTACCTCCTTGACAGCCCTCTTAATGAGGAAAAGAGACCCAAGGGTTTCAAAGGCAGGTTTTCCGCCCTTTTCAGTGAAGTTGAATTGCTCATGACGACTGCCATCCACCCCTCTTTCAATTTTCCTGTAGTCCACCTCCTTAACCCTAGCAAGGCTGATGTAGTAAAGACAAGGCTAATGGAAGAATTTAAGGAGCGTGCTATTGCCATTGAAACCGGGTCCAGTGATAGCAGCACTGCATATGAGAAGGATGAGGGGGATGACTTCTTCAAGGATCTACAAATGAAAGTCGTTGGGTAGATCAGCCATACCACCTCTCCAACAAGCTGGTGAAGGAGTCTCAGAGTTGGTGCTCTGAATCCCAAACCTCCGTCGCTCCGCCGGGGTTGATGTATTTTTAAAATACAACACTGCAATTCTTACCTCTGCAACCGTGGAAAGACTGTTTTCCCAAAGATCTGATATTCTTAGACCTAAGAGAGACAGCCTAACATCATAAAACTTTGAAGGGTTGGTGTTTATGAAGGGCGATATGGATTTGCTGAAGCCACTAAGCCCATTGTCAGAAAACGAATAAATTTAAGTTATTAGTTTAATATACTATAAAGTATGAACTCTAGTGTGCAATTATTCATATGGTAATAAATTGATAGAATTCTAGTTTTTTATCTTTTTTTACTCTCTTTTATCTTATTTATTTTTCATATGTTTTTCTTTAATATCCAGACCACAATATTTCTCAACTTCCAGCCTGTGGCTTTGGGGGATACGTCTACGACATGATCCTCTCATCACGGGCGACACTACTAAAATCGTCTGCGGCAACAACGAGGGACTCCACCATCATACACACATCGACTACCGGAGCTTTAGGCCTAAAAAGAAAATGCGATTGCGGATTTGTGTTTGCGATTTAAAATAAATCTTAAAAATTGCGTATTTATGATTGCGGATGATATGAAATGAGTTTGCTAATTTGTGATAGCCGAAGTTTGAATTCGTTTGCGATGCCCAGTACTGATTTATATATATATATATATATATATATATATATATATATATATATATATATATATATATATATATATATATATATATACATATATATATATATATACTTCAGTTTAGGGGCGCACGATAGGCGGCGCTGTTTCTGGGCTACAATTCGGGCCTTATAACGTCAGACGTCTAAAAGCGAAGCCCCTCATTTCGATAGTAACTAAAAATGTTGCTTTTTGGCGAAAATAGCCTAAAGTAGACACACTATCGTCTTTATTACTTGGATAAACGTGCAGAGCCGATAGCACGTCTATCAAAATAACAAAGACGATAGCGCGGCCTAATTTAGGCTATTGCCGCCAAAAATTAACATTTATTTTAGTTACTTTGGAAATAGATTTCAGCCGAAATCTATCGGGACCAAATTACTTTTATGTTTCCTTCAGACGCGCAGAAACGATTTGTTAAAAAAAACAAAAACGTGAAAACATTATTCTATAAACAGTTACGATTATATACTGTGGGGCTGCGCCCCCCATACGCCCAAATTGATTGAAATCTTAGGGTCATCGCAGGGCGATCCACTTCACGAGCCCTAACTCGAAATTAGTCAAAAAATGTGAAACATATTGGAACATGGACGAAATATTATACGCGTGACGCAGATGTTCAGGTTTACCCTATCTCCACCTTTCACTATTATAATTGAACCGCGCTTCTTTTAAATGAGACCACGATCTATAGAAAAGTCTATTAAATTGACCGAGGAATTAACACAGGAAATATTGAAGTCAAACAAACTGTATTTACAATAATCGCGCTCTTCTAACTGCTCGGTTTCAGGGTTGCTGATGTTTGAATTAAGGTTGAATTAAGGGTTGCCAGTCTGTGCAATTAATGGTTTAGTTTCACAAAAATAGTTAAATGAAACATACAAAGTTTAATATATAAGTAATTATAAAAAATCAATGCATTACTAAATAATATGATTAAGTAGAAGTGCAGGCATTTACTAAATAATAAAGAAGAAAGGAAAAACAAAATAACAAAACAAATACAACCCCGTGATTGGCCTCTTTGAAGCTACCTTCTGATGGCATGAGGCCTAGATTGCAGCCGAAAATTGTAACCCTCTATCGTGCGCCCTTAAACTGAAGTATTACCATATATATATATATATATATATATATATATATATATATATATATATATATATATATATATATATATATATATATATATATATATATATATATATATATATATATATATATATATAAGCGATGAGCGCTTTATGACACGGGTTCACATCCGACCTCTTTATTTATTTTCATATAAAGGTTAAAATAGTTTGCCTTACCTCTCCGTTCTCTACATCTCCCATTTTCCTTCTTAAGCTTTCATTGGTACATTGTAATTTCTCCTTAGCGTTTTTCCAGGTTGTGTTTCCAATTTCCATTTTCCTTGGGCCTTTAAATACATAAATATATTAATGTAAATTGGTAGCAAACCTTCCTGTATATTTCTACTTTATTTATTTTCTTTGGAAACTTTCCACCTTTCTTATAATCTCTTTTAGTTCATCTTGTAGTTGATAAATAACTTCTCCTTCGTTTAACTCTTTTTTAATTGAAATTTATTTTTACCAAACACATTTCAATTAATAAAGAGATGATCGTAGGAAAGAAGAAAATTATCAACTACAAGATGAACTAAAAGAGATTATAAGATAAATGGAAAGTTTCCATAGAAAATTAATAAAGGAGAAATATACTATGGTCTTTAACAAATTCTGCATATTGAGCAACTACCAGTGTATTCTCTGGCGTAGTCACAGTAATTGGTCAACCACTCTTCGGCGCGTTGTGGAGAATCGCTGTCTGCTTAAATTTGTCACGTAGTCAATAAATCGTGATCTTCGTTGGTGGAAGCGTTGTAAAGGTTTCCCTCCACAGCATTCTCACACTTCATATTATCTATCTTCCAATATTGTTTTAAAATCCATTTACGCTCCTCTCCCGTCAAATTACCAGCCATGGTTAAATTGATGCCTTACTGCAAAAAAAATTAAAAAAATAAAGAGTTATGATAAAAGTACGTGCATTATTATTTTTTTATGATAAAATATGATTAAGGACACTGAAAATATCAAAATTAAGTCTATTCAGCAAAATTCCGGAGCAAGTCGTACAATTCGACCCCTCCTTGCAACAACTTGCCTTTTTCTGAAAATTTCTCGTGAAGTCATGTTCCACCCCTCCCTTCCTGCTGAATAAGAAACCCTATCCTTTGAAGGCACATTCCATTGTGATGATGTAGCCAAGCCCTTCTTCCGTCCGATCTATCCTGCTAAGAAAATTCCTCCAACGAAGGTCATCTCTGTTCTTAAAAATCAGATAAACGAATCCTGGTCGACCTTATTTTATACTCAATGAGCGATTGGCTCAGATATAAAGAATAAAAACATATACAACCCTAGAATTTTATTTGTTTTTCAATTTTAAAGCCTCTCCTAGTTTATGCGAAGTAAAGTAAGATTAGAAAGAGTCACACCCTTTATAATAAATAAGGCTAAATTAAATTTAGATCCCCCTAGTTCCTGATATATATATATATATATATATATATATATATACATAGTACAAGAGGAATAAGAATTGGACGCGAATGAACTAATGAGACAAGATGCTTTACCGCTAAGCTACCAGGCACAGTAACTATATTTCGCCCAAAGCGGGTCCCCATCAAACCCTAGCTTAGGGAGATACTGGGTTTGATGGAATAATGCTTTGGGCGAAATATAGTTATTGTGCCTGGTAGCTTAGCGGTAAAGCATCTGACAGGCAATCAGCAGACCAGGGTTCGAGTCCCGGCCAGGATTTCAAAACTTATTCCCCTGGCGTTATTTCTGCCTTCTCAGTAAAGGATCGCCTTCACTGTGCCGCCCTCTGCTCCCTTTGATTCTGGATTCTTCTAATGGACCTCTCTCTTGCCTTTAAACAAACTCCGGTTTCTTGTCTCATTTGCTCATTCGCGTCCAATTCTTATTCCTCTTGTACTATATTTATTTATAGTCAGCTACACCAGGTTTCTGCTATTGCTTTCTTTGTATATATATATATATATATATATATATATATATATATATATATATATATATATATATATATATATACCAACGACATTGTTTGAGATCGGACATTTAGTAAGCAGTAAAGTTTGTCAAAGAAGTTCAGCTAAAGTAATAAATAAACTTGAGAGGAAAACGCTCCTGTTTGGTCCTTATCCATTAGTCGGAACCTTTTCAGAAAATCAAGAGTTTTTACTGCTTAACGGCCTTACGTGACCACAACTAAGTCACCTTTCAAGAAGGTACCCTGACGTGAGGCTTCTGTAAGTATCTCCCAAGAACCGCTGGTCGAACAAGTGCTGAAGCCCCAGCACTTTAAAAATTAACCAAGAAATGGCGGGCTCCTCTACATTGGCGGCCAAGACTCCACCCGTTTTACACTAGCGAGCTTGCTAAGATCCTTTTGACCACAGTCATCCAACGTTATTCACGGTCTTTCTTCTGTCGACTGCTTTTGAGGGATTCAATCTCGTATATAGCGAAAAAAAGATAGAGGGTACCTCATTCACTCTCTGGCACCCTAGTTATCACTCGTGGAGCTTTTTCCAAGTTACTCGATCACCCGAAAATCTTCCAAGACTCAAGGAAAAAACAAAAGGAAACCATCAGGAAGCCATAAAAAAATACTCATCTCAAAGTGTTTAAAGGTAAACCGATTTTTTTTAACTTTCAGTTAAATAAACTTATATTTTAGGGATAGGAATTTAGTTTTTTGTGTAATATTTTAAAACAATATTTTGGGGGTAAATTTTGCACAATTTATTTAATCTTTTTTGTGTTCGAGTGATATAATTTTTAGTTGGTCAGGATTGAAATAATTGAAGTGAACGAATTAGGTTGCAGTGCAATCTCTTGAGTCAGAAAACGAATGAGAAACGGGTCATTCAAAAACGATAGATCTGGTTACCAAAGTGAGGACTTTGTTTTCCCTTTTGATATACATTTCGATTTGCCCTTACCATTCGGACTTCCTAAATCCACCCCCCGACACCCACTAACATGCCTGATCAAATTCACCTAACCCATGCAAATTAAGGCCAACAGCCTAATTGAATTAATGTCAGTCGATTAGCAAACTTGCCCAAGCATAGAAAATTGGCTGGGTAGTGCAGTATATCCTGAGGGAGAGAAAAGTTAGAGTTAATGAAGACAAAAATAGAAAAGCAAAACGCTTCTTACAACTATCTGAGTGAATCGCTTAACTCTAAATTACCACCACTTGTTTTACTGTCAGCTACCACTTGGGATAAGTTTAAGAAACAGTTAAAAGAAGTGGATAAGATGTGAAGTTGGCCCAGCCTCTATTGTCGATCTCTACGTGCTTTCAGGCCACTGAGGAAAAGTTGAAATTACAGTACACAAAGATACCGTTTCTCTAACTGTAGATATTCAGCAAAGAAGTGTAAAGGGTAAGAAAGTTTTTGCCGCAAGTCCTGAATGTTTTTTTTTATAATGTACACATATAGAGTCATTGTTTGTTAATTAGCGTTTTTTTAAAACACATTTGTTTATCTTAAATAACTATTACACCAGATTTGTAGGGTTTTGTGATATGAATGCTAGGATTCTTCTTGAGGTCATTTAACGTACAATGTATACATAAGTGGATATCTGAATGTGAGAAAGTAGACATATAATGGTACACAAAAACAGAACCACTCAATTGCTATGCCCTCTTCCCACTGTAAAGGTAGGCTTCTGAAGCAACTGTAGTACATATATCCAGGGTGCTTCTCACTCAAATCTAAAAATTAATGAATACTAATTTCCCAAGAAATGTCTTGCCACTCAATTGCGAAGGCGTTATAGAAGAATGAAATTTACAAAAATACATTGACCTACTCTTCTATAGATTTACACTCATGCAATATCATATGGGCTATAATTTTCGAGTAATAAAATAAAGATATATATATATATATATATATATATATATATATATATATATATATATATATATATATATATATATATATATATATAAAATATGTCAGGTAGATCCAATCTCCCCTAATTATTTACAGGAATAATAGAAGTTTTCAGGGCTTTGAAGTCAGAACAAAGAGGAATCAAAATTAATGAGATATTCGAGTCAGCTGCACTGCGTTAACGATATCGTATTCCTTTCCTTAAATCTCTCAGAAAAATCGCAAATACTAAAGGTATTGTGACAAGCTAGACAGTCTCACAGTTGGACTAAAAATGAACTATATATTTAAAAACGAATATAATCATCAACAATTTACAGTGGAGAGAGGTAAAACGTCTTAAAGAGCCGATATCCCTGCCTTGTATAGAACGTTTTAACTACATTCTCAGGTCTAAACTCTCATCTAATCAAAAACATCCTTTCTTCGCTAACAACTTTCAACGTGTTTTTCAAATCCAAATCAAATTACCCTTCCTCTTTAATACTAAAGACAAAGCGCCAAGTCCGCTTCTACCCTCCATCATTTACGAATACAACTGTTCTCGATGTAAATCCGAAGTTTATTTACGATCGACCAGCGCAGATTACATTACCACACCCAACACTTTAACCACACTGCTTCCTTCGACGAATTTTCAATTAAAGACAACAAACACCGGAAGGCAAATAAAAAACTGGAATTTTTCTACATTAAATTTGTAATAGACGACTCTAAATTGTGATATAAGCTTCGTCCATTTACTGGTACACATGTCAACAACCACAATGTCTCAATTTTCAAACTTCACCTTACATTTCACCTTTTCATATTTCTCTAAGCAATCTATAAATCTTTAATCATAAACAGCTAAACCTTTTATTTTATCACCAAAACCAAATTCTTAGGGACGTTTTGGTTTATTTAATGCAGAAAGTCGTTTCCAAGCCGAAACGTCGTTCCCAGGAAATAAATATCCAAGATGAAAATCATAAATGCAGCCCTACTGGTCATCTTTAAAACAATACACCTGGCAACGTGCAATCCTTTCACTCTGTTATGTCACATACATATACAATAAGCACTTATATTTATATATATATATATATATATATATATATATATATATATATATATATATATATATATATATATATATATATATATATATATATATATATATATATAAATATATATATATATAGATAGATATATATATATATATATATATATATATATATATATATATATATATATTACTTGTAATTGATTTGTTCCTTGGGAATCTGATATTTAATAGGAATATGAAGACTCAGGTGATTACACTAATCATTTATTAGCCAAACATTTTGGACCTTCACTAGGACCATCTTCAGCGACTGTGTCGATTAATGAGAAGGGGAAGGAATATTAACGATAACAATTAAAAGAGTGCATTAAATAATGGCTAAAAAAGCGGATGAAGACAAGTTAAAATAATAAAATTCACAATTATTAAGATTAAAGTGAAAACACAAATAACAATATATAGAATTAATTAATACTATCCAGTGTAATTTTAAAAAATAATAGAGAGAAGTAAAGTTATAACATAAACTGACTTGAATATCAAATATTAACGGTAACTGGAGTAAACAATAAAATAACCTATTATATTAAATTATAAAAAACAACATAGGACTGGTATTCCCATCTTCAAACCTGAAGCCTCTTCCATCAGGCAACACTCTGAGTATCACCATCATCCTCTTAATTCTGATTCATTTACCATCTTATCTTCAGCCTTAACTTCTCTCGATTTGAAAATCTTAGAGTAACTAGTTGTACATCAATAAAATAAATCCAAACCTAAATAATTACTCCTCCTCAATTAAACTATTCACTATATAACCAACCAACACTTCAATACATTAACTAACCAACCGACCAACCGAACAAATCTCGTTAGTAGTTTTTATATCATTAGTTATTTTATTTTTCAACTCCCACGATAAAGGTTAGTCACTCTGTTTAATTCATTCTAATTTGTTTTCGGGTTTTTTGTTGTTTTTTTATAATTTAATATAATAGGTTATTTTATTGTTTACTTCAGTTACCTATAATATTTGATATTCAAGTCAGTTTATGTTATAACTTCACTTTCTATTATTTTTAAAAATTACACTGGATAGTATTAATTAATTCTATATATTGTTATTTGTGATTTTACTTTAATCTCAATAATTGTGAATTTTATTATTTTAACTTGTCTTCATCCACTTTTATAGCCATTATTTAATGCATTCTTTTAACTGTTATTTTTATTATTCCTTCCCCTTCTCATTAGTCGACACAGTCGCTGAAGATGGTCCTAGTGAAGGTCCGAAACGTTTGGCCAATAAATGATTAATGTAATCACCTGGATCTTCATATTCCTACTATATATATATATATATATATATATATATATATATATATATATATATATATATATATATATATATATATATATATATATATAATATATATATATATATATATATATATATATATATATATATATATATATTATAATCTTTTCTCATATTATGGCGCAATTTAGTCTCCTGAGCCAAGTCGCTGAGCGTCCGGTTGTTACGAGAGTGATTAGGCTGTGTCATCTTTAGTGTTACGATATCCTTTGCTTTTTTTAGAAGCATAAGCATTTCTTCACCTGTAAACAATGTCTGGAGGGCTCTACCAGTGCAGTGGGCTTACAGAGGTATTTGCAGAGAAACGTTCGAGGGTTTCATATATGCAGTTCCTGATAGATCGGCAGGCACATTATTATCTATACTTAATCCTTGCCAGAGATGCGATATAAACATTTGACTCTTAACCACTCGCAGAACTTCAAAGATTCAGAAACAGGTACTGACACAAACCAAATAGAATCGCTTTGGGCCAAGGCAAAAATGAGGAATAAAGAAGAATGTGGGCCTACTCGTTCTCTGATCCACTCCTATACACTAGCGGCCATAATATAGGGGGAGTAAGAACAAGTTTATTTAAATAATTATTATAGAAGTTTAACAAAACATTTGGGCTAAATATTATACGCATATTTAGATATATCTAATATCTATCGTTCATGAAAATCTCAAGTAAATGGATTAAATATTTCGTAAGTTATGAGGAAATAAACAAACTATCTTCCAGGTTGAGCGGCCAAAAGTTAAGGGTGTTTTATAAAAACATTGTAAAATGGAACAAGAACAAAAAAGAAATCCTTACTAGCAATGACCTCCCGACATATGTTACCGCAGGACTGAATTAATTGCTTGTAAAATGATGATGTAATATTCTTCCATTCGTTTTTCAATAATTCCCAAAGTTCATCTTAGTTCTTTGGATTTCTCCTTCGAGCCCCATCTCCAATAATCTTCCAAACGTTTTCTATAGGGTTGAGATAGGGACTTGGAGGTGGCCAATCCATGAGATCAACCTCTTTATCACTCCATATTTCACTGTCTTCTTCACACATGCACGATAACCTTTCGCAACATCTTCATCGGACGTGCATCCAGCCATCGGAACCAATCACATTTTCGTGGGCGTAACGAAGACGGGCTCTTTGTTTCTTCTTGGAGATCAGAGGTTTCGTTCTCGGTTCCCGGGCAAGCAACCCAGAATCTCGTAACCTCCGGGGAACTTCTCACTCAATAAAGCCATTGTTGCATTGGCTGTGTGGCATGTGGCGCCGTCCTGTTGAAACCACAAATTTTTGACATCCATAGAATTCAATTCAGGTATCGCTCGCCTGTCACCGTAACAGAATTCCCGGCATCATTTTTGAAGAAATACGGCCCAATGATTCCAAACAGTGACCTTTTGTGGATGCAGTGGCTTTTCAAAAATCTTTCTGGGATTTTCATCAGCCCAAATGCGACAATTCTGCTTATTAACGAATCCACCAAGATGAAAAACGGCTTCATCACTAAAGATGATTTTTTGCGAAAAATCCTCATCAGCTTGTCTTTGCTCGTGCACCCAATTGACGAATGTACGGCGCTTCAAATAGGCAGCAGTCTTCAGTTCCTGTGCCAATTGAATTTTGTGTGCGTGACGAGACAAATCTTTTGTCAAAATTCGATGTAACGTTGTTGTGGAAAGGTTTCCTTCCTGCCTCTTGGGCCACATTCTCGCGCACTGCAGCAATGTTTTGAGCTGAACGGCGTAAACGAGCACGCAATGGCGTTTTCATATCCACCACCGACCACGTTTGTTTGAATTTACGAACAATTTTCCCAATTGCACTCTCGGTTGGTCGATTATGTTGACCAAAATAATCGCGAAGTGCCCGAAATGCGTTTCTGTTTGAACGTTCATTTTTGCAATAGGCTTCGATAACTTAAACACGTTGTTCGATTGTTAATCTTTCCATGGTGAAATTGCCAACGACTGAAGTTGTTAAATCGGAAAGAAAAAGAAAAAAAATCATTAGACGCTTAAACCTAAGAAGATGACCGTATTATGGTCGAAACGTTGCCACTAAATAAATAAAAAAATGTCAGCAGCAATTTTCCTTGCCTTAGGATTTCTGTTAAAAATTAAATTCAGGCTGGCTCTCTGAAGCCATCCTCATCACTATAGGAATATAATATATATATATATATATATATATATATATATATATATATATATATATATATATATATATATACACGCACACGCACACATACACATATATATATATATATATATATATATATATATATATATATATATATATATATATATAATATTCTTAATTGCAAAATAAAGACGTAATCGATGGTGGACATCATTCTTCTAATGAACCAATTCTTTTTATATCCTCACTGGCTTTAGTATTAAAGAAATACTAAGTGATATACAGGGCGACACGCCCTAAAAAAATTTGGACCGTTTTTGAGAGGTAATATCTAAATGGAGAACAAAATTCCGGAAGTAACTGCAACATTAGGTTCGCTTAGCATTACTCATTTGACTACCAGCCTAGGTAGGCTAAAGAGGTTCAGCTAGCATTACTCATTTGATTCCCTACTCTGAGTCAGGACATTCTGGCCAGGCTATTAAATGATTCAATTATAAAAGCTCTTCAGGAAGAGAAAAAATATTCACTGAACAGAATCCTTCACGAATTTACAAATAGAATTGGAAAATGAGTACTCTGGCATATTTTTTACAAAAAGGTGATAAAACGGGTTGTACTCGACGACGTACGGAAAGTGGTCGACCAAAAAGTATTAGAACTACAGAAAAGGCAATTTCAAAATTTAATTCAATATTACAGACTGTGGTTGATCATAAAGCAGGGCATAATAACAATTCATTAAAATTTAAATTTAGTTTAAAATTTCGATCTTTTTTAAACGCGATTTCAAAAATAAAAAACATGCTTTTTACATTATTTTTTTATAAGCTAATTGACTCATTAAATAAGTTGAGACGATTTTTACAAAGAATAGGTATTCATAGATATGGGATACAACTTTCATTTATTTTTATTTCATGTCCCTATCTGCAATGGTTATTGAGATATTACTTCTCAAAAACTGGCCTATTTGGGGCCACCCTACCCTGTATTTTCATATCCATCAACCGGAAAAAACATAGGCGTGTGTTTCGAACCTATGCCATTGAGCTTCCTTTGCTGTGATTCATTAATGATTAGATTTTAGGGTGTTTTATGAACTTTTTCCTTCTTGCTTTTACTTATAAATATCTAGCCTAAAAAAGGCATTCAGTCTAAAGTTTTAGCTACTTTCTTTTTTATCATACTTTTTCTTGCATTGTTGATATCTTCTATGGGTTTAAAAATTATCTGAAGCTACTTTGTTTATTTTAACCTTTCTTTTTAAAACTTCGATTTATATAAACATTTCAGCAGTTTTTCAGAGTGTACATCGCCACAATTAATCATGTCACAGTTTAAGCTAAATTTCGTTCAGTGACAATTTAATAAATTTTGTAGGGGGGAGATTTGATGTGTTTGTTACGGTATATTTGGTTAGAAATATTCTAGATATAGTGTATGCCAATAAAATAAATTAAATTTAGTTAAATCATTTTACGTTATTGCGGTATTTTATGCATTACTCTCGAAACATTTTGATAGTTTTGTATTTAAATAAGGTTTTCAAATTTGCGAAATGTGGCTTTTCCTATTTTATTTAACTAAGTTAGTTAGTCAACGCAAACCCTCCCATGATACTGGCAGGATCCCCGACCGAATAATGAAATCTATATAAGGTCACTATGACAATCGATGGTCGGCCCGAGGGTCCCATGGGCCGGTCCTCTTTTGGGGAGAGGTGCCAGGAAGTGTTTTGACACCAAACAGCGTTCAGGTGGAAGCCTTCGTCACCTCGGCGAGGAGGAATCTGTTCCGATAAGAGGCATGTGGATATAGATACCCATCGGCAGGATTACTTGGAACAGAGAGTGTGTGTGTTGTGCTGTAAAGGCGGGAGAGGAAAGAAAGCAGTGTTGTAATTGGCCCTGTGTGTGATGAGAAGTGTTAGAACTACCCACCCCAATACAGGGGTGAGCACAACGCGTCCACCAATTGGTGGTAGCGAGATCTCTACGTGCGCTGACGTTTGTGTCCGCTCATGCCGGGAATCGTGATCGAACCCGGTTCCGCGACGTTGGGAGGCCAACGCCCTATCCACTCGGCTAGCATGAGCGGTTTATTTAACTCCTTCCATTTCACTACAATTTAGGAAGGCAATTTTCTTAGCAGTTTGGAATTTACTTTCAAGTCTTACAACATTCGGGATATGGATATAATCATAGACAAATTATTCACATTAGTTTATCGATAAGATTCTATTTAGCTTTGGAATTTTTTAAAACATAAAGAATCATAATATTGTGTAGTTCATTAAAGAGATGATAATCGACTGTGTATTTCAGAAATAAATTTGGAAAATTTATTGAAATTTAAGGCAAGGCTTTTTTAAATATATATTCGAAGTGTTTAATGGAGTTCTTTCTAAAATGGGTTTTTCACTTTAATCTTTAGCAAGAGGAAATAGGTACTCACTGATAAAAACGTGTAAAACAAAAGGAAATTATAAAAGCGAAACCAAATTGTTTTTGGTTTGGGGGATATTCCAAAAGAATTGGGATGCAATTTGTTTTTTTGCCTTTAGACAAGGGAACTACGCATCCATCTGAACAAAAAACAGAAAAAAAACATTATATTATTAAGAGATGTGAAATAGAAACAATTGGAAATAAATTTAGACCAAACGTGCGTTGCTAGAGCCGGATAGGTAACAAGGAAAATAAGTACCCTAGAGGACCTTACGGTTTATTCAATGAGGGTACCTTTGGACTAGCTGTCGAGCGGGCACATCCCCGCTCAATTGCCTTACGTCCTCCCTAAATGGCCACTTTTCAAGACTTTGTCTAGTCTTGTCTTGAACTGGTCAACAGAATTGCTGTTGACAACCTCCATCGGAAGTGTGTTCCAACTACCGCAGATACTGTACGTGAAAGATTTCCCACACAGATCGTGGTTGTAACGCTTCAGCTCAAGTTTGAAGCCGTGATTTCTTGTTCTGCTCTCATTAAGGCTGAAAATACCCCTGTAGTCAACATTCTCGAACCCTCGAAGTATTTTGAAAACCTCGATGAGCTGACCACGCAGTTTACGGGTTTCCAACGGGAATAGATCTAATTCCCTTAATCTATCTTCATAACTTTTATGTCTGATAGAGGGAATCAGTTTGGTTGCCCTGGCTTGCACGTGTTCCAATCTCGCGATGTTCTTTCGAAATGAAGGACTACAAAATTGTACGGCATACTCCAGGTGCGGCCGAGCGAGGGAGTTGTACAGATAGAGTACTATCTCCTTGTTTCGATCTCCAAACTATCGCTTTATATACCCTAACATCCTTTGGGCTTTCTTTCCGATTTCTTTCCAGTATGCCACATACCAAAGGTTTGCCTGTGTAGGGCAAATTAATTGTGTAAGGAGGAGTAGCGAAGCAACACATCTTGTATATTTATTTACAAACTCATTAAATTTCTATCCATAAATATTACCAAAATATTTGCATTAGCATTGGCTATTTCTTTTTAACTTTATCGCTAGAGCTTTCTTTCCAATCTTACCTTTAAAGAAAAATATTACTACTTAGCACCACAGCACAGACAAGACTAACGGCAGCATGAAAGCCTATTAGAGGATTTCTAAAATATATTAATAATTAGGCGCCGCTTTAGCGTGTGTCCTACCGACCAGTTTTTTCCTTTGGAGTGTATCCTACCGACTAGTATCACTTTAGCTTGTATCCTACCACAATATTGTATCCTATACCATGATTGTATCTAACGTATGCAATAAAAGATAATAAATGCTATAAAAATAGACAAAGAAAAAATATTTACAAGATAGAAATTTGGAATATTTTAAGTAAATACATTCCGATTGTCTCATAACACTTCAAGAAATAAGTCATCTCTCATCCACTTTAAAATTCATCATTTAGGCTTCATCTAAATGATCTCGCAGGTGATGGCTGAGCACTAATCGTTTTTCTTCCTTATCTTTACCTTGTTTTCTAGCCTAATTCTTTCAATCTGTTGTGTATGATTTGATTATTTTCAGTTTGCTGTACTCGTACATACCCCAGTTGGGATAGTCTACGATATGCAAACTATTCGTCAGAGTGTATCCAAGATCCACTTTCAATGTGGAATCGATGTAAAAGATACATCACGAGTTTGATTTGTTAAATTTTATAACGATGAGTTTAAGTTGCCACTATATGAGATCAGCTTTATGAAGAAATCGAGATGAGAACCGTTGGTACGAACAAAAATAATGAGTGATAACAGAAAGATCCGACTGAATATTAATAGACATACATATAAACCCTTCATAGATATATAAACAAATATAAACATAAAACATTAAAGATGAAGCTATGTAGCAACCAACCATAAGTAAAGTTTGGAAGAAATATTACATTCTTTTGGATTTCAAATATCGGTACAAAAATGAGAACTGATTTTTGCAAAAGTTTACTTTAATAGAGAAATCGTGAGGTAAAGTTTTTTCCTCTCTTCACGTCCACTGCTCAACCATATCTCGTCTTAAATTAAAGGTTCCTTCCTTTTAAAAATCATCCTCAACTCCTAATTAAGCACTCAAAAAAAAACAAATAAATAAGTTGTTTTTTTCGGCTCGTCTATTACGCAGAAGAGGCAACAGCGGCATATGTAAATCAAATTTAGCCCCGTCTTTTTCAGTTATCACCCAATAATTTTCCCCTAATACCATTAATTATAACATTTAAATCCTCAATGAAAGGCATACAGGTATGAAAAGAGACAAAAGTTGATAATTATTTCCTATTTTATTCATAAACTTCTCCAACTCTCAGTTTGAGGATATCCACTAGTAAGCATACAGTCACAAACAAGCACACATTCTCTTTCTCAGAAGCAGACGCTCATTGAAAAACACGCTAGTTCATACATCTACATAATTTCAAACACGCTTACACGGTACATTCCTTTTTGTACCTGGCAATCTACTTAAAGTCTGGGCGTGAGTGAGCATGTGTAAGTACGCCTGTAAACATGATCACGTAAATATGTGTTTGTTTTCATTTCAAACCTGGAGGACGAGGCGCGCAGACATTCCTCAAAGGAGCCATTAGAAATGCAGATTGAATTGCCATGAGCTTTTTACAGCAACGTATAACCACTCGAAAGGGCCAGTTTTTTTGTGTGAGGGGGCGGAGGCTTTGAGCACGGCCGCATGGGAATACGGAGGAATATCAGAAAATGCTAAAGAAGAGAATGGTAAGGGAATAAAATAGTGAGAGAGTTGGAAGGAAAGTGTGGGGTACCAGGACTTGGAGTATTCAATTAAGTATGGGTGGATATTGCACGATAAGAAACAACCTAAAGCAACGGTACGACAGCATTAATAATAAAAGCAACAGTTATAAGAGACTTAAAAGAGTAAAGTTAGGGAAAGCAAAATAAAAGAAAGTTAAAAATGATATATTAAGTGGATTGGGAGTATTGCAATAGTGTTAAGGACAAACCTATCAGTTCTTGTACCACTTCATGCAGAAGAGATGGGGAAAATTAAATGAAAAAGCGTTGGAGTCAGGTGAAGGAAGAAAAGCAAGAAGCGATGTTTAGCTGTCTTCTGAGTTGATGTTTAGCCCATGTCGAGGATGTGGTTGTAGGCTTCAGTGAACCGCTGTTAAAGCACCACTCTCTCTTGTGTATGGGTAGTTGACACTAAATGTTTGAGAGAGATTACCGGAATGGCTATTGTGTTTGCTTTGTAAATGCAGACGATGATAGCAGTAAGCTCAGATGCGCCGTCCAAATCAGGAAGATCCAACGGGAACGCTCTCCAGTATCAATCCCAGTCGGCCTTCGGGAACTGGTATAGGAGCAGATGCTACGGTGATCAGCAATGGGATGTGATGAGTAGATGTCAAGGGCCCATGTCTGACTAGTTGGTGGAACGGGAAGTATAGATTCATGAGAACGACATCCGGCATGTTTGCTTACCCTGGATATAGGATGAAGGAAGTCAGACCTAATGCGATAATCGAGATCCCTATCTCTAGAATCCTTTCTTGCGTATCATGCTATTCTGTTCCTCGCGTTCAGGCTCCCGATGAATATTACTGGCTGCTCTTTTTTGACTAGGGTGAACATATCATGGATGGGCAAATAAGGACGGTGGGGAGGTTGGTATCCCGCGCACATCTCGATGTTCCCTAGAGAGCACATCAGAATTATCGACAGAAACGATTCATTCATTGGGGTCCCTGGTCTGCAGTTCATTGCTGACTGCTATCTAGCTCTGCCATATCTCTCTCCTGTAACGTTCTTTTAAAGAAAGTTGTACCCCCAACTTTTCTTCTTGTCGTCGTCAGAAGAATCTATGATTCCAGTTCTTTATATATGTTGCACAGCTTGTGCTTGTACAAATACCACCCCTGCATATTATGTGCTATAAGAGTAAGTCTATTTTTTAGCTGCCATCTTGTCTCTTCGCTTGGCTTGTGGGCTATTTCTATCTACCACTATGTCTCTTCGCTTGGCTTGTGGGTTTTTGTTAATAGGGGTTACTGTAGGGCATTCTCGAGGTAAGTTTCTTGTAAAGAGATGGATTCTAGAGTTTGAGAGAGCCGTTGCACATCTTGATTTTCTTTCCCATCAAAGCTGCCTTGACCTACTCCTCCATTTCGGAGTCGAATAACCCTCAGAGATGTCCTCCTTGTTCTCCTGTAGCCACATCCGAAAGAGAGAGATTTTGATTAGGTTGTATGTGTTCAGTGCGATGGTGAGGTTTATCTCCTTACCAACGTAATTGTATTATTTTGCTGCTGCCGCTGACTGAAAGGTCACTCTGATGGTATCCTCCTGCTGTTTTGTTGATTCTTACTCTTTAATTTTGTTTTGGAAGGCGCGGGCGTCACCTCGTGAGCTTCTTCGGGTTCTTGGCTGGTTGGTGTTTCCTCTGGCGTTTTTGCTTCGGTGGCTGGAAATGCTGTTGCTTGTTCTATCTGCTCTTGATCATTGGTGACAGATAGAAACTTTGCAAATTGCATGTTGTCTGGGAACTTCATGGGTTCCAGACCATTCACAGCCAGTATTTTGTTGATTTCCGCGTTGAAAGTTCTGGGGCAGAAGAGTGAACAATGTAAGCCATCATCTTAGATGCCGTCGCGTCTGTTATTTGTTTTAGGATTTGTGGTTAGACCGGTTTTGCGTTGACCTGTGTTGATGTTTTGGCTGCCGCCATTAACAAGAAGCTTGGCCATTTGGCTGCGGCCTCCTTCCTCTGGAGTTGCTCCTTCCTGACTGGGCACTGCATATTCAGTGTTCGTGAGAACTTGCTTAGTTTATGAACATTTTTGTGTCATTAAGGCTATGCAGCCAGTCGTGGCTGGCCTGAGAGCACGTCGAGCAAATTTTGACGTCGTTCTTATTTGGGCAGGCACTTGTTTAGTTCTCTTCGACCTTGCAGCAAGAGAAGCAGGGCAGTAGCTCGAACAATCTTTCACTATCAATCTGATCGTGAGAGATTTTCATGAAGAAAAACTTGAGTCCTGTTTCTTTGGCCTTAGGCAGTCGCCAGATAGCCCCTTAAATAATAATAAAAAAAATCTTTGGCCTTAATTGCCATCTCTTTTTCATAAGAGACAACTTTTAACTTGTGTATGAAGCTGTGAAACTTTATTGTTCTGCTACATTTGACTATTGCTGAATTTTTCTATTTTTTGTTTGATTTCATCAACTCAGATGTTGACCCGCCTAGATACGATAGCCTTCCTTACGTTTAGAGCTGGTGATGGTTTGGCCCGAGCCCTATGTTTCCCATCTCTTTGATCCCTGTACTCTTTTCAGTTTCATCAGATCCGCCTGTGTTTGGCAGATCGGGGTGCACCCCCTAGTGACCTCAATCAGTCTTCTGAGCCCGATCTCTAGTTTTCCGTAGATCGTCACAAAGACTTTCTCTTTGTCCGAAAACTTATTTCCGCTGAGCCATATTGGGACCCAAAGGTCCACGACTCTCCTGCTCCGTTCATAGTAGGGTCACGTTATGAGATTCTACTGAAGTTCTCTCATTTCCCACAGGCGAGATAGAAACATGATGAATCTCCAATCAGACTATGTATACCTGCCTATTTATTTCCTGTCAGAGTCGTCATAAACAGGAAGTATCTTTAATTAGTCCGACGACCTTTTAAAAGGTAACATTGGGTGATGCTGATTGAGATCTCGGGCCCCGGAAGCTACTTCCCCACAAGCCAGGCAGAAAAAGCATAAATCTACATTCAGTCCACCGCTACTTAGAAGCGAGTTGTGGCCGAAGTGGCACCAGCAGCTTCTCGGTCTCCATTAACTAGCCTTCGGTTCCGATAGTGCTGGATATTGCTTTCTGCTTATCTCGGCACCTTGGGAAGAATAGCCGTGGTTACATATCTTGTAGAGATGGGAGTGTATAGAGTGCCTTGTTAGGAGGCGTCCGTTAGAAGCTTGTTGTATGATGCCTCTCGTGGCTCTGCCGGGCGTTCAGCTAGGTTTAGTGGGCAAGGTTTTCCTAGATTCAGAGGGGCGTCTCAGGTCACTCCCATGGTAGTATAGGTGTTCCTTGTAGAGGAGCCCAGGTTTGAGGGCTTTTTTCATTTGGCCTTACCTCCTTTACCGAGTTGGTGATTCTCGTCGTTGACGATATATCTAGGCCAGCTATCTTTAGGCCCTCTCTTCTGGTTACTGTTAGCTTATTTGTGGATAGGTATTGGCTGAGAGTGGTCGAGGGAGGCAGGGTATCTTAGTGCCATCGTATCGTATTATCTTGAGTGTATATGTGGGGTCACTTTCGAGTTTCCACAACTGATGCTGGTTTATGTGCTGATTTTTATAAGTTTTTTTACTTTTCCTGTAGTGTGGCTATTCGTGTGTACAAAGCAGAGCGACGTGCGCGTATCATAGCAGAGTTCTGAATAAACTCCTTTTCCCCCTGCAATCTATGGAAGCCTCAGATTGTCTGACTATTTGTCTGACAAATAGTCAGACAATCTGAGCCTTCCAATTTTATATGTTTCTTGTAGCGCTTAGTTTCCCCTTAAAAATTTCCCGCGCCATGATTGGCCAATTATTGTAATACTTATGTTCGCGTAGAAATATATATATAATGTAGCAATTTTTGAATAATTCCATTTCTGTTCATTCCCTGAAGATGACCTAACATGGTCGAAATACGTCTAAGAATAAAGAATGTTATTCCCGGATGTTTTTTCTCGCCTCGAAGACCCCGTTAAAAACTTGTAAGAAATATTAAGAAAATACAAGTTAAAATTAATAACGCTGCCACAACTGTGGACATAAATAAAACCTGCATACAACATTGCCTTTTACCTAATTACATATATATATATATATATATATATATATATATATATATATATATATATATATATGAAATGAAAAACTCACAAAGTATCACGTGAGGGTAGCAAATGAATTCAATGTCCCGAAGGAAAAAATGAAATGGTGTTTCCAAGTACTTTCGAACTTTATTACGTTCCCTATCAAGGATAACTACAAGAAATAATATTATATTAAAGGTATACATAAGAAAGAAAAGTATGAAAGACCGCCTCAAAAACAAGAAATCACCAATGAGGAAGACGGAAGGGGGAAGGTAAAGATTCACATTAAGAATTACAAGAAGCAGGTAGTAAGGTCAAACTAAGAAGACGGAAAGGGCAACAGATTAAAAGAAATGGAGATAGCCTATACAAAGGAATATCATTGAATGTGCTTTTATACAATGTGATAATTTTAACCTTCCCCTTGGCTTATATAAAATAGATGCTATTAGTTTTCTCCGAAGAAGAACATGACACATACCTAATTGGCAGAGCTGAGCAATTGTTTTCCTTTTTTGTGCTTTCTTGCATTCTTGCGTACGTACACACCTTTTTTTAAGAACGCAAAGTTTTTTAAAGGAACGCAAGTAAGAGGAACGCACCGCCCGAATTTTTAAATCGTTCCTGCGTTCTGAGCGTTACGAAACGATTTTTTTTTCTAAAAGGTTTTCAAACGTTTTTAATGGAAACAACAAAGACGACATTCACTACGCTGCAACATTCTGTCTGACGACAGCAGGGAACTGTTTGACCACTTGCACCTCCACCTGCTTCTCTCAACTGCCGCTGTGCCGGAGGTGGAGGAGACGGTCACCAAGACCCTGGACCAGTGGAAGAGAGTGATGGTGGGCGTCCCCTTCAGCCACGACCTCTTCCCCACCCACTCCAGGGACGCATGGCTGGACCTCTTTAAAAAATACAATAGTGCTCTTCTCAGCTCAGCTGCTGTGGAGGGGCTGGAAAGCTCAGCGGGAGACATTTTGTGGGCAAAGAGGTCCAGCCTGAGCAACATTAACTTTTAAAGGTTGATGTTTGTGAGGGGCAACATGCACCTCTTTGGGTACAAGAAGGTGCAGGAGCAGGAAAAGGAAGAGGAGAAGCAGTAACTTTAATGCTTTAAAACTGTAAAAAGTGTTGTAACTTGTCTAGATGTCTTTAATCTTTATGTACAATAACGAAAATTGAATCGTTGTGTCAGATTTAAAGTAAAATAAACTTAATAAATTAGTGTAATACTGTAATACAAAATAATGAATATTGAAAATGTTTAGAAACTATGTGTCTACTTGTCAAATACAGTGCAGTACAGTAAAATACAGTTTAAATACTAAATAAGCCTAATAATTAACTGATATTTTTGATTTAGTGAGTTTTTGTGTGATATAGTCAGAGAAACTAGAAAAAAGTCTGAAATATACATATATTTTAATGTGTGAAGCTCTGATGTATTATTACCTTGTATTTTGTTTTGTTTTTCAGTTGCGGAATAGTTTTTTTTTCTGTGCACAGTAGTGTTTTTGAGGAAGCACTACTTTTTTTGAGGGACGCTTTAATAGTTTTGGAGCGCTAGCGCAGGAACGCAGGAACGCACCGAGCGAAAAAATTGAGGAACGCTATTGCAGGATCACACTAACCGTGGACGGAGGAACGCAGGAATGCTAACGCACTACCCAAAATCTAGGAACGCACCCAGCTGTGTTAATTGGAGACTCTATAATAAGAAATAAAATTGATCACTTTGGTGCGAAAAACATTAGAAAGCTGAAATTCAGATGTTATCCCGCCACAGGAAACAAGAAAGTGACTGAAGAGATCGGCAATTTAAACCTGAAGAATAAAAAATCCCCTATAATGGCTCAGGTTGGAACAAATGATGTTTTCTATGGTAAAACTTTTCTGGAACAGAAAAATGGTTTAATGACTATACCGAAATGGTTGCGAAAATCAAATAAAAAATGAATGATTGAATAATTGTCGGCATATTACCAAGACTAAATGAGAAAAAATGAAACTATGAGTAGTGCAATTGGAATATACTAGCATCTGCGAAGGATATGTGAACGGGAGAATGTTGACTTCATCGACTTTTGGATGAGCTTCATTAACAACAAAGAATGTTTCGCTCATGATGGAACCCATCTTAGAAAAAAATGGCAAAAAAATATGGCGATTTAATTAACTTGAGTTTATATAATACTTCACTCAGGGACTCGGGGAAACGATTCAACCCCAGAAGCAGAAGTAAACAGGTAAAATATATAAAAGCTGTTTTATTTAATGCCAAGTTTATGAGGAATAAATTAGTAGAGCTTAAAGCGTTTATAGCACTGGAAACATATCGTATAATAGGCATCACAGAGTTGTATTCATTGTTACTCAAGAGATTTCAGTGGTGAATTTCAATTAGAAGGTTATGAAATGTTCCATAAAGATAGAGTAGAAACGGAAGGTGGAGGTGTGATTTTATATGTACGAAATAATCTCTATCCAATAGTGTAATGTATGCTCCCACATTCAAACTTATAAGAGTTAAACTAAATCTTGAACGAACTCTCTATCTATATTTAGCATACAGAAGCCCCCATCAAAAAGTAGACTTAGATCAAAGATTCTACGACTGTTTAACAAACGAAGTAAACAATAAATTATCTTTAATTATTGGCAATTTCAACTGCGGACCTCTGACCCGGAAGGGTACAGATTAATCAATTTTATTGATGATAACTTACTAACCAAGTGGGTGAACGAAGCCACAAGAGGTCCTAATATCTTAGATATAGTTTTAACTAGCGACGATGATTTGATTTCAAATCTGAGCGTAGGAGATCATTTTGGTAATAGTGACCACAATGTAATCTTTTTTAACATCAACGTACCATGCATCAAAAGAAAATTGAGCATTATTAAGCTAGACTTCAAAGGAGCTGATCTAGAGGGGTTAAAAGAGAGCTTGTGTCATAAAATGCCATATAAATGAAATATGGATAAATTTTAAAGAAAATCTGATGAACAAACAGTTGCATTTCATTGCATCAAAATCATGGGAAGTTGGTAGCGTCAAACAACCAAAATGGTTAACAAAAGAAATTAACAAAAGTATTAGAGACAAAAACAGAGCTTATAAGTTACTCAAGTATAAAAACTCGGGCAGCTAAAAAAAATATATACATATCCATCTGAGAAGAAAAGTTAATTAAAAGGGAAATTAAAAGAGCCAAGCGAACTGAAGAGAGTAGAGTGGCTTTAAACTGTAAGTCAAACCCCTAAAAATTGTTCTTACTACTAAACAGTAAGAAACCAATCAAAAATAGTATATGGCCCATCATGCAATACAACGATGTAAAAATAGCCAATGTTTGAAACGAATACTTTGCAACGGTATTCACCAAGGATGAATCCAACGTTATTCTAACACCTAGCAGCAGATATTTGGGCAATAATCCTCTAAAATTTATAGAGTGTTCAGTCAATGATGTTAAGAGATTAATCGACAAAATCAATAAATTTAATTCGCGTGTTCCGGACATGATCTTTCCAAGGGTCATAAAAGAAGTGAAAGATTCCATAGCCAAACATATAACACAAACTCTTCATCTTTCTCTCGAAACAGGATGCGTTCCAAAAGATTGGAAATTAGATAATATAACGCCAATATTTAAGAAAGGATGCAAAGAGTCAGTTGCATGAAAATTACATATGACCGACCCAATGTATTGTTAGGTGAAAATAAAATTTTACGTAGATTTGAGCTAAAATGGGCCTTGACAACCCATTCGGCCATTTAAGCGATTTTATCCTGAAACTTTGACTCTAAAGTATGCTGACATAGCCAGTTTATATGTCACCAGCCAGCAGGCTTTGTGCCTAATCTTCCATTAGCCATCGGGCTTTCCCAATTCACAGCAGGTCGAGACCTCTCAGTATACACTGCTCCTCGGCTAGGATCTGGTACAAGTATTAAAGTGTACCGAGAAGCCAGAACCTTTTGTAGATATAAGAGAAATTACGGAAGTGGGTAGGTGGTTATGTAATAAAAGGAAGTAGAGATAGGCAAGTCCAGTAAGAAGTAGTGGACCTGGCGCTAGGTCATCCCGAGCTGCCGTGCAATCCACCTAGATAACCATGTTTAGAAAACCGAAAAACTACCGAGAAGAAATGGACAACCTCACAAGTCGAGGGGAGAGAGAGCGTTGAGGAAGCACACCAACAATTTACCCTAGCGACAACAAAGAATTCTATTTAACCCAGTGGCGAGGCGCACCTAATTTGCACTTTGTCCTGGTGAGAATAATTCTTCCTGCTACCAATTGCAAGTAGACAAAAAATTGATAGGATAGTCATTAACTAAACAAAAATAAAAAGTATTGAGACGGGGCTATGGGGAAGCGCACCAACAACATTCCCAGGACCCATCATAGAGTTTAAGTCAACCCAGTGACAGGGACTCCCTAATTTGCTTTCAAGCCAGGAGGATGTGCTGCTCTGGCAGGACCCAAGTGTAACAGGCTGTACATGGTACCACACTGTGGGCTTCAAGTCGTTGATAAGAGTGAACCGTGAAAGAACGCCCCTTAAAGTCAAAGACAAGTGGCAAGTGTTGAGGGAAGTCTGCTGCTAAGCTGGAGTGACCAACGCTAGCAACTAGGAAAATATTGGGAGAGCAATTCCTGGAAAAAAATGTATCGAAAAAGTTTCTTTGAATAAACCTAGATGGGACGACCTAAGTATTTTGGAGGGAGGAAACTATCGGATATCGACATCGGTCCTAAGGCGAAGCGAGAACTATGGAGATGGTAGGGACGCTGGCAACCTGGAAGCTGAGTCTCGTATCTGTATCCTAGATAAAGAGGCAGGAGTTCGAGCTTTGCATTGTGTTCAAGGTGAGTGCGGAGACATACTATTGGAGTCCCTCGAATGGCATACTTGAGGTGGATCTGGTGGCGCGCCCGGATGAGACAAAAATCGAATATGGTTGAAGAATGACAATTCTGACTAGCTGAGGTTACGTTCTGTATTTCATCGTTGAGGTGCGCAAATTTCCGTGAAGTCTCCGAGTGAGGCGCAAAGATAAAACTTGTAGCTGCTGAAGAGTTAACTTCAGCAGAAAGCTCTTGGGTGGATTTTGGTAGCGAAGTGGGAATGATGGACCGAGGTCCGTCTTGGAAGAAGCAGGAGAGAGAGAGAGTCATTGGCTTCCTTACACATAGAAACCAGCACCAGCTTGCTGGCTCACCTTTTAACTACTGGCGATACCAGCACCAACTTGCTGGCTCACTCCTTTGATCTTCAGTTGAGAAAAAGCCATACTGAGCCGAGAACCGAGGAACTGGCCTTAAGGATGCATAACTTCGGGAACTGGGGCCAGAATAACGTGTTGTTCGTCATAGTTTCCGTTGTCGCAGAATCATTACCATTGCTACACCCTCTTTAGAGGAAGAGGAGAAGATGTAGGGAGAATGAAAAGGATTATGGGGAATTTATAGTGGTGCAAAACACTAGTCGATAGAGAGCACCAGTTTTTCTTTGCTCAATGGGACCTGAAGGGCACTTTTCTCCTTCAGGTACCAAGGCTAAGAGGCGACTCGGTGCGCTCCATTTCGGGGGCTGTCAGCGGCGAAAGCATATATCATTTGTTTGGATCGGCTTGAGAGCTACAGGTGAAAAGTGAATACAACATGAAGAAGGATAGTCATCGTTACGGTTGTCATTTCCCGTAGATTTACCCACTAACGAATGGTGAAATGGGGTGTAGAAAATTTCCGTGAAGTCTCCGGATGATCAGCGCATAGGGTAAGTTATGTCCACCAAACCATGTCCTTGGCCAAGTAACAGGGGGCGTACGTGAGCCTTTGTTCATGCAGGACAAATTTCCCTGCAGCATACGAAGAGGTTGAAACAATTCTTGGATTTTGAAAGTATCAACTTGATTAACTTTCCTGCGTAAAACCCTGATATAAACTCGATAGATAACTTCTAGAATATACTGAGTGAACATGATATGGCTCCGAAAGTGACAAATGTTAAAGATCTTTGGATAAGATTAGAAAAAAATAGAATATAATCAAGCCCGAACAAGGTTACAAATTGGAGAATTCCAGTGACTGAGGATGAGATGAAGTTATTGCTGCATTTCTATATATCGTTCCCTAGTTTAGGATGCATCATTTCTTCGAAACCATATTACATTCATCATACCTTTGTTCTATGAGATGAAACCTTTACAATTATCAAGGAAAATTTAAAAGCATCTTTTTATAAAATATTTCATAAAATTAAACGAGTATTTTCCAGAAATGGAGCTTTGGCTATTTTGTTCTCTAGTTTTAGCCAGTACTTATTTTGCTTCAGCAATCGAGAAGCCTGGCGGTATTCAAGTAAATATGAGTAAATATACCACGTCTATAATTTTTATAAGTTTGATTTC
This sequence comes from Ceratothoa steindachneri, assembly GCA_963969495.1. Lineage (NCBI taxonomy): Eukaryota > Metazoa > Arthropoda > Malacostraca > Isopoda > Cymothoidae > Ceratothoa > Ceratothoa steindachneri. The sequence continues at coordinate 138,673,927 of OZ018327.1, forward strand.
CGATAGGACCATGTGATTGGCTTTATGTGGGCATACATAACAATCAACAGGTATCATTATGATATAAAACTTAGTTAAGTACTCAAGAGGAACCTGCCCACACAGCTCCTCAGCTTAGGACCACCGAACGGGTTACTTGAACGCAAGTAACGAGAGTTTAGCGAGTGGGAGGCAAGTAGTCAACTCAAGATAGAATCGAGAGAAAACCATTAAGGTTGAAGACGTAATCAATAAGGAAGAAATGAAATCAAGGAGTAATGAGCAAGTGTTCGGTCGCAATCAGTTTAAAATAGGAGTTCAGTTAGGCAAAGTTGAGCCTCACAAATGAGGACAAATCAGCCTACAACGGGATTTGAACCCACGACATCACCCGAGGCGTGATTATGGCTTACCAGAGAACTCACACGAAGGTCTCAGTATTACAATGGATTTTTTCAAATCAAATGTTACCAGCACTACCAGAGTGTGGACAGGGAGACGTGTAAAAGAGCTCTGGTTATTATTTTGTCATATATTTCCTCGGAGCTCCTCAAGGAGTTCAAGTTGCATTCCCTTTTAGTCCATTGTGGCTCAGTGATGAACATCCGCGCTTTGCATACTGAAGGTTGCAAGTTATAATCCCGGTGGAGGCTGATTTTTCCTATTTAAAATTCATTCCTCCCCCATCACTCTCAATATTGATTAAGGGTGATATATAGTTTATTTTCTTCAAATAAACTAAATACTATTCAAATAAGCTGCATTAGTTTCCAAGTATTTGAATGTTTTTGCGGGAAATTTCTGCATCACTTTATCAGAAGTGTTTAGTGCTATTTCCTGTATCTCATTGGTAATGTTGGCCTTCAATTTTGTCTTTTAGTTTAAAAGCCTCGTCTATGAGCTTGAAGCTATCTTCTTTCAAATAAGGTGTAAGATTTATAAAAGAATTTATTCTCTAATAGTAATATGATTTTCCTTTGGGTTCCATTTCTTTGGACCACCCAGTATAAGAGAGTACATAAATATATCTATCCATGATATAAATAAAATTTATGCCAAACCTAAGAAAAAAATAGAAACAAACAAACTAAAATGACCAACAAATTTTATACTTCGATCATGCAATGAAAAGTCATATAAAGTGTACCTTTGGCTAAAAATAACTGGCTCTAAGGTAATCTTAGATATCCTGCAGAACGCCCAACTCCTCTGAGTGTGTAGCAGGTGCACACCTGTGAAAAATGACGCTACTCTCAAGGCGTTGGGCGATAAACGATGGAAATGGTTTAAACACAGAGGTAATCAACATTAAATTCCCTGTGAAGATTTCCGTTCTTTTTTGTCAATAATATAAAAGAGCCTCCTTGATCTCTGCCATCTATTCAGGGTATGGTAGCTCAGTATGAGCAGAGAATCTCTCCCAATTATTAGAATTATCATAGGCATCAACTCCTATAGATCCAGAGATGTAATATAAAACAATCGTGACATGAGCAGAATGTGCTTTAGACGATGTGTAAAAGATATAACGAAAGAAGGGATTCAGAGATATCAATAACCTTAAGGACCTTTAGCAAACTCGGTAACTCGATATGGATTAAAAAAAAATGGTTTGGAAAAGGAGAATGGTGGTTAATATATCATACCCCTGGGCACCAATCATACCGGCTGCTGACAAGAAATGAACGGTGCTGGCAACTTGTAAAAAAGTTGAGCTCACGTGTTTAAGTGCTCAATGCATTGTCACTACATAAATAAATTGACTTTTCCCCTGTGTTGGTACGAAAGCTCTCATTATGAGACGAACTGAAATCAACATCACCAAAGGATGATTAGTATGTGGATCGATCCCCCATCCGCCATAGACGCTCGGATACAGGACACTAAATACCAAACTCGTAATCAAGTTTTCAGCGAATAAAGTGGTAGTAAAATAGTAATTATTACTATTATCAGCAGCCCACATTATATGAATTCCCAAGAGCCAAGAATTTTCTTGGCGAGCCTACGAGAGTTCATAAGACTGCGAATATGAGTCCACCACGTCAGGCCCCAGCAGGCCTGTTCCCACTTCGGTGGCAGAAGAACACTACTTTAGTCTTGACCAACGATAACCAAAATGATTGGTGTCGTAGGATGCCCCCCCCTCCTTTTTGTTCTAAGAGTGCTAAGAGTGCTAATATTGTTATTTTAAAGAAGAGCTTTTGGAAACACGTAAAGATATAGAGAAACGCACAATAATTCCCCCAATAAACGTATATTTCAACTTTAACAATTTAATACACAAAAATTAACCATTAACCACAGAAATATTCCGAATATTATAATACACAATAATTATTTTTAATTAGCTTGCCCCTCAAAAAAATTGGTTAAATTCGCTACACACTTCAATATATAAGATTTAGGCTTATTGACTCTACTGGAGTTTAAATACCTCAGGAATGTTATTGTCTCCACGACGCGTGCCGACCGGCCAGATGTAGGTGGGCGGGACCACGAGGTACTTTTGGCGAGGGTAGCGGCTGAGAGGTCCAAACGGTGTTCAGGATGGGGGGGGGTTCTTCAAGGACGAGAACAATTACGGTGCTTTATGCGGCACCAAGGTAGGCGTAGTCTCTCTGGTGAGAGTGAGTCGAACTTGGTTCTTAAAACAAGTTAACTTAGATTTCGGTGTGACCACCGAGTAACGAGCTCGAGGGGGAGCTTTTCTCCTTCGTTACTCAATTCCTCATGGGCGAGGACTGAACTCGGGGAGGGTCTTCTTCAAGGGCAAGGATTGAGGAGGGGGATTTCTCTAGTGAGAAAAAGTTGAAATCGAAGGTCGATTTGGTAACCAGGAACTAGCTCGAGGGTGAGCTTCTTCTTAGTTCCAGTCTTCCTTAAGGGTGAGAATAACGGAGGGGGGTTTCTCTGACGAGAAAAAGTTGAACTTGGTTCCTCAACCAAGTTAACTTAGGAGTTTAGTGTGGCCACCGAATAACGGGCTCGATGGGGGGCCTTTTCCTTCTTCTTTTCTTAATTCCTCAAGGACGAGGAATACTTCTGGTGTTTAAGATGCACCAGGATATGAGGAGTCTCTCTGACGAGAGTAAGTTGAACTTAACAAAGTTAACTTAACGTTCGGTTTGATAACCAGGGACTAGCTCGAGGATGAGCTGCTTCTTAGCTCCTTAAGGTAGGTAGCCTTGCCTCTCTTGCAGGGTACTCTTGTAATCTACCTGTCTAGTCTCGGTAGCCCGGGGTCTTAATCCAAAGACTTCGTCACCTGTAGACTGACGTATTCTACCTATCCAGTCTGGGTAGCCCGGGGTCTTAATCCGGGGACTTCGTCACCTGGCGACCGACGTATTCTACCTCGATTTTCCTGTGTCTCTTATTTATACTTCGTCACCCCACTGGGGGATGTATAAGGGGGGAGGCTTGAGGACGGGCCCAGGCGGGTTCTTATTCCAAACGGTTTTTCTAACCAAGTCTTACATCGGCTCCTCGTTAGCCTTCGAGCTTGGGAGAAACACATCTCTAATTTCTTACTTGACGTGAAATTGAATCTCACTCTCCTGGGGAAGATCTTGCATTTCAACCTTTACGCCTTTCCTAGCAACGAGAGTCGAGGCCCTGTGGTCAAGCGCTTGACCCCACGGTGCCGGGGCCGGGTGTCTTTGCGGTAATGGCCTCGTGACTCCACTGCGAGAGAATGGGAGAGTGACGATTCTCTTACAATTGGCATAACGAAAGTTCCGGTTCATTGAATTTTAGAGGTGAAGCACTAACTTAACCATCATAACCACTCCAAAAGATATTCCATAGATTCATCTATATATAGAATAATAAGAATATCTTCTGGCCCCGTTAAGGTGACAGAATTTATTCCTTAAGTAAAGATAGTGACTATAGGCCCTATTAGACTCCCAGCCCTCCACTCAAGAACTCAGACATAAAAAAGGGGAGGTGTATCTTTTAACTTTAGAATGGAGAGTGTCCATAATACGTTATTGCCATGCAATATCAAAGTTCTCCAATTGAAATATTAAAGTAACAAATTACTAGCTGCGGCGTAAAAGATAGCAGATAACACTCTAGCCAAAACATGCTTTGGATGTGGAATTGAACTTTCGCAAGCCACTAAATAGTGGATACGCCGCTCTCTAGGAAATAAGCTTAACTAACATTTACCAAATTTTCGAATAACTTATAACACTGAAGTTTAGAAAAAAATAGCCGGAGGGAATGATTTTTCACTGCCTTGCGAAAAGCAAATGAAAGATTAGGCCTAGATGGATAGATTTGCTTAGAGGCCATTGGGCAAAGATCTGGTAGAGTGGGAGCAAAACGAGAAGGGCTCAAAGCCAGAGAGGTTGGTGTCTTAGGGAGGTGGGAACATTTGGAGGTTTCTGGGATATCATGAATTTCGGATGGGTTAGAGGTATAGGTTTTCGGAAGGTTGTGGCGGGTCTTTGGGAATGGCCAGAAGGTAAGGGTTTTAGAAATGGCCTAGAGAAACAGGGTTTAGGGATGGGACTGAAGAGTTGTCGTTTTGGTCAGATGTTGTGGGATGGATTTTGTCTTGGGGCCGGGGAGGGAAGGGTTTACAAGAATTCCTTGGAAATTACGGTTTTAAGGAGTGGCCTGCTGGCTAGGTATTTTTTAAAGGTGTATGAAAGGAAAGGAATGGAGATGACCCCTGAAATTCCTCATTACTACTTGTACCTGATAGTAATTAGTCGTTTTGTGAGAAAAAATTTGATTTAAACTCTACTTACATTACGCTCACTCTTCTCTTAGTCATAATACACACTCTGTATTGTACAGGGGAAGGATAGTCCATCCATGATGATTAACAGTGTGGTACTTAAACAGCCTTCATGTCTGAAGGGGAAGCACTAGGTTTCCGCCTACGAGGGGACTAACGACAGTGGCGAGGTTTAATAACCCGTGGTTATGGTTACTAGACGAGGCAACGTTTGTTAATGGTTTGAAAAGAAATCACCTAAAAGTAGTTATAAGAGTGTAGTGGGGCGGATTATATTTCTGTGCAGGAATATAGAATTGCTTGATGCTATGATTTTGGCGGTCACAACAAGAGAAAGCGCTAGCCGAAGAACTAGAGGTTCCATAACAGGTGGGCACGTGCACCCTGTACAAATACGGAAGAGGTGTAACTCCAATTCAAATTTTAAAGTCTGTTAGTAGCTTGAATATAATGGATGTTCTTCAGAGGGGTGGTGTACATCCTGACAGGATGGTGAGTGGATATCAAAGCAATATTATAAAATTGAGCAGATTTCCACAGCCTTTTGGTAGAGAGTGCTAAAATGGGTGAAATCGTTTCATTTAAAGTATAGTAAAGCTATGCTAAGATGTAAGAACAAACATCGAACTACACCTCATTAAATGTAGACGGGTTAAATTGAGAGCTAAATACCATTAGCAGCCTTATTATAAGCATTTTGGTTTTGCCTTCCTTTTGGTAGAAAATATGTAATTTAGTGAATCGCTGGGGATCAAATTCTCTATCTGGTACTCCATCGCGATGCCTCAATGTCTCTTGGCGGAATTGGTACCTTCGCAGTAGTTAAGGTAGGGTTAAAGGAGTGATAAGAAATGTCACTTTGATTTGATAGTCGATCAGGCAGATGGTCTCAGAACCATAAAACAGTAAAACAAATGTGTCAGAGCCTGTTTTCTAGATATGCAGAGAATATTCAGCAGGCCTCTAAAGGTGCGCGTTTGTTTCCTCATAGTTTGTCGATTTGGGAAGGGTCTAGGAAGTAGGGTGGAGATAAGTAGTGGTTGGAATAGCGAAGAAGGCTGGGAAATTAAGGGAGAGCATGAAAACGGGGGTGTTGGGAAAGAGGGGCAGAAGATATGGTGGGTTGCGTCCGAATTCCACGGGAAAATCTACGGTGAAACTAAAATGGTGAAAATTGGATAAAGATCTAAAGTAAAGTGGATTTTTGATTGGAGGAACACGCGGTGAAATATGTATTTTTTGTTGGAAAGATTGGTAAATTGGTTGGAGTCAATAAGGAAATTGGTGCTCTCACATCGTTACTAAAGTGTGAATGCTTCACGAAGATAATAAAGCTACATGATTCAAGAACGAAGTGTAAAACTACCGCTTGCAAAGAAATGGACTAATACAATTACGGCTGAGTAAATATCCCAAAGTGATGAATGGCGATAAATACTAATAAAATGGCGACATAAATATTGGTGCAGTTGTTTTTTTAAATGTATCCAGTGCAATTTACTGCAACAGAAAAGTTCCTAAGTTTGATTTACATTGAAATGCTGGTGGCAATTCTCTGGAACCCTGACTCACATTTTGCCCGTGAGCTAAAATTTTGACATGTATAGTGTTAATAACTGATTCCCATAATCGGCCGAAAAATAAATGGCCAAAATCACCATTCCACAAATTTTGCGAGTTGACGGTCAGTACAATCTCACAGATCAGTCCATTTATCAACGACTGCTACCAAAAATAAAGGTCGAAGGATTGACACCCACCACGCAAAGCTTAGGAATAGAGGCATGTCGTGAATCAATGTAGGCCCTAACCCTAGACCATTCACTCACTGTTCATTCCTAACCTGAGCCTCAGCTTACGCCAAAATACCTTTTAATAAATAGCAAATTATATATAGCCAATGTAACCATTACTTGAAGCAAAGAGTAACTAATATTACTCAACACTACGACAAGTACATAAATAATCGCTCATGAAGGTAAATCAAGGGACAACTTTTTGCAACCCAGGCTTGCATTTAACAGACTACCATGAAACCAGGACCGAATTATAATTGGTTATTTAAAATTCTTGCTCCTCAGACTCAAAAGGGGTAGATTAAGCAACCATCCCCAACCCACTAGTTTATCATTTGTGCAAATAGTATTCATCAGATCACCAGTTCATACCTACCACATAAATACGCCCTGAATCATCACACAATCCAGATCTCTCGCTTTCACTTACCTTAACCGCTTCAATTAAAGACAGGCCTAAGTATTTCGGCTGGTGTGGCAGAACGCAGAGTTTTGCTGATACACATAACACCTCACTACAACTATCCATCGATCCAGGGATTCAATACCTCACTCAGAACACGGATGTAGCTGTCGGTGTTCAATATGAGGTCCTCATGGAAGAAATGTGGTGGAATGACGTCACCTTCACACTGATGATGACACCGAAGACCATGATTGTAGCTGAAAATTTCCCCTGCATGAATCTGGGCACGTTATTGGGTGCAACTGAGGAACAGGTTTTGTTCTGGGAGTTGATCTTCTGGGTTTGGCAGAAATTCTTCTTGTCGTAGATAAACAACAGCATATTTGACTCCAACAAGTGTTACAACTTGTTGGTCAGCTTTTGTATGTGCTTGAGTCGCTTTTTCTGAATGGCTTTAGACAGAAATTGTCCGTTTCCAATCTTGAATGAAAGATAGTAAATATTCTTATGAAGCACTAGTCTAATAAGCTTTTCATCAACACTCATTTTCTTTTCAATGGCATCAATCGATTTTCTGGAATCATTATTGAATATTTCTTCGATTTCAGTGACAAATTCCGACGTTCAGACCTTCGATCATGGTCTTCCTATCTGCTGTCACCTTGTAGTCGAAACTTGAATCTTCTAGCTCATTTTAGTCCTTTTTCAACATCCTTGTGCTGACGTTTAGGAAGAAATAAATCTTCTTGTTTGTCTTTTTTGTATAGATTCTAGGGAAGACTTCATGCCTCTTCCATAAAATCATAAATTAGATGTTCAAAATTGCCCATGGTTAATTATTCCACTAAAAAATAAGTCAAAAATGGTTATTGTTTTTAAAAAGAAAAGGATCGAGAACGAAGGTAAAAATATATGCCTAAAATCAGAAGTTGAAAACTGCGAACAAATACCGTCCATACCGCATAACAGGTACGCTGTTTAATTCATAAAGACTTCAAACTGAAAGAGATTGGAAGACATAAATGAGCGAACAGTTTATCATATTGTCGTGGTATTGTAAGGGCCGAGTGCTGGTACGCAGGTTTGTTACGTACTTGAATAACTCCTTGATTACGTTTTTTCTAAGATGCTATATTATTTTACGTTATTTAATCTTTGAGGATTTCTAGTGACATGTGCAGCATTTCGAGGATTGAATTAAATACTTCTAAAAATATATATCTTTAATTACAATATAAAAAAGTGAAATCTTAAAAACAAACTATACAGCTATGAATAAACGAGTCTTTGTTAGAATTACTAATTTAAACCAAATGAATATAAAGTAATGGTTGACCTCCAAGCTCACTTTGATATTTACCTTAAAAAAAACCCACGTGAATCCAGGCGAAGAATGACCTTGGCCTTGGATCTTATGTAGACGGAAAAATGTTTTTGCGGTTAGGCGCGTGGGCGGGTTCTCAGACGCCCAGCCCTTTCTCTGACGAGGAGCCGGACTTGGAGCAATCGGTGATTTCGGTGAGGGCGACGGATGGCGTTAAGCACGTTGTCTTAGTCAGATGATTTAGACAACGGGAACGTGAAGGTATTCTGTTTTCAATCTTCGGGTCAATCTTGAGATGGTTTGCACTGACGAGCGATGTACAAAAACTTAATCCTTTGACGACTGGTGGGGGGGGGTGAGGGAGTTCACTTTGGTTATTCCTCGTTAACGAGGACTATCTCTGGTTTTTATTGCAAACCAAGATAGGGGGTTTCTCTGATGAGAGATGTATGAGAATGATCCTCAATACAAAAGGGGCTAATTTTTAGTGTGGCCACCAGGAACTGGCTCATAATGAGCTTTTTCTCTCTTCCGTTCTTAGAGTGCCGTGCTGACGCCAGACTTCGTCGTGTCGATCTCTAACTCGATCTTCCTCGTTCTTCTCCAGTTATCCGCCTATATATTTCACCGACCCACTGGGGGTAGGGAAAGGGGGGGATGAGGGCTTATGAATTAAGCCTCGCTCCTCTAACGACTCTTCTCCGAGCGTCTTTCACTTAGCCCTAAAGGCATCTTATGGCTTTGGGTCGCATCTACTATAATTTTGTCTAATACATGAAACTCGATCCTAAATCTTAGGTGAAGTAGTGCCTGTTTAAACATTGTTATTGCACCTGGTCTCCTACCCTTTGTATTGTTATACTCGCTGTCACAGAAATCTGTTGATTCGTACTTCTCGTGGTTTGAGGAGGCGTCTGTCGGCCTGCGAGTCGAGGGGGGAGGGAGGGGGTAAGTAATCGGGTTACACTGCCTAGCGCCAGGACGCTGTGGTGACCGAACAGGGCTCTGTTTTTAGGGTAGGATATCGATTTTCCTGCATTACTCTCTTCGAAGAGATTAATGGATGGGAGAACTCCAGTGAAAAAATAAACAAACAAACATAAACCACGAAAGCAAACTTACATGACTTAGAACATAATACTGATTTTTACCGTTAGCTGCGTCAACCATCCTATTAACTTAAGTTACGTGATCTTGGGCGCATAAGCGCTCGCGTACAAAGACAGGTGATCGACATAGGACTTGTGAGCCTACTAGGTACGTTTCACAACACCCAATTTAACAGAAAAACAAGAAAAAAACAAATCATCGATTACACAAAGAAAAGAAATGAACCTGGCTCTTAAGTGGTATCTAGACAGCTGCTTCCTTACACTTCTAAACCTTAAGATCTTAAACATATACATAAAACACAAACAACAACAAAAAAGAATGGTTTTGAGATTAACGGGAGATGAAATAACCTTTATTGGGGTTTCGGCTCAGGTTATACATAGGCTTTATCTTATCGGCACCTTTTATATAATTAATATTAAAGTGGTGTTCGATGACTAATACTTTACAGCGCATGAGTCGGCCGTTCTGGTTATTGTGTCTACCCAAGTATGTCAAAAACTAGTAATGGAATTCCAACGTACTTGTACTACCTTTTTATGGCAACTGACTAACTTTACTAACCAACTTATAGTTAAGGCGACCTGTTTCATGGTTGCATAAGTGATGGGAACAGGAGTCCCATCGTCATCATTTACCAACCTAACCTGGGAGATCGCGTTTAGATTCCCTCTAATGGGATCGGGGGAAAGTTCCTTTAAGAGATCGTTAATGGGTGCGGCTATCATAGCGAATCGAGGGGTTTAAATGTAATAACCCTGGTTATCCAATTAGTATTCGGAACCTAATTCCGTCTTATTCATGTACCTATATATATATACGAGTATCCATATTTATTTTGTGTCTTTTATTTAGTGTGTATTAAAATGTATTTTTGTCGTTGTGTTGGAATATTCCTTGGTCATGCAGCTGTAGCTAACTATTCAAATCGCACTCTTAAAACAATAACAGCTGTTGCCTTGCTCATCCCATCTTAGAGCCCGTGTGCGTATATTCCCCTACACTGAGCCTTACTTCGACAGGGTGCATGCCTGTTCCTGTGTGGTAGGTGCAACTTTCTTCGGCGCTTGAATACTCCTTTTCTTTGTTTTATTCTTAGCTAGGTCTTGATAGGTTATTGGATAGTTGTTTTTTAACTTATTTTATAATTATTATAATAGTCTAAGTTGATGTTAAAATTTAATTTCCCTGAGATCTCCTTAATTACAGGCACCAGGTGATACCAATTTAAATTTTAAATAATCCTACACTGCCCCTCTAACATGAGCCCGTGAAGCTAACACCTGCTGTAGCCTAACTGATAACAAAAACAATACACACAAAATTTTCTTGAGATTTTCTTGTCTTTCTTTCCCTACTACACCCGTCTCCCCCGTTCCTTCCCCTTTCGCCCATGCCGAAACCTCTGCCTTATCTGCCAAGAGAGTTCAGAGCCTTTCTTGGATTTTCCACACCCCTATTCCTTCTTCGTAATTGCTAATTTCCCTTCCCCCCTCGCTCCAACTACTTTCTCTCGCCTTTGTGTTCTAACCTAACCTAACCTAACTTTGCTTATTCTCTCCTAGAAAGAAAATCATTTTCACACTTTTCTACGAAATCTCAAGCTTTAAATTCTCACTATTCTTCTCACTTTCCTCATTGGTATCTCTAAAAGCTCCCTGATTCCTGTTCCCTAGTTGACATACATGGTGTATGTGAAAGGCACGTTTCCTTAATTAAAGAGCGTCATTATCATCTTTATTTTGATTATATTCGTGAATATTTAGGTCGGTATATGCCATTCAATTCACTCGTTTTCACCCTGTTCTTATTTTTTTTCGCTCGCTCTGCGAACTTTCTTTTTCCAAACTAAAAGATCAAAGAATCAGAGAATCATGTTTGCAGTTCGACAGTTTATGGTGTAAATGAGTGTAGCAATAAGTGTAGCATGTGTGTTGAATCTAGAAAATATATTTTAAGCATATGGGCCGAAACTACTGAATCTAGAGACTGTACCGTCCACGAAGGACTAGAAATCAAGTTGCGATTTTAAAAAGGTATAACGTCTATCGACCTCCAAAACGTCGATTTTGTCGCTAACTTTTATCCTTCTTATAGATACTTAGGGCTTTCTAAGCAATTAATTTATCTATTAGTATATACTTTCTAACACATTTGAACCTTAAAACTAATTAATTGTAGAATGATGAAATGAATCTTCAAACTTATAAATAAATTAAATGAATTCAGACTGAAATTTTAAAGTTGCTTTCACTCGAAACTCGTCGTTTCAGAGGGTAGCTTATCGATTTTTCAAACGCTAGAAGGTTTGCCTAATATAAATTATGATTTACTATTTGCTGTTTATTAAATATCATCCTGTAGAAATAACATCTCTAAGTGTATTAACAAAATGCGATAGCACCGAATTTTATCTCTTATAAAATAAGTCAGATATGGAATAACTTGTCCTCTCTAGTCGGCGAAAGCGAAAACACCCCAGTCAATATGTAAGGATAGAGTTGTTAAAATTTTCTTAACAAATAAAATTACTAAAATAATAACTTCCCTATAACTTAAACATATATATCCCCTTCCTTTATCATTGCACTCTGAGCTTATCTCTTTTCTTGTTTCCCATTTTTTGATTGTGTTCAAATTGGTCTTAAGATCTTGGCGATCCGTAATTATAAATTGAAAACAAATGAAGTCATTCAATCACTAATAATGCCTTGCGATCTCCATAATTTTCAGGAACATTTAGATTCTTAATGCAGCCAAATTCACCCGATTAATGCCTTCGCAATACAAGTACATTGTCCTACAATGTTTATTATGTGGTGAAAATCTTGAAAATCTCGCGCATGAATCTAATATATAAAAAGTAATTGAGGAACGTTTCCTGGAGCAATAAAGAAAGACGTGATTGGGAATTTCCTTTCTTAGGAGATATATCTTTAGGCTTTTTCTATCAGCCCTCAGATATCGTAGCATTTCGCACGCTCGTTTATTTTGGGTGGTTCTATCCTGATAAAACGTTTGGTCGCACTTCCATCTTCTTCATCAGAATATAATTAAACAAATATCAGTTGGAGAGACATTGTTACTTTGTAGGATATTAAGCCCCTTCCCTTTAGTAAGAATTTGGTATCCGAGATTGCTGCAAGGAAGAAGGGAGTGTTTTTCATTGCAATCGCCCTTTTTTTACTTCGTTGCCAAAGAGAATATTACATTTATTTCTTCGCAAAAGTGTTGGATGCGGGAGTGGCGCCAACTATACCTTCTGCACTGGTTTATTTCATCTAATCTTTTTACTTTATTTACGAGCTTTTTCTATTGCTAACGGTATGGTGGCAATTTCTCCCAGAGTTTTGCATTTTCTTGATAAAAAATATAAATTGGTGCAACTCTCAATGGTGGAGACAGCAATTGACCGTGTCAATCTATGGGCTGATTGCCTTCTTAACTGATGTTAGGTTAACCTTGGAACAAAATCAACTCGCATCGAACGAAAATAGCAATAATATGATTATGAGTGACTTCAAGGTACAAAATCCAGTAAAAGGTTCAAGTTCTTACACTTCATTGACTATGTTTTTTGTAAGGAATTGTTCTTTGAAGTTTGGAATGTATTCTGCGTCTCTCACTTTCTTAACTATTCCTGTCTGTTTAGTTATTTGCCTATTTACTTTTATCTTCTTGTACCTTCTCTAATTCTTTCTCTACAGGGTTAAAAGGCATTTTGGGGTCTCCCCATTTTTCATTTCCTCATATAATCAAATCCAAGAGATATATAAAACTATTAACAATATATGAAATTATCCCATATATCATATACCTTATATACCATACCCCAAGTAACATACAAAACCATTTTATGTACCCCAACCACAAAACATTCGGTAGTATAAGTAATCTAGTGAATTATAGTTTTCTTCTGGCCTTCTTGCTTGTTTTCACCATCATCACATGTAGTTATTGGTAGTTCAAGCAGGATGTAATATAAATGACCAAATGTTTCAAATATGAATTCACATAAGTTCGGAAGTGAAATTAGGAATGAGAACTTACGTATTAATCCTTGCCCTTTCTTCCCTACAGTTCTGTGCTTTGGGCTGGAGGTGAAAGTTGACATCCCCATCTTCAAAGAACGGGGCTCGAATGCGGAACTTAAATGCCTCTACTTATTGAATGAAGCCTCCCTTTACAGCGTCAAGTGGTACAAAGGAGACAAGCAGTTCTACCAATATATTCCTGGCAAGGAGGAGCCCAAGAATGTATTCTCAGTGCCCCATCTCAAAATTGATGTGAGTTAGGCCAAAATTCGATATTTAGATAAATTAGTTAATATAAAATCAAAACAGGGATTCCGAGAGCTCTCCCTAGCCTAATATATAAAGTATTGAATTGTTATGCCTAGATCCAAGGTTCTATCCCAGTGAGACTCGACTTATAAAATTTCTGCCACGATAAGGAGTCCTTAGCCTATTTACGATTACAACCCCTCTGCCTGTTACTTTACCTTCACTTCGTACGCACACCACAACCCTCTTCCGTTTCTGAATCTACACTCACATAATTCAGGACGGGTCATCCTTTCATGGGGTATGAATGGTTCCTTACTCGTTGTTTGGATGTAAAACAAAGTACTACCGCTCTTTTCTGCCCTTTCCCAAATAAAGCAGGCCCTGGTGTGTCTTCAAGCCTGCCAGCGATTGCCATTTCGATCTTTATCTGAAGAATTTCGTTATATTAATAATGCCTTTCGCAAATTAATGGCATCCTACATCGACATGCTCTTGCAGATAAGCAAATACCTATGAAGTGTATGAAGAAATTTGCATCATTTTCTCATGGCAGCAACATTTATTAGCCCCTAAATTGAATGATTCATCTTGGTGTAAAAATGTGCCATATCTTTCACATATATTCACTTACCTAAATGAAACAAACGTTTCATTGCGAGGAAATAAAGTTACGTATTTTCGAGCTCAAAGTAAGATTGATGCACTTCAACGCAAACTGAAGCTCTGGCATGATTGCTTTTTGGAGGAAAAATATGAATGCTTTGAACACCTTTATTAGTATTTACTAGCCAACCCAGCTAGATTTTAACATAGATATAAAAACTTCCATTTCTCAGCATCTATGCGCTTTGTCTGTCTCAGTTGTGAAATACTTTGTTTCCAACACTGATAACTTCCTTTGGACTCAAGACCTGTTTCTTAAAATTTAAATATAGACGCAGTCTTTAAAAGAAAAAGAAGAACTCATGAATACTTTATTAAATAGGCGTATTATAAAGCTCGAGAAGTTTATTATTGTATCAACGGCAGTAATAAATCGCATGCTAAATCGTTAAAACTTCTATTACATATTTATGAATTAACCCAGAATGGCTGTCTCAAGGAATTTTTGTGTTTACAAAATTCCTTGCGCTAATTATCCGAAAAAATACCTAGGTGAATGTATTGGCTTGTAACGAAGAATAAAAAAAGCATAAACGAGATCCTAAGTTTGGTATCCATAATAGCGCTCCGGTACAACATTGCGAAAAAGAGGATTATAGGGTAAATTAAAAAAATATATATACTGATTTGCACCGCTCGTGTGCGAAAGTTACTAATCTTGTACGTTCATGTGTAACAGAAAATGTTTTTACTTGCCGAGGCAGGTTTTATCTCCAATTGTACGGCCTTAGCATTCTTTATACCACAAACCCACATATTCAAATTCATCTATACATTTATATTCATTCCATAATAAATCAGTTAAGAAATCCTTCGTCTTATCACAATCTTAAGATCTGATCGCATGCGAAGCTTTTGCCTCATTCAAGACGAAATTAACTTCATTAGTGTATGTTTATTGGTTTGATGTACCCCTTATTGGGTATTAAATCCTGTCGCTCCAGAGCCAGATGGATTTATTATTGCTCTAATAATAGTAATACGCTTCCACCCAAGCCTTTATTATATTACTTTTACCACAATTTTAAAAACTAAAGAACTTCGACACAAATACCAATATTAAGTTAAGCTTTAAATATAACCAGATTATAAGTCTGATAATTATTACAAAACACGCATAATTAAGTCAATATTGATTTATAAAATCCAGTTTGCAATATTTCTGAGGGATCATTTACATTTAATTAGACAATCGGTAAAGTTGTTTGTATTATGAATTCATTTTTCAGGATCTAACCTATTTCCCTATTTTGTGGAGGTATCCGTATACGAAAGGAATGTTTTTTCACACTGCTAATATGTCGTCGGAAATCTTAGTAAAATTTTTAAAGCGTGAGTAGAAATTTCTGGATAGTCTTCATGAGCCATTATCCAAGATTCCGATTGTTCAGTCCTTTTAAATTTAATTTTCAATTCAGAATTGGTTGAAATATCTATGAGCTGTTCATTTTCTTTTAAAGACACTGCTTCTATATTTAAAAAATCAAGAAACAGGTTTTGAATCCAAAGGAAGTTATCAGAGTTGGAAACAAAGTATTTCACAACTGAGACAGACAAAGCGCATAAATGCTGAGAAATGGAAGTTTTTATATCTTTATTAAAAGCGAGCTGGGTTGGCTTGTAAATACTCATAAAGGTGTTCAAAGCATTCATATTTTTCCTCCAGAATGCAATTATGCCAGAGCTTCAGTTTGCATTGAAGTGCATCAATCTTATTTTGAGCTCGAAAATACATAACTTTATTTCCTCGCAATGAAACGTTTGTTTCATTTAGGTAAGTGAATATATGTGAAAGGTATGCCAAATTTTTACACCAAGATGAATCATTCAATTTACGAGCTAATAAATGTGGTTTCCATGAGAAAATGATGTAAATTTCTTCATGCGGTTCATAGAACCTTGCCAGTACTTTCTCTTTTAAAGGCCATCCAACTTCTCATAATAAGCTAAAACCCTAAAATTAACTGGACTGACCTTAATAAAGTTGACAATATGTGCCGCATCTTCAATCACTTTATTTAAAACAAAAGGTATTTGCTTAACTGCAAGATCATGTCAATGTAGGATGCAATGAATGCTTATAATTTTCGTGGTTTTGTATTTTATCCGCGATAAACTCCTGAATATTTACCCACTATGGCAGCAGCGCCATCTGAGTATATACTTGAACAGTTTTGCCATAAAATTTCACGTTCGTCTAAAAAAGATTCAACTAATTCAACTAATTGAAATGCTTGCACAAAATCAGGTTAATAAATTAATCACTTTTGAAAATTTATAAATGAATCCCTACTATATTTAAAAAATAATTAAAAATAAAGTAACCCATTTTCATAAAAAATATCAATTTAATAATCGTCATTGACTAAATTGATATATTTTATTTACATAAATACGTCATAAGGCTGTTTTAAAATTGCTAGGATCACCGAGTCGACTCAGGAAATCCAAATATGCATAAATTAGATTTTGCGGGACTCAATATATATAATATTATTGACTCTGCTAACTTAAAAATCCCAAGCCGGATGGTACCGTATCAGACAGGTGTGTTGCATGTTTAATGGTAAGACAAACGCTTGCTCTCTTATTTATAAATGTAAAATTTAATTAAATAATAAAAAAAGGTTTGTGGACCTCTACCGCAGAACCCAGTTTGAGAAACCCTGCTTTAATCTATGCTTTCTTTTGTTCCCTCTTCCCTTCTCTGTGAATTTCCCTTATTCTCTCCTCTATATAGAGCATCGATGTGTCCAGTTTCCTCACTGTACAGTTGAAGATGGTAGTAGATACTGAAACTAGTTTGTAATGTAAATTATTCTACTAAATTGTAGATTTATATCTTGAAATAAATTCACGCTATTGTGAAGTTCTTGTGATTATATATATATATATATATATATATATATATATATATATATATATATATATATATATATATATATATGTATATATATATATATATGTCGTAGAATTGCTCCTAGTCTAGTCCAATAATTATTCTAGTCCTTGATCTGGACACACCACTTTTGTTTAAGTCGATGGTATTGACCCTATGACCCAATCTACGATCATATATGTATATATATATATATATATATATATATATATATATATATATATAGGCTTTAATTCCTACTGAACGTGCGAAAGCTGGTTAGAGGCGGGTAGTGCCGTAGCCAGGATTCTCACTATAAAAGTCCCACTTGTTACTGGGGGGAGGTTTGTGATTGTTGAATTCTAAGAGTGCATAATACAGGTTGAATAAATTAGCCGAAGGGATTCTTAATTAAAGTCTTGCCAAGGGTACATCAAAAGGGAGGAGCCACAAATAAACACACGTACAAAAAATAAACTTTACTTTACACAAATATAATAATTAGCAATAGTTAAACGGGCAAAAATTAAGCATTAAATATTAAACACTGACGTTAAGCGTCTAGATTTATGATGACTCAATGGGAGTATTAATCATTGTTAATTAATAGGTAATTTAAGAATAGAGGGACACTGGGTTTACAGATTCCCATTAATGGTGATGGATTGGAGAGATGACTACTCAGGTCCAGACGGGGTGGTTCGGGTGGCGTTAACACGAGTTCTCGGGGAGAGGGGGCATAAGACGACGGGTTCGGGGCTGCTGGCTGCAGTTCCGGTTAGTTCACTCCTAACTGGATGTGAGACTAACAAATAGTAACTTCCAGTAACTATTTGGATGTTCCTTTTCTTTCTCAAGTTACGTTGAGCAACAGAGCGTATTCTTCTAGTCGCAGACTCTGCGGGGCTGGATTTACTTCAGGAACACTTTGAGACAGCGACAAAGTTGACTCGTCGGCGCGTTGGCAGTCGATACGTTACGGCAACGACTCTCGTTCAACGTGAGGGTTACGCGTTATGCGAGTAGGTTTGGGACGCTGCTGTAGAGGGATGAACGGCGATGTTATTTATACCGCGGATTGTGGGAAATCGAGAGAGAGATTCCATTCACGACAATTCGCTTATCGCAGTGCCTTCTGGACAATCTTCATGGTATCATAAAGAAGGCAAATATAATTTAGGCTTCTCTGTGAGATAGGCCTTCTTTCGTCAGACTTCCTGTCGCCAGTTTTGGGAAGGGTGGGGGGGAGAGCGAGGAGACGAAGGTCAACTCAAACGATAAATTTCTTTCGTTCCCACGATTGTCTGGCGGCATGTGAGTATGTACGTTCCATACCCTCACAATATATATATATATATGGCATAGGTGGGCGTTATCGCGATAACTATATCGGGTTATCCGATTGTTTTTTCGCGTTATCGATTAATCAGTATCGCCGATACTTTTGGTTCCAAACTAGCGATAATCGATAATTTCTGTTCAGTTTTTGGTTCCAGTTTAGCACAACGGCGAGCCGCGGGTGCCTTGGAGGCAGAGATAGGTAGGTCCGAGCTGTGAGGAGGATGCTCGAAACCTGAGGAGATGAAGGAGAGCCTCACCATCTAAGAAACTAAGAAACAGTGTTCAAATATTCTTACTATTGTATTATAAAATAACGCTATATATAGTCAATAATCAATATTGTATTATAATTTTCGATTTATCGATTATCGATTGATTGGTTATCGCGCCCACCTATGATATAGGGTGCAAGGGGGACGTTTGTAGCCTAAATTCAATATAAAAGAGAATAACAAAGTTCATACATATATACAGATTTAGAGTGCCGTGGGGAATTTGTCGATGGTGTGACTATGAATTTCGCGCATGCCTTTTGTTTTGCGTCTGTTTTCTCTTATTCTTTTTATAATAGAATCAGTTGTGTGTCATCTGTGAAGAAAATAATACTATGGCTGAATTTAATCCTAAAAAAATGGATAAATAGCAAGCTGTGCTGCTTGTTAGTCACACTGGGAGCTCCAATAGGAAGATTTCCTAGTGCGTGGGTGTCAATTTGAAGACGATGCAGAGGATAGGGAGTGAGTTGGTTATCATGCTGTGATCACGAGGGTACTTTTGCTTTATATAAAGGAGAAAATTGGGGAAGGATCACAGAGAAAGGAAAGGGAAACAAAGGAAAGTATAGATTAAAGGACAAGAAAATTTGTGACGTTTTTCGAAGCAAGTTTTTGGCCGAAGCAATTTTTAATAACTTTGCTAAATTTGTCGTGCAGATCCAAGTCACCGTTTTTAACGATCCTTCGAAGTCCAGAGCTAAGAATAAAGGAGTATTAGTTTCATCATGCACTTAGACCATAAAGACACCTGCAACTACTGATATAAGATGAGAAATGGTAAGAATCTATCGTAGAAGATAAAGGAAAAGCGAAAGAAATGTTCTGTGAAGCTTGTAAACAAACTGATCCATACTTTACTTCTTCTCAGACGAAAAAATTCCTATCAGAAACAGGTGCTGAAATCGCAAAACAACCGTTTTATATCTGTGTTCCCCAAAAATGCATCGGGAGTCATAAAGACCATGTTATCAGTCTATATAATGCTGTTTGGGGTGGTCAGTAGCAAGGGACACGTTATGTTTTTGTTTATCATCCAAGATGGCTACATCAAGTGCCTGGAGGAGATAGTTTTGCCCTGGATCAAAGGGTGGCCGATGGAAGGTCGTACATATGCCAGATATGCAGGAGGACCCAGTCTTGTCTGTCAGATAGCTCTAGACCACATTACTTTGAACATCTGGTCTCTGAGCTCCCAAGACTGCACTCCCCGGAGTGTAGTTGGAAGTGAGAACACCAAGACCCCGTGCATCACCAAGGTGGACCTTAGGTCCATAATCAGTACAGATTTCACCGAGTTAATCAAGTTGACCGTCAAGAAGACGTTCTGTAGCTTCTGACTCCTCCTGTATGGCATGGTTGATGCCACCGGTGAGTTCATTAAATAAAATATATAGTATAATCCTTCATGTTTTAACAACTAAGGTCATAAAACTTTTATGTACATTCGAATATGGATATAACAGTAAAATAAGGAGGAATAATAGCAATAATTATTACATGCTCAAAACAATCGACCAGAATGAACAAAATACAAAAATTGGAAAACATGTAACATCGGCAACATATAACAGATAAGAAGATGAAGCTCTGTGAAAATTACACGAACACTAAAGTGATACAGGAGCTCAATAGCATGGCAATAGTGCCTTGGCACTGATGAAAACATTTATTCTTCTAAGCAGAATCTCTAAGAAGATCCGACACCTGATTGTTGTGATATTGGCCTACGCTTCGAAGATGATTGCCTTCAGTTGCTAATTGGAGGTTGGCTAACGATCTCTTACAGCCTATTTTAGGATTTGCCAGAGGTTTTTCTTGTGGTATGGGGCATAATCCTGCTGAAAATTACCATTCTGGTTATTCTTGGAGATGTATCGATCTGAGGGCAGCATGTATTTTCGTAGGACCGTTTGTTACTTCTCTAAATTCATGATATCATCACAAACGGTTAGGTGACCCACCCCTGATCTTTATATGCATCCGCATACCATTACAGAGTGTCCATATTCTCGATTCCACTTCTCCCTTGGAGTCCTGGGGAGTCCAACTCTTCCTGGCGTCGACAACAATTAGTGCGCGTACTCATAGGAACATAAGACACGCCTACCTGCCCACGCATAGTCAAGTTACGGTGAGCACTTGCCCAAGCCTTTTCCGTCGTCTTTGCTAAAGGTTGATTAGCTGCTTCTGGTGAGCTTTATCTGACTCAAGCCTTGTGCAAGCAATTTGCGGCGAAATGTTCTGATAGATGCATCAGCCTGGCCGCCCTCTTTCCATTCATCTTGCAGCTGGCCTGCGGTTTCCTTACGATCCCAATGACACATTCGATGCAAAGACCTGTCGTTACGTTGTGTACTGACCTTCTGTCATCAAAACGAGGTCGATCTTGGATTCTCGAATCCTTTTCGACACTTCTGCAACAACGGAATGTGATCTGACAACCCTCCGTGGAAGATTTGTCGACAGCTGAGACCCATACTATACTCGTTCATTACCAACGCCATTATAGATATTTCAAAAAATATTTATAGGAAGTTTACACTTTTATTTTGCTTACCATATTTATTGGATGATGCTTGCAAACTTACACCACATATTCATACACATACTAAAGGAATAATAAAAAATCAAAATGTTCATTAAATTGATGATCATAATACTCATGCCCAAAATTTTTAGAATAATATATATATATATTTTTTTTCACTCGTTTTTTAAATTTTCTTGATAGGAATAATTATTCTGATATTTAAATTATTTCAAGTTCATTCAAAAAATAGCATTTCAAAGATAAATGTTTGAATCTTTTTCAATTCCAGAAATTGTTCCTTCCAAAGAAAAGCGTGCAACCATTGTTGCTGTGCACCAAAGTGGCCTGAAATGAAAGGAAATAGTTGCTAAGTGTTTTCATCAAGAAGCACAATCTTTAGAATTATTAATGACTTTAGAAGGACTCCTGCGAATAAGTCTTCGGGACCTCCAAGAGCTTCAAATCAACGTCAGGATCATCTTATGATAAGGTTCCAGCTAAAAGATAGGGTTTACCTTCAGTGCCAAGCTTGCTCGCGATTGGAGAAGAGCTGCGATGATGTCTCATCTCACCAAACAAACCCTTACAGATAGGTTCCACTTAGTAGTAAATATAAAGAATGAACTTTTGAAGGCTCAAGCAAAGTAATATTGTGTGATGAAGCTCCCTTTCCATTTGTTTGGTGCTTCTGGAAGATCCTTCGTTAAGATATGTAAAGGAGAGCGCTTTCACGAGTCCAACATCGCGCCCACGGTGAAGCACCCGGACATTTTACATCTCTCCGGCTGCTTCTTATTTTAGGAAACTGAAGCACTAACAATTTTTCCCAATAACGCTGCCATGAACTCAAAATTGTATCAAAATTTGCTTCATCATTACTTTTCCCCAACACTTCAGAAGAACATTTTGGATGATTGCGCAGCTCCTCACAAATTAAAATCATTAACATTGTTCTGGGCTAAAAATAGCATCAAACATTTGGGATCTTGGCCTGGGATTCGCCAGATTTCAACCCAATGAGTATTTGCGGGTTATAATCAAACTTGCGGCTGATAAACAAAATGCATCCAATTGTGAGAATTTGCGGATGCTTAATGAACAACAAAGGAGCAATGTCAGCAAGATATCTTCGCATATTTGTTTTCTACCATTACAAAACGAATTGAATCACTCCTGATGGCCAAGGGACATCAATGTAAATACTGACTGCGCGCATCATTTGACTGTATTTAGTGATAAAATTGGTTTGGGGTCTAATATTTTGAATATTTCATCTTCATATTATGATATAAACCTAATAAAAAAGAATGCAACGTTTGATTACTTCTATTAATATTCTTATATTGACCAATATAGTAGTCTCTAAACTTTTAGTCGTGACTGTAGAGTATTTATTAACCTAAAAATAAGAAGCAACAACATATGAGGGAATCTTAGCCAGAGTTTGAGGATTAGAGGATCTCATATTAGTGAAGTTAGGGAAACTGGAATTATTTTAAATAGGTTCAAGGGCTCGATAAGTCTATAAAGGAGACTACTATGCGCTCCGCGCAACATTGAAGAGCAACTCTACGGAATATATCCCTGCCTGGTTGGGGCTGGATTCACGCAATCTTTAAGGTGGTAGCTGCAAAATAGTTATGCATCGGCCTTTATACTCAAAGTTTGGCATGTTCAAAAGAGTTATGCGCCCACTCGGTCCCGGTGTGCCGCAAGTAGGATCATCTTCAGGTATCTCCCCCACATTTCACTTCCTCTAACTTTCCCAATCGGTACACTCCTGTCTTCCTCCTCCTCACAAACTCTTTCCCTCTTTGTTTTTCGTTTCTTAGTTTAGAAAATAATGAAATTGGAACTTGTCAGAGCTTCATTTTGACTTCCCCAATTTCATCACTTCTTACGCCATGCACCACTATAAAAATTTATGCCCTCATCGGTTGTTGCTTCTCAGAATAAAAAAAATAAATTAGGCCTCGTAAAATGCCGCAAAAACGAAACATATTCATACAAATTCCTATTAAAAATTCATTAAATGAAATGACTCAAATATAAGAACGGCATCACCTACTTTTTACATCTATGCCAGAATGGACATTACAAGTATTTCTTAGTAAAAGGTGTTAAATGCGGGAGTATCGTTAATTGTACATATTAATGCATACACAAATATATATATATACATACATCCAGACATGTCTTACACACACGTGAGTTTTCGATAAAATTTTCCCAAGACCTTCTCCTCTCCTCTTGCGCAAATTGGCAGACATGTCGCACATAAACTAGATGCACAAAAGCTAATTAAGGACTTCCTCCAAGGCACAAAAAAGACGTGACTGGGACTTCTCTCTCTCAGTGGCGAAAGAGAAGATTCGGAAGTTTTTAATACCGTGGACTCGGATGGGGTACTAGTAAGTTACCACAATTGTACATCTACGTCCCTTCTACCTCAATAAAACGTTAATTGCACTTACATCTTCTTCATGAATCATTATTGAACAAATTGCAGTCAGTGCAAAGTCAGAAGAATTAATCTTATTAATGACGTGGCGAATGATGTGTACTTAGTGGAAGTGAAAATCTTTGCACGTGATAATCCCAATAGATCAAAAGGAAATTTTTCATGTGTCTGATAAATGCCACTCATAACAAGGCTCCCTCCTCTTCTATCCTCCAAAGTAAAAATAAGGTATTGACCTTACATGGAAGGTCATAGATAAAAACCTCAAATATCCTTTTCTACCCAACTTTCACTTTAGAATCAGCCTTCAACACATGGATTTTAATATTAAACTAATTAGATAAGGTTTCCAAAAGCGTGGCATTAAATGCGCGCAAGGATCCTGGCAGTGAGTCAAATTAATCCTTCCAGATGTGCAGTTACTCCTTCGAGGTATTTACTCGAAAGCTTGATCTCAAATATGGGATGGATGGGGCCGGAGGGGGCCGGAGGGGCTATAAGTTTAGGAAATTGTTGGAGCCAACGAAAGCATTCTCATTCTGTGAGGAAAGAATAATGGAAGGGAGAGGCAAATAAAGGAAAAGGAGAGTAGAGAGAAAGAACATGAATGATAGATGATAAAAGTTAATAAAAACAGCACTGCAATTGTGATATTTGTCTAATTACAAGTCCTAGAAATTATATACTTAAATTCATCTGTGTGAATGAAGCAAAGAGAGAAGGAGAAGTGGGAAACAAAGGATAAAGGACTACCAGTAATCACAAACCAATAATACTTTCGGGGGAGAGGGCTCCCTAAAACGCTTGTGTTCACTTAGCTCACAACGACAGAAGAAAGAGAAGAAGAAGAAGAAAAATAAAAGGAAGAAGAACAAAATGGAAGAAAAGTAAAAGAAGAAGAAAAGTCGAGAAGAAGAAGAAAAGAAGAAGAAAGAGAAAAAGAAAATGAGAGAAGAAGAACAAGAAAAGAAGAAGAAGAAAAAGAAGAATAAGAAGAAGAATAAGAAGAAGAAGAAGTAGCAGCAGCCGTCGCCGTCGCCGCCGCCTCACGCGAAAAAGAGCCCAGAGTACTCATTATCCTTGTTACACTCTTTGTAACAGGTTATTATCTATTCAAGGACTAGTGAATTCTACCTATTGGCGTATAAAGGCCCTATTTCACGATGCTAAACAAATAGGAGAAGAAGTGATACATAATCCACATCTGGAACTGGATCCTCCCCCAAATCTAATCAGCGCTTCGTTGGACGAAGCCACCAGTAAAATTCACCTAAATCAGTCAATAACCTTTTGAGATATCTTTAAAAATTTCAATAGATCCAAACCACCAAACACGAGTGATCTTCTTATTCCGCCAACCCTCTTGTTAGAGGTGAATAATCTATCACCTTTTCTTCCATTCTCAAGATATCGAATTATAAAATTAAACCATAATCGAGGATGATTTTGTATCAGGAAGCCACATGACATTGATGTTCTCAGTTAAAGGCGATGGCTAAAATCCTACGAACGGATTGTTTAGTTTATGCAAATGCTTAGAGAAAACCACATCAGCATAAGCATTTTTTATCTATAAGAGCAAATATAGGTGGCCCTAATTGTTTAGCTTATATTTTGAATCAATCTTTATATTCATTTTTATTCTTATTGCCTTATTTGTATGTGAGAATGATAATGTAATAATAATAATTACAGTTCAAATCAAGTTTCACCTTAATATGAAAAGTAAAGAATTATGTAAATTTAATTTCTGCAAAGGTATAATAGTTTAGCAATAAAAATCATGGCTTTTAATTTAATCTGCCAACCAGTGTTATGGTTAAGCAATGAGGAAATTTAAGATTGCTCGATATACGGTAAAATAATGAATACACCGTGTTTGATTGTTGAGTTTACATTACATAAGAGATAAATACAAAAGAAGAAGAAGGAGAAATCATTTAGACGAAAAATATGCACAATCAGAAATTGGTTACATTAGTAATAAGAGAGCCAAGGAAGAAACTTGCTCTGGCGAACACAGAATAATTGAAACAAGAATAGAGTCAAGTGAGCAATGGTTTGCTCTGGCTGCAAAACTGCGAGGTTCAAGCTAAAAAATAAAACGAAACATCAATGTGGCACAGTTTATGGCATGGATGACAAATAAATAGGAATGCTTGAAAGTAAGTTAGAAATTGACCGCATTGCTATTAAATTTGGTTGTTTGTGCAAGTTATTTGCGAGGTGAGGAAATTAGCATTAGTTACAGGACAGCAGCACAAAATTAAAACAAAAATGCAGCGTAAGCATCCATATAGACTGGGAGGAGATTGATGGTTCAAGATTATTTGGTGAAATTCTTGCAAATAGACTCGTCAAATAAACGACTTGGAATCAAAGAATTGAGAATTGGAGCAGGCAAAGAGCATATAATGCGATGAAATTCTGCCGTAGGCAAAGGTTACCTGGAGAAATAGAAAAAATCAGCAAACAATATGTGGCACACGCCAAACGCCAGAGAAGATTCGTTTGGAAACTGTTTCATTCAAATGCGTGACTGCGAAAGATGTAATGACGAGGTGCCGGTCTCTAAAACAAAATAGCATGGACGGAGAGAATATTACACAAGTTATTGTCGTCAACTTCACGGGAATGGCCTTTAATCTCGAAAAAGTCTCCTTTTCTACCTTCTCTGGTAACCTGAGTCAATTTACACTCTTAATCATATTTTTTGCAGTGTTTACTAAGCTTAAGGAGAATGGATGACATTATTGGTTAAGTAAACTCTTATCTTACCCCAAGGGGGCGTCAAGTTGTTATATTCGTCTTCTCTAGCGCAAGTGAAGCTCGGAGCAAGCGGGAGCTGGAGTATTTGCTAAATGTTGGTTGGAGAAGAACTGTTTCATTCTTATTATCATCAGCAAATTTCCAAACTCTGTTCTGCAACCATTTTTCAAGATTCTGAACGTACAATATAAACAACCACTAAGCACCTTTTTTCACTTAGATTTATGACCATTGGAAATCACTTTCAGATTTCGATTTATCAGCCACTCACCAATCAAAAGAGGAAAGACTAGGGTAAAGCCTAATTTCATTTGATTTACTAATCACTTTTGTGCAATGAACTCTATCGAAGGCCGTATTAAAATCCAGATAAATTACATCAACATCCTCCCCTTATCCAAGTTACCATTTACATATTCAAGGAAAGCTAACAAATTTGACAAACATAATTTACCATGTCGAAAACCATTGTGAGATTTTTCTATGAAACTTGTGCTTTCTAAGAAATCAAATAACCTAGCCTTAATCAATTTCTCACATATTATTGCAAAAGCTGTAAGGCTAATACATCAGCCATTATTTATAGCACACGTGGTACCCATCATAATAATGTGGACCGAATTATCCAATTTCGAATCCACTGGAATTTCGCAATATGAAACTGACATATTTAAAATTATACCAAATGCTTCGTAAAGAATTCTAAGATATTATATTATCAGGCTCCGCTGTTTTATTAGGCTTCATATCCTGATAACTTTTTTAATTATTTCAAATCCAAAGTAATACTTTCCCCATTTTTTTAGTTCTAATCTCGAAAATTATATCATTTTAAGTTACACTGATCAGTAATATATACAGAGTTGAAGTGATTATTTAGAACTTTCACCATTTACAACTCTATCCGCTATTCTACATAAAAATACAAGCATTTCTCGTTTAATATTCATACAAAGAAAAATAGAACTTTTGCAGATCTTTTTTTTAAGTTTATGGTTAAATTGATTTATGATCTTGTTTTTTGAGCTCCTAATAATTTATTGGCATTATCTCTCATAATCCTATAGTTTCCAAGATCCACTTCACAATTTATATCTTTATAAACCAGCCTTTTTAGTACAAATTTTATTTCTGATATCAAAATTCCATCATGTGTTTTTGTACGTTTTGAATTTTTTTTTCTTAGAGTTACACATTTGCATTGAATAGTTTTTATAATAACTTTAACTTTCCTCTGATATCAAATTGCTGTCTAAGTGCAAAAGAATCTCATCCAGGTTAACCTGCTGCAGCTTATTCTTGTATAAAATAAAATTTCATTACTCAAAATTTTTGAGAACGAACTCAAAAATTGCCTAACTTCGGGTTGTATCCTGCACACACTAAATGAAGAAATTGTCTAATTAAGAAAGAAAAGTCTCGAAATTCCATAATTTACTTTATATTTTCATAATTTAATTCACTCATGATAATTATTTTCTCTCCTTTCCTCCCTGCCTTATCAAATTTCCTGCCATAATAAAACATTCCATTCATAACTTTGGTTAGGTGTTCTATAAAATGCTCCATCTCTTAGTCACCTTTCTTTTCATTCCTTATATCAAGCCAAACTGATTTAATCCTGTTATTTTCTTTTATATGAATTTGATAGCAGAAATAAGCATTCTTTACATGCTTTCATTAATTCCCCTTCACCTTACTTGATACTTCTTTCATACAAGTATAAATCATAGCCATCAATCTCATATTCAACTTTTCGATCAATATAACTCTACTGGCTTAGCCAAGGTTCAGGAACAAAGTAAATCTAAACATACTTCATTTAGATTAATAAATCCTCCATTTTATTCCTTAAACTTATAAAAACTTTTAAACCGTTTTGACACTATACTGTCGTCCCTTTTACTCCCCTCAACACTTCACCTTTCCTCTGAAATTTTATAGAAGTTTTAATTCCCTTTGCTATATCGCCCCTACCCTTAAAATGCATAGTTTATCGGTATAAAGACCTAATAAAACATTTAAATTCCTTCCACAACAGATATGCATATTTTTTATTTAAGTCCAGTCGACCCATCGAATACAGGTCTTTCTTACTATATAATCAATCCCATCCAGCAAACAAACTATTCATTTTTTCATAAATATTCATTAAATCCAATTGATTGAGACAAGAATTTTAGCCCAAAATCCATTCCTGAACCAGAACCAACACAACACCTTTCATTCCACTTTTTTCACCTTTTAATTCAAATTCTTATTCATATCTCGGAAATGTGTGATCTTCACAGACCACACAGTTCCGCCAAAGAGAGTAGTTGTCTGCGAAATCTTAGTTGTGGTACCAAAGGCGGTACTATTTAAATTAATGGAAGTCATAAGCGAATATATCGCACTATACTCTGAATTAAATGATGTGGAGGGGAATCTTTCCATAAAGGACAACCGCCTCTTAAGAAAATCGGATCAGAGCCCCCCCCTCTCCAAGTAGTGCAAGACAGGGGTATTATATGCAAATACCCCTACGAAAAAAGGCTTGAACTGTTAACATTCAACTGAAGAATTTAAAGAAGAATTTCAAAGGCAACACGTTTAGACATAGCTCTGAGAGGTTTGTAAATTTGTTAAATATACCCATTTCTTTAAAAACATCGAGATAGCAAAGAAGCAAGAAATAACGAAGGTAATCCTGCCTTCAATATTTGCATACCTCCTGAGAATATAGAGAGAAAATGCTTAAATACAATACAGATATGTTTTGCGTGCTATAAAATAGAGGGAAACACTTTGATCAATTGCCTCAACAAAAGAAAGTACCATAGCGCAAGTGGAGCATGGAAAGTCATTGCTACAATGTTCAACTCAGCCACGAAAAAATGCTTGAACTGTTAAAATGAACCCCGCACCATCGCCCTCAACTGTTTCGATAGAAAACAAAAATTTAAAACAAAAGACGAAGAAATGAGGACCACAAATATACAAACGTAGTATGCGCTACAAAAATTAGCAAAGACCAGCCTAGAAAAAAGTTCTTGTATGAATATAGTCGGGAAAGTAAATTTACTGATTTTGCTTGTGTTGTAAAATAAACACACCTACCTTACCTGAGAAATGTGATATTTTGTTAAATTCCCAGTGTCGTGGTATATCCGACTATATAATATAATATATATTGTAAGTATGAAGAGGGAGACCTCAGGCTATTAAAGCGAACCGTCCAATGACTGAACACTACGTTGATGCGCGGATTAGAAAGGTCAGGTATTATATGCAAATACCCCTACGAAAAAATGCTTGAACTGTTAACATTCAATTGAAGAATTTAAAGAAGAATTTCAAAGGCAACACGTTTAGACAAAGCTCTGAGAGATTTGTAAATGTGTTAAATATACCCATTTCTTCAAAAGCATCGAGAGGGCAAAGAAGGAACAAAAGCGGGTTCAACACGCTTAACTAGTCAGGTCGAGTCCGAGGTTGGCGAGATTTGAATATTAAGCCGAGAGTGACGTAAAGGTTAATTAAAGAAAATATAAATATTATTTACAAATTAAAATTGATCAAAATGATATAGAGGAAAATTAAAGGTTGGATAATGATTTATCGTTACCGGTGGGAAGGTCTAATTTCTATTAATTAGTTTCGAGCTACCTGCTCAGATCCAAATGGGCTCACAAGATTACGGATCGGAGGGTGACAGCGACTTCAAGGAGGCTTGGGGAAAAATAGGGGGTTGGCGAGACGAACTTGTCGGCGTCTTCAAAAGAGGGATCTTCGTCAGGAGAAGAGTGGTAAGGAAGGTATGGTTGGCATCTTACTTCTGAGGCTGTGAAGGCGTAAGTTCAGAAGACGGCGGGGGCAGATCCTTCTGTTTGACCGCGGATGCCTTACCCAGGAGAGAATGTCCAGCCTTTGGTTGGATACACACAAAAACACCGAGTTGTGACGACGGATGTCTTCTTGCGAGCGAACCTTGTTTTTTACTACTATAGTTCCAAGGTGTTTAAATAGGGAGAGTCTTCTCATGCAGGAGATGGAGAATAACCCCCACTTTGGGGAATTCTCAAAGTGCAGCTGAGGCACCAAACTGTCGGCGATAAACAGTTCTTTCACCCCATCTCTCTATCTCTGCGAGTGAAACTGCTGGAATTTATGACCGCATAGGGGATGTTCTCCACACTCTACTTGGATCGTACGATAGGGGTAGGGAGGGGGCCATCTGGGCTTGCTTCGCCATGTGACTCTCGGCTGCGTGGGGTCTAGCTAACCAACTGGCTTCCAGCAACGTGCTAAACATTGCAAAGAAGGGGGGAAATGGAGTATCCTTCTACACCGTCCGAAAAGAAAACGAGTACTCGATCAGTTTGCTTATTACATATTTCGTCCAAAGAGGTAAGCGCCTGTTAAAGGAGGCAAGGGTTAGCACTAAAGAGCAAAAACGTGAATTCTTCACCGGAAACTGAAAATCTTCAATATAGAGAGACTGTATAGCCATTAATGACCCAAGGACTACAATGGATAATATATATATATATATATATATATATATATATATATATATATATATATATATATAAAATATTATGAAAGTAGAAGAAGAACAAGAATAGCAAGAAGCAGAATTAAATAACCATGAATAAGATGAATAGTCCCAACGTCGAGGAAAGATGAAAAGGGCAACGAAATGCAAATCCAAGACTCCAAAACAAACAAGTAGCATGAATATAAAGAGTGCGGAGAGAAAAAAACAACTTCTAAGAAGCAGAAAAGTAACCGATCACAAATAGAGCTCATAGAAAAAGGCAGAGATAGACTACCCCTAAGTGCCTATGCACACAAACAACTGAAAAATCCTGAGTATCAACACAAATGGATATACCACAAAAAGAGTGCATTATGGTAACATATTTCGTAAAATCGATGCAGATATTATTCTCATTTCTAAATAGGGCGTTGACACAAATAATGAAGGAATATAAATCTACTACTACATGAAGTTTTAACATTAAATCACTCTCAATAAAGATACAACGGTGGGCCATAAGGGTAAATGAAGGTGGATAAAATAACAACAAAAGAAAAACTAGATGATTCCTACTTAGCAATCGAAGTCGAAATGAACGTTGGCAAGGTATTGATCACAATTGGCTTTAAGCCCTTGATTCTTAACTACCTTCCTCCTATTTAGACATTCATAAGTATTTTTAACCAGAGTTTACTACCATACTCAAGGGTGACCAAAATACAAAATGCCAAGCCGGAGACGAACTACTAATAGGATTGAGAGTTGCCTGAATACACTGATAAACATGAAAATCGTTCTACTAGCAATCTTAGCTGTTTCTCTGAGTGTTAATAGAAACTTGATACAAGTACAATAACAAAAATAAACAAGGTCTACTGACCAATTTCGCGTGCTCTCACTTATTATGATTTATAGACTTAAGACCTTCAAAACTTTTTAATAATTCCCGGACTAACCTTAGGTGACCTTAGCAATTTTATCATTCAAAAGAGAATATAAAACGTCATAAGGTTTTTATATTTCGTCAGAATCAGCTGAATAGTTATAATTTTATTGCCAAATATTTCCACGGCTGAACTTGTCAGGACTTTGGCAATTATATCATTCGAAAGAGAGGGTAAAACATCATATTTTTTTTAAATTTCGTTGGAATTGGCCAAATAGTTACAACGTTATTACGAAAAAGAAACAAAGCAAAACGGTGACCGACATAGTGTGATATAGAGTCGCACGTGACCAAAAATAAAATAGGGAGGGTTGGGGAAAATACTAGCGTCTGATACGGGAAATATACGGCAGCAAATCTATCCAGCTCAACGCTCAAAGAGATAAACTATGAAATACAGCAGCTGAACGAATATATATATATATATATATATATATATATATATATATATATATATATATATATATATATGTCGTAGGTTACCCGAGCTTATATATATATATATATATATATATATATATATATTGTCGTAGAATAGGCTCCCGACGATATACCATATATAACTATTCGTTGAGGGAATTATTCTAATATTTCGAGTGCGTGGTAATCTGATTGACCGAGGTTAGTTCAAAAAGGACGGGGGGGGCCTGGAGAGGCTTATTTATCTTCAATATGCTTAAGAAGTGGAACGGTACACAAGGATAAATAATATGGCTACCATTAATAATATAGAGTTTTATTAATTAAACTATCAACAACACACAAAGAAAATGTTTACATAAACGGGGAATGAAAAAGGGTCGTGGGAATATCTGACTAATCTGAGGATTAAGATTTGGAGAGATTTAAAAAGGTAAACAAACAAAAAATAAAGGGGGCAATGGTTCACTAAACCATTTAAAGCACAGGGTTGCGTTGGCAAAAGGTTAAATGATTAAAGGTAATGCTAAGCTTACGTAATTACAAAGTTGTTGTGCAGAGGAAGACGATGCGAAGGAATCTTCGGTCCAACTGGCGATTTCCAGCAGAAGGGTTCTTCGGGGGGTTGTCCTTAACGAGAAGGGAGGACTGTCTTCGAGGAGTGAGAGCGAAGTGGGGCTCGGAAGTACGAGCGATCCTTGTGACAGCAAATCGGAGATGTTCTAGATGAACAAAGGAGGTTATTGTCGAAACCAAGCGTTCTCTTAAAGAACGTTAAAAAGGGGGGGAATTAAATTATCCGGACGTGATATCTTGGGAACGAGAACCGTTTCTTGACGAACGGGCTAGAAGAACAATGGCTGTTCTAACGTTCTTCTTTTTCTGAACAACAGAAGAGGGGTGAGAACCGTTTCTTGTCAAACGGGCTCAAAGAACAATGGCTATTCTAACGTTGTTCTCTTTCTGAACAACAGGGGGGCCTTGTTGACTTGGCGTCTCGAAGAGCACGAACCCTCGCACTCAAGGGATATTGTCCTCTTCTGGACAATAAGGGTTTTTTTCGGCAGAGTTCCTAGGTGCACAAGGGAGACCGGATAGGCTTGATGCCTCGCGAAGATAATCTGGATCTGCCTCAATTGGGAAAAGCTACGGTATAAATAGCCGGAGCCATCTCCATGGTGTAGGGGATAATTAAGTGGGGGACTTTGGTGGAATGTCCCAGGGGCGCCTGGGAAAATGCCTTATCTGCCCATATGCCTAATTCAATCTGGCGAGATCGACGTATGGAGGCGAAACAGGGGAGTGAACCTTCTTGAGTAAACATTGGCTATGATGGGGGATAACGCGCTTCTGCTTCCTCTCGCAGGCAGGATGCACGTGGGTAAGCATGTGGGTAAGCATGGTTAACATGTGATAGAGGCTGAATTAAAGCAGCCTCAGACCGTTTTATCATATATATATATTTATTTGTTTTATTAATCTTTACTAAACCAAATAAACTTTGACATGAGGCGTAGGTTCGTGCCTCGGTGACCGCTTGAGGATCGGGCTCTAAGAGTGCGAATCTTTATTTTTATTCTAGTGAATGAATAAAAGGGTTTATTTCTTGACTTTATCAATTATTGCCACTTTAAACTCGTTCGAGGATAATTAAAACAGTACTTTTACTAAAGAAATATACTTTAATGAACATAAACCATCTCACTAAATAACATAAAAGAAATACAGATCTAATACACTTAAACAAAGAGAAAATGGGATTACTGGGTGAGCTCTCGCAGCTCGCTTCGAGATGCAATTTTTCCGGGGGGAACAATTTTTAAGTTAATATTGTTGTCCTTGGCCAGACATCCACTAAACTAATTATTATGCACGGGGACATAAACTACAGGATTATTCGCTACTTACATAAGGTAATGGAGATTAAATAATCTCGACCAGTTAGACTATCTTCGGAGATTTTGGTCGGAGTTGGTTGTTTGTTCACTAGAGGGCGTTCGTCGAAGTTGCCTGTCGAGTTGACGTGTGACGTCACGAGGGATCTGGTTTGGGTGGATGCTCAAGCGAAAGCTTAGTCTTTCTACTTTTCTTCCGGACGAGATAAAATCGTTGTCTTCTTTTTAATTTTTCTATCTAGTTGGGGTTTGTCCAACTCAGATAGAGTAAGATCTGGAGTCCTCAAACTGGCTAGCTTGTTCCTCAATATGTTGGGGGAGGGGGCTCGAACGGCGCTGAGCTTCCTTGGTACAATCTGGTTTTATACAAGGATTGCAAGTTCTCCTTAACTTGCAGAAAACTTTCTACCGTTGATTTTTCTGTTTCCTTCTCGAACTCAAAAAATCTCCTAAGCGGTGACTTGTCTCTTCCGTTAGAACGAACGAAAAGGCTTGTTTCCTCTGGTCAACCTGTTATATACACAAATTACTTACGCGGGGTTGGGGAGGTGGAAGGGGAGGCTCACAAGGTTAGACCTCAGATTGGTCTCCCGCGCTTGGTGTCTTGTCTCTCGGAGAGAGGGTAATACGAGATCGGCAGTTTGCATTTTTCAATGGGTTGTTTATAAGTGCACCCTGGAAGGGCCTGCCTTTTAAGCTGAGGTCAGGAATCTCTCTCGTAACATTTACCCTTTTTCCCGTTCTCCTATGTTACCGGAGAACCTCGGAGGGGCAAAGCTAAACCCAGATGTCTTTTGTTATTATTTCCTTGGCCTCGTTACATATATATATATATATATATATATATGTACTAAACTATTATTATTACTCTACAATATATATATATATATATATATATATATATATATATATATATATATATATATCTTGCTTCTTGTTCTCATCTTTAGAATAATGAACTTTATTTTTTTTATTTTGGGGATGGGATTCCCCTTCTCATATATGTATATATATATATATATATATATATATATATATATATATATATATATATATATATATATAAGGAGACGAGGAGTCAATCCTCCAAACTGAATACCAAACATTTTCCGCCTATAAATGGTTTTGAGGGGTTTACAGAAAGAAGAAAGAATTGCAAGAAATATAACAGAGATTCGGCGGAATATGACAATCTCGGAATATGACCAGAATAATAAAAGCAGTAAAGGAAAAATTGAATCAATCAATACTAGAGCAACAATGGCAGAGATAGTAAAAAGCAAAGGAAGAAATTGATAATAAACCCTCGCCCAAAGAATTCGGTGTTTAAGTAATAGATTAAATGGATCACCAACCCAAAAGAAATTGGGAATAGAAAATACACAAGGAGAAATAAAAATAGAGAAGGAAGACATAAGAGCGATATTTTTATATCATCGTAAACAGGATTTTAAATAAGTAAGAATATACTTATTTTGATATAGAGTTTGAATATTTCATAATAGAAAAGATAAATGAATTCATAGGATGAAATCAATGAAGAAAGAGAAGAAGTCACTGAAGTTGAGAATACTGTGGATGAGATGCAAAGCGTTCTTCTTTTATTCAAACAGAAGAAGCCAAGCGATTCCGGCCTATCCAAGCTGAACTACCTCAAGATGCCACAATGCATCTTAAACATGGGACTAAACATCTTCAATGTTTGCATCAATACTAGCTATTTCCTTGACGGATAGAAAACAACAAGAATGATATTCATAGCCAAACGTGGAAAGACACCGACTAGAATATACATAGAGTTTCCACCCTATTTTCCCTATGTAAATTTAGAGGTAAACTCTTTGAGACTATCTTAAACACGACGATCGTTGGAAACTTGGAGGAGGATTTGTTTTTAATCATGAACAGTTTGGTTTCAGGTAAAAACGAAGCACGGAAATGGCAATCGGTATAATCATATAAAAGATTGCCCAACAGAGAAAGAAGAGAATAATGTGGACATTGTGTGTTGTGCCACAGATGTATCAAAGGTATTCGTTCGATAAAGTATGGCAGTGTGAGATTCAGTATAAGATACTCCAACTGTGACTCAATAAAAATTTAGAAAAAAAATCCTATACGGTTATATTATAATAGAGGGACGAATTTGACCTCCAGTCTTGGTTGCCAAAATGAAGTTACATAAGCCCTATCTTGTATCGATATACACAGTAGACATCCCAGAACCAAGAAAATTCTACAGTTCATTGACGATATGATGCAGATTATATGTATAATGCCAACATAGGAATGCAGCCATGCAAGCTCATATGAATGTCGAACAAATAAGAAATATAAAATAATACGAATCAAACTGGAAGATTTAATCCAACGATGAAACATTCAAAATAATACTTTGGGGCGAGAAACTATAATATCCTTAGGTCACAAGATGAAGTGCAATTAGTATGAAAATTGTAACTAAAGAGTACAGAAATTATTTCAAAAACTGAATTCAGAGAGTAGATATGGATGTCAGAACTCTCTCTCTCTCTCTCCATATAAATATAAATATATATATATATAAATATATATATACTTATCACGTGTTACTTCTCGTGATTTTGACCCATATATATGTATATATATATATATATATATATATATATATATATAGTGCCAAAAAATAATAATAAACCACTATATTTGAATCTGATTTATTAAAAAAATACAGAACTAGTTTTGGCATCATGATGTCATTGTTAACTGTATAATGAAATGAAAGGTAAGCAACTCCACTATATAGAGGGTAACGCAAGACTAAACAAATGAAAACCGAGGAGACAAACTGGAAAACATAAATATTTGCGTGGATCCGGGGATAAATTTCTAATCCCCGTGAAGAGCTGGGGGTGATCTTTAAAAAGCTTTGCGGCAAAATTAAATAAATATTGATTAAAAATTAAAATAACATAAAAGTCATTAATATTTATCACCATAGTCTTCATTCAGGTCAATGAACTTCTGGAGGCAAAGTTTCAACCTGGCAAGTTCCTCTCTGAAGAAATCTTGGCTTTTCGAATTGAACCATGTCTTGACCTTACATTTTGCCTCTTAGATCGATTGAAAACTTCTTCCTTTTAAATGTTCAGAGGGGTCAAGATCATGCCTATAGAGTGGATGGGGTATGATTTGCCATCGAAATTCTCTCAAAGTTTCTGTTGTTACTCGCGAAGAATGGGCTGGGGCATTGTCATGATTGAACATGACTTCTTTGTGCAAACTGCTCATCTAGCAACGCTTTCGTCCCCCAACGGGCAGAAAGCTCTCTGAGATACCAAAATGCTGTGTTAATATTGCATTTGGTGATCCTTGGGAAATATCGACTTATTTCGCTGTAAATTCAACGCTAATCCTGCTCTTTCCATCAAGAGGTTTTTGAGCGGCGGCCACCGTTTCTGTATTGGTTGATGTGGAAGGTTTCCTTTCTCCCTCTTCATAATTAAGGTCTTCTCTTCCTACTTCGAAACGTTTCATCCACCTCAAAACAGTGTTTCTACGTGTTGTATACGCACCATATAAAATGCTGCAAGGAATAGACAATGGCAGGAAATTTCCAATCAATTTGTATTTTTAATTTGATAACAGTTGTTATCTCAAAAGTTTGCTTTTCCATGGATAAAAAAAGCTGATTACTTGTAAGCAGTCACTTGCTACCTGAAATAGGTCAGAGGACTATTGGTGGATTTGCAGGTATCAGCACAAACCATAGATATTATCATATGTGTTTTGACTTGAAAATTTCCAATAATCTTTTAAATTAAAGGATTTCACCAAAACTTTTTGAAGATTCCTCGTATATATATTCATAATAATCATAGAAAGTAATAAGATAAAGATTCAAGTGGCACTAAGAAGAGCAACGCTGAATAACCCGGCCTACACATTCGACTACGTGTCAAAAAACAAAAAAATCTTTTAATACAGTAAGTATAAAACAAGAACAGAGCCTGCAACTAACTATTGCGCGACGTAGGAGAGAAACAAAGAAGCCAAAATAACTGCATAGATCAGCAAACATCTCACAATTAAATAAAGTGCTGCAAGAACGAGCCAAAGAAATGCTAAATAAAATAAAGCAACCTTTAAGAGAAGAATGTAGAGCACCCAAATAAAAAACATAGAAGGTCAAATCAACCCATGGTTACCAAGTTGTTCAGACCTACCTGAAATAGTAGAAGAACAACCTTGTCGTAGAATGACTCCCGACGATACCATATATTACACTATTCGTTGAGGGAACTTCCTTAATTATCTTTAGAGTGCGTTAATGTCTGGCGGCCGATATTATGTATCTTCGATATGCTTAAGAAGTGGAACTGAGCTCAAGGATAATAATATTGCTATCATTAATAAAATAGAGTTTTATTAATAATAACTATCAACAAACACAAGTCGGAAAATATTGACATAAACAGGGAATGAAAAGGGTCGTGGGGGCTCGGCTAATCCGAGGATTTAATGGATTCAAAAAGGTAAAACAAATATAGAGTTAAAAAGATGGGATGGTTCGATAAACCATTTAAAGCACAGGATAGAATTGACAAAAGGGTTAAGTACTCAAAGGTGACGTTTGGCTTACGTAACTTTTACGCTAGTGGTGCAGTGGAAGGTGGCGCGAAGGAATTTCGGTCCGCTGGCGAGTTCCAGCCGAAGGGGGCGGAATAAGATGATCCTGACGTGGCGTCTTGGGAAGGAGAACCGTTTCTCGACGAACGGCTTGAAGAACAATGGCTGTACTACGTTGTTCTCTTCTGAACAAAAGGGGGGGTGAGAACCGTCTCTTGTCTACGGGCTTAAGAACAATGGCTGTTCTAATGCTGTTCTCCTCTGAACAACAGGGGGGGTGAGAACCGTTTCTTGGCGAAGGGCACAAAACGAACAATGACTGTTCTAATGCTGTTCTCCTCTGAACAACAGGGGGGGATGAGAACCGTTTCTTGGCGAAGGGCTCAAAACGAACAATGGCTGTTCTAATGCTGTTCTCCTCTGAACAACAGGGGGGGATGAAAACCGTTTCTTGGCGAAGGGCTCAAAACGAACAATGGCTGTTCTAATGCTGTTCTCCTCTGAACAACAGGGGGTGGAAGCCTTGGGGACTTGGCGTCACGAAAGGCTCGAACCTTTGGCACTCAAGGAATATTGTCCTCCTTCTGGACAAGTGATGGTGAATCTCGAGGTCGAGGTCCCTTGGCGCACAAAGGGAGAGAGGGTCGTGGTGATGTTTCGCGACGAAAATCTGGATCTCCAATCTGATCTTAGTGGTAAAGTTTCCATATAAATAGCCAGGACATCTCCTTGGCGTGGGGGGACAATAGAGTGGGAGCTTCGAGGGAATGCACAGCCGGGCCGGAAAAAAATGCCTTATCTGCCCATAAGCCTAACTCAATCTGGCGAGGTCGGCGTATGGGGGCGAACGGGGGGACGATAAACTCCTTGTTTAAACATTGACATCCGGTAGCTGTGATAAGACTCCAAGCTTCGAATCGAAGATGCACGTGGGCAGCATCGTGGTTTTAAATAATATGGGATAGGAGTTGAAATTAACGCAGCTTCAACTCGTTCTATCACAAACCTATATATGCCTATACAAAAGATCAAAAGATCATTTAAATAAAAAATGCTATCAATATGGACAACAATCTTGATTAGATGAACTTACCCGATATGACACTAACGTAAACGACCATAACGACTGAACATGAAATGCCTACGAAAAAGGCACTACCAAATAAGGAACAAGAAATTAAACACCAGATAATAACTAAAACTAAAAGAGAGGAAAAAAATAAGAAAGTACAACAACGTAACAAAATAACAACAAAGTAAACAAATTTTGAAAGCACGTGAGAGAAAATCAAATACAACATACACAAACCATAAAACGACAAGTAACATATACATGATAAAAGAACACCAAGATGGGAACTTGAACATCTAAACATGTAAAAATGCAAGAAACTATAAAAAAACAACCTACACTCAACAACAAAAGTAAGAGATTTGCCTTACATCCTCGACTCGAACCATGCCATCGTTAGAAAACTTTCTATTTTTTATATTTTCACAACTTCATCTTTCTTCATCTGTACACTATCCACCTACTCTTTACACACAATCAATAGATCATGAATCAAAGAGCATTCTAAGTTCAACGTTCACAACGGGAACATCTCAGAGGAAGGATCTTAACTCAGACCAGAACGCTTCGAATGAACATTTTGAAGTTCAGTTGTGCTCACTTTAACTTAACATGTTTCCTGAGCTTCGTTTATATACGAATATATAACCACTTTGAAGATCTAAGAAGGAGCAGATCTAAAGAAAGTCACCCTTGTTTAACTACTTAATACCTCAGAGATCACTTCACATCTTATCATATCTCTGCCCTTCTCCTTGACCAGGAGAAGAGCATCGAAGAACCCTCCGAAGGATAGATCCCCTCTCGACGGGCGCACCCCATTGTCTCAACCACGTAAGAGGTGAATTGGGAGGAAATAAAAGTCGTGGTCCATAGAGAGGGACCTGGGCTTGTCACAGTCACTCACCAGGCATTTAGTCAATGTGGATATCCGCTAATACTCATACAAAATTAGAAAGGGGCAACTTCTGTCGAATAATATCAAGAAAAACGGAAGGAAGCTTGTGGACAAACTAAAGCACCCAATCATGCGTGTCATGCTTAGGTTCTTCTCAGATCAGAAGAATTTCTGCCAGCACCAGATGGTGAACTAGCAAAAACAACCACTGGCTGCTGTGTCACATAATATTTCGTGAAAACTAAGTTCCCCCTACACTTAATCGTGTTTGGGGGGTCAGTACCGAGTGCCACCTTATGCTCCCGTGGAGTAGTTGCCATTGTCCTGGATCCAAGAGGTGACAGCTGAAAAGCCCTACGTGAGACACACAAGCAGGAGAACATAGTCTTGTCTATGAGATAATTTATTTGACCAGATCACTTCTAACATCTAAACTCCAAACTGCCCTGAATACAACCTACATAACTATTATGTGTGGGGCCTAGTTGAAGGAGAGATCAACAATTCCCTCGCCACCACGTAGATGTTAGGTCAAGGATCACTACAGTTTTCGCTAGGTTAAACAGAGGGACCATCGTGAATGCTTGCAGCAGGGTTCCTACACCCCCCAGAGGCTGTGGTAGAGGGTGACGGTGATTTCTTTGAATAGAATGAATAGTACAGAAACCCTTTAAGTTCTAAGATCTTCTCCGAATGATGTTTGTGAGTGATGTGACTTAGAAGCCCTAATGTGTGGTGGAAGAGTCGTGGACACTGATCGCAGGAGGGTGGGGGAGGACGAGGTTGTTTCAGTCTCTCTTTTCTTCTTCTACGTTTTTTCTCTTCCTTTTGTCTCTTTCCTTCCTCGAACGCCTCGGTACCTGGCTCTCCTCCAGGTTGAAAGGTCCCTTGGAGTTTGTTCCCACGAAGAGGGATCAATGTTAGTTAGGGTCATTTTGCGCCTTAGCTGATCTTTGTAGCGGCGCTTCGGAGCTCCTCGTGGTCTCATTATTTTCTTTTATATTGAAGTTAGGGGACAAATTACCAATCGTTCTTCATCAAATTGATTGTCTTTCAATCACCTATATATTTTCGGAACTTCTGCAATAATAATAATATCTTGATTTTATAAAACTGCTAAAACATACCAGGTCACTCATTATCTAATTCGGTAAGCCTTACGACCCATTCTCCGCCCACCATTGTTGTTGTTTTCAAGCCTAATTCAATTTGTGCTAGCGTTTTTTTATTATTTTTCGTTCAACGCGCATGAATATGCGAGTTTGAATCCAAGTTCAAATCACGATGGTATCATTTTTTGTATGTATTTAAAAAAGAAATGTTAAAAGAGAAATAACCCCCACACCTTGTAAATGAAATAAAAAAATGAATTTTACTTACATTATTCAGGCAAATAAAGATGCGAACTAGCGGCGAGAACTAAAGTCAGAAACATCAACCTCATTTGAAATTCTCTGCAACGTATTTTAATGAACAATGGCGTTGTATATCAAGGGGCTTATCACAATGATCACGGGGAATTGAAAATATAATGAATTTGTGGTCACCTAAAAATATATAAATTTTTCGTGGTCGATAACTAAGGCGGACAACGTGAAAGAAAACACAGTTCACATATTAACTGTGCTTCTTTCACGTTTTCCGCCTACATAGACTGACTCAACCGACTCAAGATTTATATCATGACTATATGGAGGACAAAAATTAGTTTCCCCAAAATATCCTATTATTTATTTTAAAATGTTAGGTAAATCCCTAAAAAAGGCAGAATTTAAACAATTATAAAAACTATAATAAATTGTTAGTAAAGAATGGGTAAAAGATTAAATATAAATAACTTAAGTAATCCTTAAAACGATTCTATCTGAAATAAACATGTTAATAAACGATGATGAAACTTAAAAAAAAGACGGGTGAAAGAGTAAATATAAAAACCTATTTGATCCTTAAAATGATTTTATCGGAGTAAAACAGGTATGTACATATAAGAATAATGGCAAGAATTCTGGAATATAAACAAAGAAAGAAGAAAAATGCTAAGAAACTAAAATAAAAGAAAGAAAAAAATATAAGTTGATATCGCTTTTACGTTAGTTAGATTATTTTATAAAAATTACGGTGTAAAAATGTAAAAAATGACGGAGTAAAAAAGGAAGGTGTTAAAATGTAAAAATAACGAAGTAAAAAGGATGGGAGTCTTTAACCCCTACACCCTCTTTGAGAAAGTATGAGAGACATTTAATGAGAAAGTTAGTTGAAACACACCCATCCGCGATACAGATAGGTGAAACATATTGGGAAATGGACGAAATATTATGGGAATAAGTACTGTCGAGAGCAGGGAAGCAAGCGGGGAACGAATTGTAACGTGTACCAAAATTTTACTATTTTCGCACCTTTCCTCTTTCCTTAACTCTATATTTTGTATCGTTGTTCAATTGAAAGCTTTTCTTTAGAAGCATAGATTTTTTCGCCGCTAAATATTGATCAAAACTATCAAAATTCTCTTCCTTTTTCCTCCAAAGCAGGATTTGAATTGCTTTGGTGTTTGAAAAAACAAAATGGTGAAGTTCAGAAAAATAAATATATTATCCAATGTTTTGGAATTTCTAAAAACAAAAAAAAAATTAAAAATCGTGAAGTTCAGAAAATTGATTAAAATTTAGGTATAGCTGCATCTTTTATCCTATCTTATATTGGAAAGTTTTATCGAAGTCGCATCTAAAATAGATTTTTAATTTTTATACGAAGTCATTCATTAAGTAAATAATTTTCTTTTTATGTTTCAGCATAACTTTATAACTATTGCATATTTAATATCATCATCATCATCATCATCCTCATCATCACTAACTATAATTTAAGAAGGGGATTTCTTTGAGTATTTGAATAATAATTTCATCTTAGTTTGGTTATGATTTATGTTTTTGATCAAAGTTATTTCTAATAATTCTTTTATAATATCAAAAATAAAATGGTGAAGTTATGAAATAAATATAAGTATCGAAATTTTGTCAAATTTTTAAAACAAAAATAATTACAAATGGTGAAGTTCAGAAAATTTATTTTTATATATCTTCTATATAACTCTATATTTTAGCAACGTGATATTTTGAAATGGGGAAAATTTAGTTTAGAGTTCCTTTTTCAAATTATTATAATTGGCGAAGTTCATAAAATTTATAAAAAATTTAACCATGGCTGCTTTTCTTTTAGATTTTAAATTTTAA
Source organism: Ceratothoa steindachneri (assembly GCA_963969495.1). Classification (NCBI taxonomy): domain Eukaryota; kingdom Metazoa; phylum Arthropoda; class Malacostraca; order Isopoda; family Cymothoidae; genus Ceratothoa; species Ceratothoa steindachneri. The sequence goes on from OZ018327.1 coordinate 138,718,092, forward strand.
TCTTAGTAGCGAAGCGCAAGCTCCCGCCGTAGGGAAGAGCGGGGAAGCCATTGCCTGGTATTGTATAAGTAATATCGTTCTAAATAATAATACGATTCAAAATTTACAACTTGTCGAAGCACAGAGAGCAAAATTCCCAATTCTCTATAGTTAAGTTTTATCCCAAGTAGAAATTAATAATACAATAAGAAATGGTGTCAAAACCACTATAAAATGGAATCAAGAGACCAAGAGCAGTAGCAGAAAAAGTATTTAAACACCTAAAGAAGACTGATCTATCACTCGGGCCTCACTACAGAATGACAGATAAACATCTTGTGAACTTGACGAGACAATAAAGCTTCATTTGCGAAAGGTATCACTTATAACAGGTATAACAAACTTAAAAATAAAAGTAAAAATGTATGCAAGGCAAGAAAGAAGTTATGGATATCTGAGGTCGAAAGAAAAAAAGGTCTTCATTGTAACAAAGATCGCAAAACATTGAGAATATAAACAATGGTCAAAAGTTATCTGGTCAGATGAAGGTAATTATTAGCTACGTAAGAAAGCCTTTGACATTGTGTAAAATTATTTTAAAATGTATTTTTTGTAACAATGATTCACTTATGGGCATACATTTGAAGGGAACGAATTGGAAATATATTTTTCCATGATTGTGAGCTACCAACTTTGAAGCATAAAGCTGGTTGTATCATGGTGTTGCATGTTGTCATGGGTTTTAGAGCGATCTATCCAGAAATGCCACCCCACAACCCCGAGAAACTAATTATATTTCAGCAGGACTTTGCCTCATGCCATATAGCCATAGAGGATCATCCCTATGGAGTGGCCATCACAGAGAATAAAAACCAATAAAGCATTTTTGAGGAGTCTTTGGCAAAGCCATAAAAAGTAGCACGATTATAAATGAAACAGAAATTAAAGCTGTGTGGGGAGAAAGAGTGTCAGAAATTTGTGAACATTCAACGAAATCTATGCCACGAAAAATTTATGGATCTAAAGGAAGCAAAAGAGGTCCAACTAAGTATTAAATTAATTAAAATAAATAAATAAATATAATAAAAAAAATTTTCCCAAATGTCTAACTATATTATTGAAAAATTCCATCAAGTGCTTTATACTTTTGACCAAGGGTGAATATAATTGATTAAATTTAGTTAAAATAAAATTTTAAAGATTTAGCCAAAGCGTTACGAACTTTCCATTTGACCTATTATATATTATAAATATATATATATATATATATATATATATATATATATATATATATATATATATATATATATATATATATATATATATATGTATATATATATATATATATATATATATATATATATATATATATATATATATATATATATATGTGTGTGTGAAGTTGGGCGATATATTTTCATCGTAGCAAGTTTTATTAAAAGCGATGACTAATTTTGCATTTGTTATTTTTTTTATCACATCTTTCGATTTGTCGTATATTTGCCTTTATGTCGGAGTTAAGGCCGTGGATAAGTTCTCCGAAATTGACTAAAACTTGATTTTATAGTTAAAGGAAGGAGTACGAGAATATTTCTTTAGCAAAACACTTTATTTATCTGACGCGTTTCGATACCCTCGTATCATCTTCAGAGATAAAATAAAATTACAAATAAAAAGAATAGAAAATTGTTTTATATATCACTGAATAAACATAATTATATACAGACAAAGATATCAGCAAGTCAGAACGCACCAACAAACTTGTGAGCATGTTATGACAAGGTCGAAAGGGTAGGCTTAGTAACGAAGGACAAATTCGTGGTCACCTTCATAGGGGGAGATTTAGCATCTCTCGTAGTTTGGTTCCTAATTCTACTGATTGGCAGTATTCTGTTAGAATTATATTGAATGTTAAGCTTGGGTTATTTTTCTTCTACATGGATGGCTTCTAGAAAAAGTAGCTGTCAACGATCTGGTGCAAAGTCAATATTTTGGGTGTTTTCTTTTAATATTTTTCTGTTGAGAATAGTTCCATGGTTTTGACTTGTGTAGTTTTGGGGGGCGCCGTTTCTTAGGTGGTATTTCATTCACCTTGATAGTCTAGTATCCGTCATTCCAATATATGAGTAGGGGCGGAAGTGACTGTCTCATAGGTTGAATTTATACTCATATATCAGATGGGTATATATGTAGGCTTTATAGATCGGTTAATAATTTCCTTAATTACCCTTTCGTCTGTTCGATACGTCGTGTTCATCATAGTCTTGTAGAAGAGTTTTATGTTATTTTCTTATGTTATTGTTTCCGTTGCTATGTTGTGGTTTGAAATAAAATTTATCCATTTTCTTCTTGGTGTCTGCCTGTAAATGAGGTGACCAGCCTTAGCAACTAAGAACGGCCAAGGGAAAGAGCGTCCTGGAAAGAGAAGAATCGAAGAGAGTTTCTTTGAAAAGAGCTAGATCGGCTGAATTCAGATATTTTGTGGCAAGGAGATCATTGGAGGTCAACGTATGCCTTGGGGCGAGATCGAAATTATGGAGATGGTAGAACCGCTGTCAATTAGGAAGATGGCTTCCGTGTCTGGGTCCCTGATGGAGCCTGCATTGACTCCACAATGATTGCGGTGGTAAACTGATGGAGTTCATAAGAAGAAAGTGTTTCTCTGGTGTTGCTAGTGGCGCGTCTGGAGCGTACCGAAGATTTGGCGTGGAAAGTAGAATGACAACTCTAACGAAGTGTGGTTACCTTTTGTATTTCATTGTAAAATACGATTATCTTCTCCCGTAGATTTATAGACTGCTGAACGGATAGTTTGGGTGAATTTTCAGGATGCGGCACAGTGATGAGACTAGTAGCTACTGAAGATTCTGAGACTTCATCAGGAGGCTATTGAGTGTGCTCCTCCAGCAAAGAAAGGATAATGGACATAGAGTCCCCTCTGGAGGAAGCAGAAGATAGTCCTTGGCTTCCTTCCACATGGAAGCTACAGTGACCAGCAGCGATGGGACTGATATTTGAACTTCTTCTGGTGATACTAGCGGCGGTTAGTTGAATTACTCCCAGGACCTCCCGTCGTGGAAGAGCCAGACAGAACCGAGAGCAGAGAGCTTGACCGGAAACCAGGACTCTTATCTCGGAACGAAGTTTTACCCCGCAGCTCATTTGCCAGATTCCAGGACTGCCTCAATGAATTTTTACATCTTGTGTTCTAGCGATGGGCAGATGGTCATGGGCGACGGTAGATCTGCCTGAACCATGGTAAGTCGGACCCTTGTATGCGGCAACGGGAACTAGCTCCTGGTCACCTAACGCATCCTAAGCGACTGGATCGGTAGTTTTTCCCAATGTGTCGATGGATTGAACTCATTCTAGTCAATCTAGTATGTAGCAAGTGAATCAGGACACGATGGAGGAATGCTTTTCTCAACTGTGCCGCAAAGAAGTGGGCACACTCGGCTTCTCGGAGCTGCAGAAGGAGAGTTGTGGGCTTCTTTCCCACTAGATTGATTTTCTTGGTGAGGTTCTGCCACCGGTGCTGATCAGAAGACACGTGGTGCCGCATAACGATGGCATTTAGTGTCTCGTAAGTATTTTGGTATGCTGGAAAACTGAATAATGAGTCGGCTACTTCTATGAGATATAGTAGCAGATGGAAAATGGCCAGCCGAATTTTTTTCTCTGTGACGAGACATTTCGTTCATCAAATGACAACAAACAGAGATGGACCACCAGAGTTTCAGCCTACCTGGCAAATATTGATGACCTTGAATAGCTGAAACAATTGCCTTGACCATGATAACGGGTTGTTGGTTGTTTTGTGGAGCACTAGTGGTAGCGACGGAGATGTGTGAATGACAATCTATTTCTCTTTCCAGAGCGCCAGAATAAATAGGACACTAACGGTATAAAGTTGCCAGGGGTTGCTACTATAGGGTTGCCAGCGGCCGTTGGCTGTGCCATTTCCCTTCTACTCCAATTTACTTTATTTTTAATAAATCTAAGGATCCTCTGCAATGTTCGGGGTGGAACTTTCAGGGACGACACGAAAAATGAATACTTGCATTTACGAGGGGTGGTTAATAAGTTTTTCAATTCGGATATAAGGAAACGAGATATGAGGAAAAGTGTTTTATTATTTTTCAATATAACTACTCTCAACTTCAATGCACTTGCGACACTTCGAATTCCCGACAACCAGAAATCTCCCCACTGCTGTTCAATCCACTCCTGGACGGCGAGCTGGACATCTTCATAGTCCCCAAAGCGGCGTCCGCGCAGTGCAGCCTTGAGCTGGCGGAATAAAAAGTAGTCGTTAGGGGCCAGATCTGGACTGGAGAGGGGGATCGTTGCACTCCTCGAATCCGCACTTGCGCAGGGCAGCTTGTGCAACTCTGGCCTTGTGGACAGGGGCATTGTCGGGGAGGAGCAGGACACCGCATGTCAACTTTCCGCGCCGCTTGTGACGGATGCACTCCTTCAACCCAGCCAGTTTTTTCGGCGTAATATTGGCCTTTGATGTTCCTTCTACGAGGCGCCTAGTCCACCATCAACACTTCCTCAGAATCCCAGAAGATGGTGGCCATGATCTTCACGGCTGAGGGATGGGTCCGGAACTTGATGGTGGTCGGAGAGCCCCTGTGCTTCCAGGCCTTGCTTTCGAGCTTGGTATCGGGATTCCAGTAATGGACCCACGTTTCATCACCTGTCACTATGCGTGACTCGAATCCGGCCTTGTCTTGGTTGTACAGGAGCAGCATCTCCTCCAATCTTTGACGACGTTGAAGTCGATCATATGGCGTGAGGTTTCGTGAGGTTTCGTGAGACCCAACGGGCAGAGACCTTGGCCATGGCCAACTTGTCATGGATGATGTTGATAACACTTCCATGTGATATTCCAAGTTATCGCGCGATTTCTTCCCGCTTCACCCGTCGATTTTCGAGGGTGATCTTCTCCACACTTGCCACATTTTCCTAGTTGGTCACGCCTGACGGGCGTCCTGGTCGGGAGTCATCTTCAAGGGACTCACGACCATGGCGGAACTTCCTATTCCAGTGAGCAATGGTTGCATAGACAGGGTCGGTGTCGGTGTACACTGCAACCATGCGTTCATGGATCTGTTTTGTATTCTTACCTTCCTTGGTCAAAAATTTGATCACTGCGCAGTGCTCAACTTCTCCATTGTTGAAAAATTTGTGAGTGACTATCTGCGATCAGCTACTGCTTCTAAAATAGACGAGGCAGGAGCGTGCGGCTTCAGGTCCAGACTTGTCATAACTTGTCCTAACACCTCCACAAATAGCCATCTCCCTTTCTCTGTTTTGCCCTGTGTTTTATTGCAACATTTTTCGCATGCATTTTGCGTCTCGTGTGTTTCATTGCCAAAATCAAACCTGATTTGAAAACACTTTTGTGTTCCTCAAGCCTTTCATCCTAAAAGATAATGACGTACCGCTTTCGTATTAAGCTGGTTTACTAATACACGTAAAATACGATAATTGTCCAATATCCCAAAAAGCCTCAATTCTTCTCAAGAGGAGTAAATAGAAAATCCTTGTTAGATGTTTATATTTGAGATATTAAGAAACGTATTGGAAAGAGAAAAATCGACTTTTTTTCTGATTCTTTTTTGGTATAAAATAATTTATTTAGCCAAACTACATGATCTACTCATATAAATGCTAGTTGTGAAAATGTTATGGATAGGAGAACGTATCTCCTCCTTTCTATTAAAATTGTTTAACCTTACCTAAAACGAGGCAAAACATATCCAAACAGACTGGTTTTCTCTGTTTGATTTCACACTGACATTGCATAAAGTCATCGGAATGCAGTTGATTGTTGTCCATATATGATGATCAAATTGGATTTTTATCCGTGTGTGAGTCAGGTCGCGAGCGACTCTACCTCTCAATATGTGGGTCGGTCGCTCTCCGTTTTGCTTTTTTTTAATAACATTGTAACTATTCAGCCGATTATAACGAAATTTGAAACCCTTATGTTGTTTTACATTCTATTTCAAATGGTATAATTTTCAAAGTCTTCCCGAGGGTAGCCTGGAAATTATTTTGTTTTAACAATAACATCATAACTTTTCGGCCGATACTTTTTAGACTAGAGTAGGCTTGGCTATACTCTGCTAGACAAGCCTGGAAAAAGCTATACTAGGCTAGGCTATTATAGGTTAGGCTATAGTATGCTATAATGTACAAGTATAAGATCTACTATGCTAATTTAGGCTATAATAAGCTATGCTGGGATAGCATATAGTATGTTAGGCTAGACAATAATAAGCTATTCTTGACTAGGGTATAATAATATAGTATGGGCTATACATGTCTAGGATAGTTAATGCTAGGCTAGATTATGCTATTCTAGGCTAAGCTATACAAGGCTAAACAGAGTATTAAAGGCTATACTAGGTTAGGCAGAGCATGAAAGGCTATACTAGGCTAGGCTACGCTATGGTATGCTAGGTTAGGCTATGATATACTAAGCTATGATACATTAGGCTAGTCTTCGCTATACCAGGCTAGGATAAGCGATGATTTGCTAAGGTAGGCTCGGCTATATTATGCATGGTATGCAAGCCTAGGCTAAGATCTAATAGTCTAGGCTAGGCAATTCTATCATATACTATGCTATACTAACTGGGCTAGGGTAGGGTAAATTAGGCTATGATATACTATAGTAGGATATGCTAGTCTAGGCTAGAATATGCTAACTAGGTTAGGATAGGATAGAATATACTAGGCTAGGCTCCAGTGAACTAAGCTAAGTTAGGCTATACTAGACTAAGGTAAGCTAAGTTAGGGTAAACTAGGGTTTTAATATACAATCGTAGGCTGCGCTAAGCTAGGCTAGGTTATACTCTGCTAGGCAGGCTAGGCTATACTTTGATAATCTAGACTCAGGTATACTATACTAAGCTAGGTTATTCTAATATATACTATGCTAGGCTATATATGCAAGTTTATACTAGGCTAGGCTTAGGTATACTTGGCTACTCTTGGGTATACTATGCTATTTTAGGCCATTCTATGCTATGCTATACGAGGCTTGGATATACAAGGGTATGATATGCTATAAAAGGCTATGCTGGGCTATACTACGCTAGACTAAGGTAGATTATAGTGTACTATGCTAAGCTAGCATAGCCTAGGGTAGGCTAGGTTAGACTATGGTTGGGTGTGCTATGCCAAGATATACTGTCGTGGTTTACGGCCGAGTGCGTATATACGTCTGATTCATACATGAGTAAATACGTTCCAGTTTTCTCTAAGAGTGCTCTAATTTAATTCTTTAACCAGGGACATTTAGTACTATGATGTATATATATTTCCAGTTCTGCGTTCGAGGATTGAATTAAACAACTCGGACAAAATATATACTTTTAATTACATAAAAGAATTAAATATTGAATCTTTAAATACACTTTCGCAGGGAATGGGAAATAACAAAAATGAATAAACTTTGGATTCGTTTTACCTTTACTTCAGAGTGTGCCGGTAGTTGGGTGGCCTTGAAAGTGAGTCTCCTCGCTGAGGTGATTTGGTGCGAATTGGCCTGGAGAATGCCTCGCTGAGACGAGGAGGGTTGGGAAAACAGCTGATGCTTCTCATCGGTGGTAGAGGCGCGTGGTGAGGCTTATCTCGACTTGAAGATGTAAGTGAGGGAATCTTGGATGAATGGAAGTTATCCTGATCCCTGTGTTACCAACTCTGGCTTCTCGATGATGAGACTTAACCAAGATGTGAATCTTTTCCCGAATGGATGATCACTTTGGTCTTCTTCAATGTTGAGGGGTACCTCTGTTTTTTTCAGAAAACTGAGATACGGATTTTCTCTGGACGAGAATGGTATGAGAGTTGATCTCGATAGCACTGGTTTTATCTTCTAAGCGACCAAAAGAACAGCCTCGGGAGGGTAAGTCCCGCTCGGTTCCAACTATCTTCTTTATTTCCTGTTTGCCTCAGGGACTCGTCTTCTTCTCTCAATTGCTGCGTGGATTCCTCCTTAATTTTTTTAAGATCGAACTATATATACGTCGATTATCCCCTGGGAAGAGGGGAGATGAGGGGGTTTAGGAGGGGTGAACCCTCACTAGCCCACAGTTAAGCCTCTCTCCTAGGGCATAAATTTTCAACGCTATGACACTTCGCCCCTTCAGGTTTACGTACGGGGAAGGTGAGATTTAGTCTATTTGGCGAAAATAGACATAAACAATCGGACTGGGCAGTGAGTCTGTTCATAGATTTTATGCCGAGGAAGCCTTTGGCAGCAAGATTTCCATTATAAAGGCTCTCACACCTTCTTATGTTTATATTGAATCTTTCTTTGCGATCGACTTCGAAGGATCTTGGGGCAGCGGGGAAAGGGGGACGGGGAGTCTTGACTAATATGGAACGTAACGGTTGACGCTATGTAAACAAACTAGCGTCTACTTGGCCTCGTTATATTCATTCCTCCACATATACCATGATAGAATAGTATGCTAAGCTAGGCAATACTATGCTAGCCTAGTTTATACTATGTTAGGTTAGGTTATATTATGCTAAGCTAAGACTAGTCTATGCTATGCGAGGTTAGGCTATGCTATACTATACTATTCTAGGCTACGCTATACTTTGATAAGTTATACTATGCTATGGTATGGTAAGCTTTACTATCCTATATATGCTCAGCTGTACTAGGCTATTCTTTGTCAAGCTAGGCTTTACTATGGTTTCTAGACTAAGATAGGCCATAATATATATTCTGTGCTAGGCTAGGCTAGATTAGTCTTGGGTAAGTCATACTATGCCAGGTTAAGCTATATTATGTATGGCTAGGCTATACTATGCTAGCTATGATAAGTTCTACTATTATAGGAAATCATTAGGCTAGACTTGGTTGCACTAAGCTAGGCTAGGCTAGACTATGCTATTTGATGTTAGGCTAGGCTATACTATGGTAGGCTATGCTATGACATAATCTACTCTGTTATACCATGCTATGATATACTATGCCTGGCTAGTCTAGGCAGGATTTACTATGTTAGGCAAAATAGGCTAGTCTATACTATGCTAGCCTTTATTATGCGAGGTGAGGTAATACTATGGTAGGCTATCCTACGGTAAGCTAGATTTTGCTAGGCTACTTACTATTCGAGACTATACTAGGCTATGCTATAAAATGTTATACTATTCTAGACAATACTAGACTATACTAGGATATGCTAGACTAGGCTATACTATCCTAGGCGATACTATACTGCATATCCTATACTATATTATACTCTACTATACTATTTTTTTCTGTTATGCTATACTATACCCTATTATGCTATAATATACTATGCCATGTTATACTATAATATAATATGATAAACACCACTATGCAATAATTGCATAGTCTAGAATAGTACCAATAGTATACTATGGTTACTATTCTAGACTATGCAATTAGGGTGTGACCATTTTTTCGCCTTTCCAATTCCATAAATGAGGTATGACAAAAAGTTAAGGCACGCTATTTTAATTACAAAAATATATATTTCAGTATAATTTAGTTTTACTTTTTAATAAGCTTTTAGAAAGTTGTGACTCTTTAGTCGCGGACGACTCTACATCTCACTATGTCGGTCGGTTCACGTTTTGCTGATTTTTTTTTAATAACATTGTAACAATTCAGCCAATTCTCACGAAATTTGAAACCGTTATGTTGTTTTACATTCTCTTTCGAATGATATAATTGGCAAAGTTCTCCCATGTTAGTCCGAGAATTATATTGTTTTAGGAATAACATCATAACTATTCGGCCTATTCTAACGAAATTTTAACCCATTATGTTGTTTTACCTTCTCTTTCGAATGATTTAATTAGTAAGGTCCTCCTATGATTATCCGGGGAATTATTTTTTTAGGGTAATAACATCATAACTATTCTGCTGATTCTAACGAAATTTGAAACCCTTATATTGTTTTACATTCTCTTTGAAATGATATAATGCCAAGGTCCTCCCAAAGTTAGCCAGAATTAGTATTTTTTTGGTAATAACATCATTACCTTTCGGTCGATTCTAACGAAATTTGAAACCCTTAAGACATTTACATTTTTTCGAATGATAGAATTGCCAAGGTGTTTCCAAAGTTACTCCGGGAATTAGTGAAAGTTTTCAAAGTCGTAAGGACATAAATCAGAATAAGTGAGTGCACGCGACTTTTTGGTGAGCAGACCTTGCTGAAATATTGTAATACTTAGGTTGGCCAATACTTTCGGTGTCCAATAAAGTTAGGGATAAATGAAAACAGTTTAAAAATAATAGTTTATTTTATAAAATAATTTTAATTGGCTTCAGAGATTTTTTAGTACAAAATAAAAATTTATCTAGCTCTATCTGACTAACTTATCAAGATTTAAGGTCAAAAAACTGTGTTAGTCTTTCTTCGAATGCGTCCTTATAAAATGATCTTTCGAATGCGATTGCATAAAGACATAAAAAGTGAAGTATACGTTGTACAACTGCGACCGAGGTTGAAAGTAAAGTTATTCGAAAGACTCAGCACTGTTCAACCACAAAGACAATGCACGACCATACATCGCACCTGTATGGTGCAAGCTACGCTGAATAGTCTAGGTTTAAAGCTATTGACTCTATCGCCACCCTTTTCCACATGTCTCTTTCGGATTGAAGCTTCTTTTTGTCTTTATACATCAGATTCGCAATGAAAATTCTTTGATAAGGACGAGATTTGCGAGATTTTAACACTTTTTGCGTTAAAGCCTAAGAAGTTTTATTCTAAAAACATGAGCTTATATTTTGCCTTAAAAACTAGAAAACGAATGAAAACTATTTTAGAAAATAAACTTTACAGTTTTTTTTAACCTAGAAACTTGACATTCAATAATATGATGATAGAGTTGTGCATGGCGCTATTCAAGGCCAAGGTCCTTCAAAGAGAGCCAGTTTAACAACTAAGGAATGGATTGAGAAAATAGGTGCGCCTCACTAGTATCTCGGGGGGTGGGGGAAGTGTACACAAGCAAGGGGTTCATACCAACTTTTAAGAGCGACAAGCTGCTAAACAATTCAAAACAACTAACTAAGATCATAAGCGAGCTGCCAGAAGAAACAATCCCCTCTCCGCGTTTGCACAACATTCAATAACAAGGAAACAGTAAAAATTTCCATCACAGAAGCTTAGATGTGCCTTTGTTGCGTGTTGTGAAACCATCTTCATGAATCCGGGGCAATTAAAAACAAAATATATAGGATTAAAAGTACTAATCCTAACTACTTTTATGCATATAGCAGAAATCTTACATAGAGACGCAAACATAAAATAAATGCCAAGGCTCAGGAAATAGCTCCCTACTAGGGCCATCTCTAGCATGATCGATTGCAGCAATGCAACTTGGAATTATGTACACATTAGCTGTCCACAGTTGGGTACGAAGAGATCTGGCTACCACCTGTCATAAATGCCCCATTGGTTTAGTGCCTGGTGAACATATTGCATACACCATTCTTCATAACACTCCAGGATGCTCTTGGAACCAATTCTGCGCACTTTGATATGGTACAATATCCTGCTGGAATATTCCATCTTTATTAAGGTAGATAAGTCAATGAATTGATTCAAATGGGCACCAAGCAATGGAACCTATTGGAAACCGGTCAATGAATTGATTCAAATGGGCACCAAGCAATGGAACGTAGTGGAAACCGGTCAATTACGTGTTTAGGGGAACCAGCAGATCCAACCCATCCCACGTTAAGACATCTCAACCAGTACTAAACCACTACCGGTCTGAATAGAGCCTTGTTGACTACTGGGTTCCATGGCTTTATGAGATCTGCGACACACTCAAACTCCACCGACAGCCCGAATTATCTGTAACTGTGACTTATCAGACGAGTTCAAATCTTGCCAGTCATCTAGGGTCTAATTAGCGGACTCAGTAGTCCATGTGTGGCGGGGTCCGTTATCGTCGTGTTAACATAGGACTTTTGTGGCTCTTTGGCTCCGAAACCCCATGAAAAGTAAAGAATCTTCCACTGAACAGATTGATCTGCGTCTGGTACCCACTCCATTGAATATGAATACAATTTGAGCCAGTGTTGCTTGTCTGGTATCATGGACAAACATAGCCAGACGCCGCTAGTCATCCTCATTAAGCATTCGTGATCGGCCATTGCGCTTTCCACCCGGCCAATCCATGAGGTAATTTATCCCGGCGCATACGTGACATCGTAGAGCGAGGGATGATAAATGCCGCGCAGTTTAAAAAAAAGACTGTCTCATCCGTCTGCAACCTTTAGCATGTCCTCCTCGAATTCCGATAATTATTCAAGTCACTATGTCATGAGCAGCCTAGGATGCGTTTACACCAAACTACGAGGTATCAGATAACAATTTATACAGGTTTGGGAATGTCCGTGAAGTGGTGGTACGGTGGTGTTGCCCATCATTAGCTTGGGGTTTGCTAGTGTTCTTAAGGCTTTGACTTTCTTTGTGATATTATTATGTTTTTTTTATATATTTGTGCACAAAACGTCACGTCTATTAAGCGTGTTTACCAGGGATGTAGTTCTTGCCCTGTCAATAATGTTCTTGGGTCTCATCTATTTGATTTTCGTTTTTTTTCTATGAATAATGTTAGTGTTGATTTAATTATTTTGTTATGAAGATTGTCATTCATTCTTATATAAGCCATTGTTCTACAGTGTCGAGCTATGACAGTAGATTATATCAATAGCATATTATATCAATGGAAAAGGGCCAATAACTTAAAGGCGAACCGACAAGGGACGGAACGCAACGAGTTTCGAAGCGCCGAACAGCGAGAAAGAGTGCAATGAGGTCAGGCAAAATTTGGGCAATGGCAAAGCTTAAGGTTATTTAAAGAGGCATGTACAAAAATATAATTTTATTCACATAAAATAAGAGAATAAATAGGCAAAATTAGATTGGTAAATGAGGGGGGAATTGAAGAGTTATGCGTCAGACTCTGAAGTTAAAAATTAATGTATTACAGAAGGAGACTATTCAAATGGGGAGGATTGACTTAATTGGGTTGCTGAAGGGGAAGAGGGGTTGGCTTATGGAGGATTCCGGGTGAGCCGTCAGGGTAAGGCTTCATGGATGTCTTCCACAGGCGAAGAACGTGATGGCGAGGGCGCTCGCAGCTTCTGAGCGGGAAGTTAACGTGATGATGGTTCTCCAAAAAGGGGGGAGTGGTAACGTCCTTCCCAGGGGAGAGTATTTCGGCCACCCGAAAACGAAGGGTGAACGAGGAGTGCTTTGACAGGAGTTGATGATTGGAGTCGGAAAAATCAATCGGTGGCGATCGTCAAATGGAATTACCTCAATAGCTGGGGCTAATTCCAACACACAAAAAGTTCAGCCGTCACTTTGCTTTGTTGTTAGCACCTGACTTGGAACTAGGGGAATCATTCTTGGGTCCGGGCGAGACTTCTCAAATCTGTGTCTCCCACATGAAAGACGAGCCCTATATATATCCGAGCCTCCCCGGCGGGGGTGGGGGAAACAGCGCTACTCTCGAATGGTCTCGAATCTTCACGCCGAGGCGATTCTAACCCACGTAAAGGTGATCCGTGGTGGACGTGGTTCGAGGCTACCGCTTGTGGATGGGGGGGGGAGGCTTACTAATTTAAACCTAACTAAATTCTAGAATCTTCTCCAGCGCATGGACTTCACTTCCGTGCTAGAAAAGAAATTCCAAGTGGAATTCCCCCACATACAGTATCTATGTATCGTTGTAGTATTGTGTATGCCATATTAAGTTCGGAGTTTGTGCTATTCTCAGAATATCTTTTGCGTATGTTTGTTTGGATATTTGGGAATATCATGGTAGAAAGTCGAGTGTGAATAAGTTGAAAAGTGTATGGGAGGTATGTGTCCTTGTAAAGTCGAGTGTGAATAAGTTGAAAAGTGTGGGGAAGATATGGGTCCTTGGGCGACGCCGTGTTAGTACTCGTGAGTATTTCTTTCGAGTAAAATTTCTCCTTGTCAGCCAAAGAGTGAGTTTGTTAGCCAAATTTTGTCGATGTTAGTGAGGTTGGCATTGGAAGTTTGCTTTCAAACGAGTTGGTTGATGCCGTCTAGAATGTGCTGCATAAGATTTTTATGTTGCGTGGGATAAAGTGATCTATTCTGAAGCTGTGTTGTGATGGTAAGCTTTTGCCTGGAATACTTCTTTTGTGTATGTTTTTCAAAGGCTTAGAGTATTGTGGACAGTAGTGAGATAGATTGATATGAACTGATCTTTCGGGATCTCGGCTAATTAAGGAGTGGTATTATGTGTCTTCTGTTTTTCGAGGTAAGGGAATTCTATTGTTGATCTTTGACTGGTTGAATATGTCTGTGATGGCTGATTGTTCTGCTACCTAGGTAGGTTGATGTTTGAATTGATGTCATGGTGAATGGAAAAGTTTGTTTTGGAATTATTTATATGGATTTAGGTCTCCTAATAGTTATCTAAGTGTTAGATGGAAGATCTTTGAATAGTATTGCATAAATATGGTGTAGTGTAGTTTTGGTAAAGCTCTTTTGGAGTTGTGACTTATCATTGATTTATGACTGGGAGCACATAAAAATAGGTATATGAATAGCAAACAAAATAACATCCTTATTTGTATGTTGTTTTCTGAGCTACCGTTTCTTAACTCAATTTTCACATACCTTACTTCATTTAGCTAGTTTTTATATTTGGCCTGCAAACCATCACTGATTAGTGCCCAAAAGACCATATTACCTCAGGACCATCCCCTTTCTCTACCAAAACCGGCCCCTCTTCCCTTTGGGTTCACGAATGATCATCATCCTTATCTGGGAGAGCATTTTCTTCGTGCGTGGTATCTGGTCCACGTTAGATACCTAATCTGCAGTCGATTTCATTAATCTTATCGTAAATTTCAGTTAAATCGCACTATCCGCCCTGACCTACGCTCAAGGTAAAATTTTTGACTGAAATTGGGGGAAAAAGTGAAAACATGAACCCACTCCATACGCTTTCCACCTTAAGATCAATATATTTTGGATTTATCACCTTTCTAGTTACCCCGTAATCTTAGCTGATCCCTCAGTTAGTGATCCCGTCCGCGGCGAAAACCCGGTCCCGACGGGAAGATGTCTCTGTTGCTTTCCCTTTCGCGGACCTCAGACCTCCATAATTATTGTTCCCCAAGCAGCTGGGGGCATTATGGTCCGCCCAGATGGGAGAGAAGCATGACTGTTTCCAGACAAGGATACCAGAGACAAGACGCAAAATCTTCACGCGAGGAAGACGAACTCGAATCCCATCTGATTTTCTCCATGATGCAAATTTCCCAGAGAATTTTCAACCAGAATGGACGAGCAAATTTTCTCTCCCAAGCTACCTCGATCATATCGACTCTCTCCATTCTTCCGAGCCACTTTGATTATGGTGGCAAATGCCCGAGTGCGTAACTTTCCTGCACGAGTAATTTAAATTCCCAGTTACGTTTACCTCGGGTGCTCAGTATAGAGTTCAATGCATTAATTTAATTCTAGTCCAAATAAACCTAATTTAACTAATAACTATTTTCATATGAAAATGCTAAATCATTTGGAATCAGTGAAAGTGATTAATAAGTCAATTCCAATGATAACTCATGGGCGCCAACAAATTATTTTAGCGTTTTTCATCCAGTTTTCCATCCATTTATGTACTCTGCCCCTTATTCCGTGCGCCTTTAGCTTTATCTAGCCTTTTAGGTGGGTCGGGGAGAAAAGCGTTTTAGAAATCTATTTTCGTCAAACGCTGTGATTATTTCATGAAAAATTAAGCAAATTGTGTAAGCATGAGGAACTGCTTCTAAACCCCTCCTAAGAATCATTTATTGGGTTATTTACTCTCATTTATTCCACAATCCTATTTCTAAAAATAAACTTCAAGAGTTTACAAATGACTAGTGTGCCTATATCTTTTTAAAAATTGAGCTTACACTTATCTCATGGAACTCCTAGGGAAATATTCTCTCGCCAATAGATTTTTTTTAAATTTCACAAAACGCATTTAAAATTAACTTCATAATTGCTTCAGATGGATCGGATAAATTTTATCGGGGACCGGCGCTTTTGAACATTTTATTTAATAAAAAACTAAATTCACTTTGGGTTATGTCAATACTTGAAAGACTTATCTTCATCAAAATTTATTATGTTTTGTATTGTAGGTAAGTTATTGTATTATCGAACGTAAAAGATTTATAAAATGTTCATTTATTGCCTTAAGCAAGTGGTCCGGATCTTTTCTAAGGCCACCTTAGGCATCTTGAAGTACCCGATGCACGTTTAAATTGGAATAAGGTTTTGACACCAAAGATAGATCAACTTCTTAGGTTGCCTTTGTCTGTTTTTATTATTTTTGCATTTAAGAAGATAAGGATAACAAAGGTATCGATTTCGATTTTCTATATTTTTCCTTGTTATATAAGTTTCATAAATCGGTTAAGTTTTATATTAACTTGGTCCCTTTGAGTTTCACTATTTATTCTCAGTCCTAAGTTTATCAATTAGAATCTCTAGGTGATACACCCTTATATCATCCTATCATAATTTCCACTCAACTTAAATTTATTACCACTATGCGCAGCGTCACAGTAGATAGCTGACTAAGTGCTGACAACACACAAGAAACAACAAACAATGCTGATACAAAAATTGACTCAGAGAACTTGCATGAACCATTTGCGGGTAATCGCATAAATCTATCTTACATACACACATGCACTATATCTTTTACTTACTCATCCATGCATCTCCAGTCTGAGCACCAAATTTTGTATTAACTCACCTTCACTTTTTTCTATGAGAAATTTTGTATCCACTATTTGTAGAAATGCAGAATTCAAGATAATTTGTATATAAATATCATGTGAATGTAAATGTACTCCATTAACATAGTAAGCATTAATAAATATTAGAGAAATCTATAGCTATAAGAGGCACGATTTGTTCGTGCGGCCACAACGTTGTTCGCTTATACCTAACGGTCATTCAGGCGTGCGCGTAAACTGACGGGTGCGCGAGTCAAATGCTTACTCATATGATATTATATGATAGTGAGAGTGCGCAACTCTCCTGAATCTGCCTTCACCCGACGAATAATAATATTAATAATGATCAAGTAAAGATATTTTTATGCTACAATATAAAACTCTCAAACAGTATGCATCTGTATTTATTTGCGACAAGACTCTTTATCCCGGGTAGCGCCAAGTACCTATGCTAGTTATTATTAGGTGAATATAACATATAGATAAGTATATATGTGTGTATCGTATATTTATATATATATATACATATTTAATACATAGTAAGAAAGAGAGGAATTCAGTCCCCTAAACCATTGTTTATATTTAAATTCAGCGATATTTATGAGCAAGTCGTACGAGTAGACCACTATTGTTTACATTTCTTGTGAAGTAATGTACTGCCCTCCCCACCTGGTGAATAAGAAGCTCCCTTAGATTTCAAGCCCCCTCCCTAGGAAATATGTTTCCTTGTGCTGGTGTAGCCAACCCCTTCTTCCGCTCCCTCCATGTCGCTAAGAGATCCCCTCCAACTTATGTATACTCTCCTCCGTTTTAACAAACATACCTACGATTGTGTCCTACTTTATTTTACCCTCAGCGGCCTTTGACTCCTATCTTAAGAAAAAGGCTCATCTGTCGCCCTAGTCTGTCTTAATTGTATTTTTCATTTTAATGCTCTCCTGGCGCATGCGCAATAAAATAAGATAGGGAAAAGACACTCCTTTTGTAATCAAAATTTTAAAATTACTTTAGCTCTACCTACTTCGGGATTTGTCATATTTATACCTAGGACATTGTTGTTAATGGTAGCTTAGCTCAGAACTCTCCAAAGGGTGACTACTTATTAGTTTGATATTGGACCTTTTAAAAGCTGTAAAACCTTTTCAAAGTAGTTCCGCTAAAGTTATAATAAAACTTAAATAAAAAACTCTTGTTTGGTCCTTATCCATTGGTCAAAACTTTCTTGGGCAATGCATAGTTCCTACTACTTGACTGCCTGCCGTGACCACAATTAAGTCACGCTTTAAGAAGGCACCTTCGGGTGAGTCTTTTGTTCGTATCTCCAAGATCCGTTGCGCAAACTAATACTGAACCTCCAGGAATTTAGAAATTAACTATTAAATTACTGCCCCATTCCTACTGGCGACCAGGACTCCCACCAATTTAATTTGAACATAAGTAGGAGGAACTTGAGCACTCAGTTCTTGTGTTCATTGTTTGTTATTTGCCTAGGTTTCAATGATGCCAGTACAAAATTAAATGATTTACTATTTTCGCCTCTTTGAACGATCAACAATAAAGTCAGGCATGGATAATAATTGGATTTGAATAAATCTTTGTTTCATAATGGGAATAAGCGTTTTCTTAAAGTACCCTAAGAAATTTTTTCTAGGAACTCTAATTTTAAACAAATACCTAATAAAGGCTACTATAAATAGTTTCCAGAATTAATGAAAATGATTACTGGATGGAAGAAATATTAAGGGGTTGTGAATTACCGAAAGCTCTCTAAACGTTCCAACATTCCACTTTTAGTGTAGTTACGGTTCGATTTATTGTATGAATTTAAGAAAAATCAACTATTGAACTAACAATTAAGCGCTTCGGGAAAAAAATAAACAAGTAATATGAGAAAATAAATATTAAGAATAAATTCTATCCATGAAGTCATTAAATGGTACAAATGTTACATGGTTAATCTCACTGCAGTGAAGTGAGTTCAACCGAGCAATTAATTATCTTACAGATAATATGAGTCAATCAATGATTGCTACTGACGGATTTATTATTTACATTTTATTTAAATATTAAAATCGTTGTTTAAGATCTTTTCGAACTTAGTTTAATCCCAAGTTATAAAAAAGACATTAAGCGATTATAAGATATTCTTTGAACTGAACTTTTTTTCTAGAAAACTCTAAAGGTAATGTTGTGGAGGAAATTTCCTGAGGGCTTATACCTATCTTACATTCTTATTTTGCAGATTTCTGCTTCGAGGGAAGGATTCGTTCGTCTTAACAACCTGAGCATGGAAGCATCAGGACCCTATCGTTGTGAGGTGATTACTGAAGCTCCACACTTTCATACCAAATTTGGACAAGGAAACTTGACCGTAATCGGTAGGTTATAATGTCATGGATCGATCCTTTGTACAGAAGATCCTTTTGTTTCAATTATTACATAGTTTTAAACAGCGACTCAAACCGTACATGTCAATTGGAGGTCATGTATGTGCGGCTAACACCACACTCTGATTTTTAAAAATATGCAGAAGGAGTAGTCAATAAAGAAAGTGGGAAAGAAACCCTAAGGGTAAAAGAAGGGATAAAACAGAAACTAGTAGTAAAAAGATACCAGAAAAAAATAGCAAATTACACTAAGGAAAAAAACAATATATTTGTAAGAAAGAACACAATTGATTCTGGAGAAAACGTACATGAATACATAAATATGAACGCATTTTTGATTGATGAACACATCTTCCAGGCGCAGACATAAATCTTAAAAAGCTCGATGAACTTATTTCATCTCTTCATTCGCAATTCCCTATCTCACTAATCCAAACATCTTCCAAATAAAACTTATTTCTCTCGTTCTCTGCTCCACTCCTAAAAATAACTTTAAAAATATGAAAATGGACTTAGTTTATATGCTCTCTTTGCTAAATTCAAACACAATTCATATAATACGAAGATTTGTTTGTTTTTTTCCCCCTCGTAAACTTTTCAAGTAGGGGAATTTTTCTCTAGTGGGGCGCTTGGATTTTTAAAAGACAACAGTTCAAAATTAAAGGAATTTGAAATGTAACACGAAATGAAAACATTAATTATTTATTTATTTATTTTGTTGATGGATGTATTTAAATAAAATAAGTTTGTCTGAAATTTGCAATAACCAATAATATGAACGGATAGAGTCATGGCCCCTTCATGCACACAAGCTTATGATTCTTTCTCTTCTCGAGAACCAACGAGGAAGTTTAAATCAGAAGGTAGGGAAGAGAAGTTTGCGTACGTGGTGGAAAAGCGGCCCTTTGCAAGAATACCCATTAAAAAAAGGAGAGATTGAAAAGAAGATGACAAATATGGCTAAATAACATAAGTTCTAATGACGCTTATGTGACTCAAAACCTATGGTCGAGAAGAGAAACAATCACACACACACAATGATGGCTCTCTCTCCCTCCCACCAACCCCTCTCACCCCGCTCTCTTTCTCTCTTCCCCCTCCTCTCTCTATCTCCGCTTTCTCTACTCCCTTCTCTCTTCCTTCTATCTCACCCGTCTTTCTATCTCCCTTTCCCCCTCTCCTTACCCCTCTCTCTCTCTCCGCTTTCCCTACTCCCCTCTCTCTCCCCCTTCTATTTCATCCCTCTTTCTATCTCCCTCTCCCTCTCTCCTTACCCCTCTCTCTCTCCGCTTTCTCTACTCCCCTCCCTCTTCCCCTTCTATTTCACCCCTCTTTCTATCTCCCTCTCCCCCTCTCTCTCCCCCTCTTATCTCATTCCTATTTCTATCTCCTTCTTACATACACTTACATACACTGAAAAATAATAACACATTGCTTTAATGTAATGTGTGTAATCTTTTTTTCATACAAAATATATTACTAGTATAAGTGAAATTGTGTGCAAGTAATTAATGCAAATATTTACGCTTATAGCTTTGCCTGGATTGTTCAATATGTGAACAATTTTGCTTTATACTCCACCAGTAGTCAGCCAACATATTTACATCCAATCTTTCCTTGATACCGTTCATCCTTGACCTTAAAATCTTGGTTTCCCGAGAAGTTAGCTAGATGGCTGTGGAGAAAATGCAACCTGGTGCTCATGTTGCAACCGAGTGTTTTGTATCCCTCCGATAGTTTGAGGACAATTCAGATATAATTCTTCGGTCATGTATTTCCAAGAGGGCTTAGGACAAGGTTTTGAATGATAATCAAAGATTCCTTTCGAGTTGTGACATTTTCTCAAGGAAAAGTTCATCTATGATGACCAGCTGCATCTATGGACGAGCAAACACAGTGGTCTTGATATGTAGAGGTGGGAATATAGTTTTCTTTCTGTCAACAAGTGGCTCATGCAGAATGTTGGGATCACCAGCCTTCACGTCAGGTCTTGGAGGCCCATTGCTCTTCAATCAACGCTTCTCTCGAGCTTTGCTCTCCCACAGGCACAGAAAGCGAAAATATCCGCGTATGGGTAAGGTTCGAACCAAGCACACTGAAGCAACAAAAAAAAGCTTTGATCTCAATTACAATAGCCCATTGCACCACTCGGTTACGCGTTCATGAGAGATATACATTATATATATATATATATATATATATATATATATATATATATATATATATATATATATATATATATGGTGAAGGTAAGGACAAACAGGAAGGCTCAGCTATATGTGATTTATTTGTTATTGGGAAAAAATGTTTCGGGCCATTCGCCCATCTTCAGGTTCTAAAAGAATAAAAAAAAAACTACTGTAAGATATGATTAAATTGTTATCGACAGTAAACTTATTAGAAAATCATAAAATCTTTGAAAACAAGGAAATGGTGAAATATTGTCACAAGGAAGAGGCGTAAATAATTATTAAAGGATAAATTAATCCAATTTCATTAAACAAGAAATATCAGACAGTGAAATAAACTAGGAGAGTAAAATTATAAAAGCCAAAAATTATTAAAAAACAAACAATAATGAAATGACAGATATTTGAATCTTATTTGAATAAAAAAAAATTGAAATATGCAAAAGTAAAAGATCCATAGGGTAAAATGGACGATCCAGAATACAAAAAAAAAAAAATAAAAACACCCTCAAAAAGGACCAAATCAAATTTAAACGAGCAATATTAAAAATAATCAAGTTAAGACCATGTAGATAAACGAAAAAAATGAATAGATAACTCCTGAATTTAAAAGACAAGAGTATCAAGCGAAAAAAAAATCAATAACAAACAAGATTAAATTATTAAAGTATAATGTTGCTTACCGATGAGGCTCAGGTGAAATCACGAAGTGAAGAAATTATAATGGGAATGGCTTGAAGAAGGAAAGGTTTTGATTGGTTGGTTGGTGAATAAGAGAAAGTTGATTGGTTGTTTGACTGATGTAACTATAATTAAGAAATGAGAAGGGGACAGCGGTATTTATCAATGTTAAGTGTAGGAGATTTTGTTTCTATCAGTAAGGATTCCAAAATACTTAGACTATATTTATTATTATTAGGGCCTATTATTTTAAAATTATCGATAGAACATTCCGTCTTAGATTGTATAATATAATTTCAAATTACAAAAGTTTCCTTCCTAGACAAGTTTCTTCCTGTGCTATGACTTATTCTCATATGAGAACCAGACCTCTGTTTCAATGAGCGAACCATACTCTCAATATAGGTTCCTTGCAGACAACAAGGACAATACGGCTGCTCATCTCAAGAGAAAGTTTGTCTTTTCAGGAAAAACTTGCTATGGAAAGTGGGTTGCATAATTTTAAATATTTTATTTTAAAAAAGATCTTTATATCTGCCATTTCCAAAATGTTTGTTTGTTTATAATTTTTGTCTTCTATGTTTTACTCTCCTAATTTATTTCACTGTCTTAATATTTTTCGTCTAATGAAATTGCATTAATTTAGCATTTATTATTTTTTTATGCCTCTCCCCTGTGAAAATATTTCAACATTTCCTTGTTTTAAAGATTTTATGATTTCCTAAAAAGTTACTGACCATAGCGATTTAATCATATCTCATTGTATTTTGAAATGTTTTATGTTATTAAAACCTGAAGATGGGCGATACGTCCAAAACATTCATACACACACACACATATATATATATATATATATATATATATATATATATATATATATATATATATATATATATATATATATATATATATACACGAGGGGCGGTCAATAAGTTTTGCGAATCGGTAGGGCAAAACAGAGGAAGGGGGATGGTTGTTTGTGGGGGTGTTAGGACAAGTTATGAGAAGTCAGGACCTGCAGCTTTATATATATATATATATATATATATATATATATATATATATATATATATATATACGAGGGGCGGTCAATAAGTTTTCCGAATTGGTAGGGCAAAACAGAGGAAAGGGGATGGTTGTTTGTGGGGGTGTTAGGACAAGTTAAGACAAGTCAGGACCTGCAGCTATATATATATATATATATATATATATATATATATATATATATATATATATATATATATATATATATACGAGGGGCGGTTAATAAGTTTTGCGAATCGGTAGGGCAAAACAGAGGAAGGGGGATGGTTGTTTGTGGGGGTGTTAGGACAAGTTATGACAAGTTAGGACCTGATCACAGTAGCTGATCGCAGATCGCCAGTCACAAATTTTTGGACAAGGGAGAAGGTTGAGCACCGCGCAGTGATCAAATTTTGACCAATGAAGGCAAGAATGCAAAAGAGATCCATTAACACATGGTTGCAGTGTACACCGACACCACCCCTTCTTATGCAACCATTTCTCGCTGGAATAGGGAGTTCCGCTATGGTCGTGAGTCCCTTGAAGATTAGCCCCATCCAGGACGACCGTCAGACGTGACCAACGAGGACAATGTAGCCTGTGTGGAGAGGATGATCCTCGAAAATCGACGGGTGAAGGTCTAAGAAATCGAGCGAGAACTTGGAATATCACATGGAAGTGTTATCAACATCGTCCACAACAATTTGGCCATGACTAAGATCTCTGCCCGTTGGGTCCCTAGAAACCTCACGCCCCATGGTCGACTTAAACGTCTTCAAAGTCCACAAGGCCAGAGTTGCACAAGCTGCCCTGCGCGAGTGCGGATTCAAGGAGCTCAACCATCCCCCTTACACTCCAGATCTGGCCCTCAGTGACTCCTTTTTATTCCGCCAGCTCAAGGCTGCACTGCGTGAACGCCGGTTTGGGGACGATGAAGATGTCCAGCTCGCCGTCCAGGAGTGAATTGAACAGCAGTCCGGAGATTTCTGGTTCTTGGGAATTCGAAGCCTCAAGGACAAGTGGCGCAAGTGCATTGAAGTCGAGGGTAGTTATATTGAAAAATAATATAACACTTTTCCTCATATCTCGTTTCCTTATATCCAAAATATATATATATATATATATATATATATATATATATATATATATATATATATATATATATATATATATATAAACCAATCCATGGAATCATTAAAAAATTCAATTATACATTTGTGCTCTCTGTGCTTCTGTAGTTTTTATAGTTTTAATCAAGTTACTTATTTAGAACCATATTGAATACAAAATAGATAGAAATTTAAACTAAAATAATATATATTTGTTAAATTCTAATTTTAGCTACCATACATTTTATTAATTGCACACCTTTTAGTAAAATAATAATTGATACAAAAATGTTAACAAAATATTCAAAAATATTAGCAAAATACACATTATTATCATATTAATGAATATCAAAAATTCTGAAAAGTTTGATTTAATGTTATATAAATATACAGTTATGAGACGACTATATTTTTTTTTATAAGAAAATTAATATAAATAATCAAACGCGCAGTCAATTTTACAATGATGTCCCTTGTTGTTTAGGTCTGCTTCACTTTGTATTGGCATGGTGGAGACCAAATTTGTGTTGATATCTTGACTAATATTGATCCATTTTTGTTCAATAACATCCCAAAACTGCTCAGAATTGCCTTTCTTCTCTATATGAACCGCCATTTTGATTATTTAATCCCCATAAATAATTATCTATTCAGTTTAAATTTGCGAATTCACTGAGCAAGATCCCAAAGATTCAGTGATCGTTTCAGCAAGAAGCTTGCTATTTCTTTTGCCTTGTGACATGGTACGTCATCATGCTGATAAAAAACAGTTATTATCTTGAAATTGAAACTTAACTGTTTGGAATAGGTACTGAGGTAGACAGTTTGCTACCATTTTGAGTTCATGGCAGTGTTCCTGGGCAAAATTTGAGTACTCTAGTTCCCCTAGATGAGAAGCAGCTCTAGACATGGAGAGTGTTTGTATGCTTCAACTTGGGGCAAGACACAGGACTCGTGAAAGCCCTCCTTAGTTCTCCTCTTAATGATTGCTCTCGCTGAACCTCAAAACAAGCGGAAGGGAGCTTCATCAGATAATATCACTTTGCCACAGTTTTAAACAGTGAATTCTTTATATTTCATACAAAGGAGGAGCATAACGTAAGGTGCTTCTTAGTGTGATGAGGCTTCTTCGTAGCCATTCCCGACTTGAGACATTTGTCGAAAGGTTTGCCTCACTCTGCGCACTGATGTGTTTCCAACTTCTCATTTTTAATCGTTAGTAAGCTTGGCACTCGATGCAATCTGATCCTTTAGCTGAGGCCTTACCAGGAGATCTTTTGCGTTCATTTGAAGCTTTTGGGGTTCCGGAAGACATCTTCACAGGATTGTAACCAGTCTTTTTAAAGAGAGCGATAATTCTAAAGATAGTTTTCCTTGATGCAATAGCTTTATCATCCCTCTCCCTGCATTTCAGGCCACTTTGGTGCAGAGCAACAGTAGGTGATAGCTTTTCATTTGAAAGAACCATTTTCTAGAATTTAAAAAGATTAAAACATATTTTTACAAGAAACTATTACGAAAAAGATTATAATTACATAATATCATTTATTTAACCGATATTTTTCATAATTTCCACCTTTTGATCGAATATCAAAACAAGCGCAAAACTCGTATTATCCTCCAGGAACAAGACCAGAGCGCGACTTTGGATTCAGCGAAGGAATGCACTGACGTCTTTATAAACCTGAATGATTTAATTAATTATTAGAATAGTTATTCCTATCGGGTAAATTTTAAAACGAATGAAAAAATTAAAAAAATATATATATATATATATATATATATATATATATATATATATATATATATATATATATATATATATATATATATATATATGAGGGGTGCTCTATAATTTTGGCCAAGGGTGTATAATATAATTCACAAAGCACATAACCACGTTGTTTACTGATGCAATATCATCCGCTTGCCTGAATCTTATTTGGAAATCAACGAATTGCTTGCCTCACCCTTCCCTCGTTCTTAGCTGCGAGACGTGGGTCTGAATACATAAAACGGATATAGGTCATCTCTGTCGCAGCGATCAGTGAGACTCAGATTGGGAGTTGTGGGGGGTTTGTTAAGTTTGTTCAAAAATTTTCTCAAAGAGACTTTTGTGTACCCCTCCTCCCTTCTGACAGCGCCACTGGCCCCTGTAAGAGAGAGTGAAAGAAAATAAAAAACAATTAATTTATAGAAACATAAAAATAAAGTTGACCATTTGGGTGATGTACACGGTGGTGAATATATATAGAAAAAGAAACAGTTCTAGATAATATAATCCGTCAAGTACAGGGTGCGGCAGAACCGATTAAGCAGTTTGGATGAGTCAATGCTCGGGGAAGGAGGGGGGAGGGAGGTGCGCGTAGTTTAGCTCTGCTCTATATAAATTTCGATTTCAGTAGCAAACATGTGTGGACGGGAGTATATCGCGGCTTTGCCGTGCCGCGTATTTTAAGAACAATCAATCTGTGATTGCGACACAAAGAGCTTTTCGGCGACGGTTCAATATTCCGCGCAACGATGACGTTCCTCAGGCGAATACAATTCGGTCCTGGGTTAGGCAGGTGGAGGTAACTGGTAGCATACGAAGAAGAGATACACATGGTCGACGCAGGTCCATCAGAACACCAGAAAATATAGAGATGGTGAGAGTAGCGATCGTGCAATCGCCGAGACGTTCTGCTCGAAGGCATGCTGTTGCTTTGGGAATTTCCGACCGCAGTTTGAGGAGGATTCTGCATATGGATTTGAAATTCCATCCATACAAAATAATGATGGCTTAAAAATCGAACCAAGCAGAGTTTGCCAACCGCCAAAATCTGTGTGAAAACATGCTGGCACAGATCGCTCCCGAGGCAGCTTTCTTCAGTAGCGACGAGGCACATTTTCACCTCTGTGGGGCTGTGAATAAGCAAAGTTTCCATTACTGGACTGAAAATAACCACCAAATTATCCAAAAAATACCGCTACATTCCCCTAAACTAACGGTATGGTGTGCCATATCACAATTAAGCGTAATAGGCTCGTACTTCTTTGAGGAGGAAGGAATGACCGTGACCGTGAATTCCGAACGTTATTTCTTAATGTTGCACAATTTTCTGCAGCCCAGAATGAAGGAGATTGTTAAAGATGAGGGATTGGGGGACGTGTGGTTCCAGCAGGATGGGGCTACAGCTCACACAGCCCGAAATTCCTTCAATGTTTTGAGACGAGTGTTCCCCGACGTCTGGTGTCTCTGATGGGTGATTTAGGGTGGCCTGCGCGGTCACCTGATTTGAGCATTTGTGACTTCTGTCTTTGGGGATATCTGAAATAAAAGGTGTTTAAACGTCGCCTTCACTCCCTACCACAGCTAAAAGAGCGGTTTATTGAAGAAGTTAACACCATTCCCCGTAGTATGTGTGAACGTGCTGTACGAAACTAGAGAGATCGACTCCAACAGTGTGTTACGTTTAACGGCCGCCATCTTCATGACATTATTTTCAGAACCTAGGGATTATAAATGGTATGTACTGCTAACTTCGAGTATAATAACAGTTCATCTCTATATACCTCCCTTACTTTTTTTATAACTCCTTAAAACTGCTCAATTGGTTCTGCCGCACCCTGTATAAACGCTTTTGTCAGTAATTGTATACAACACAATATTTTGCTTAAATATTATTAGCCCCAAACGGAGACCAAATTGCAAGCACAAATTTTCTAACGTATTGTGAATAGGGCAAAATAAAGCAATGAAAGTCTCGATTTAGTCTTATATCATCACAATAATCGTTTCATTCATTTGCCTCCCACGGTTAATTTCGTTGGAATTTCGTTAGTTTTCTGCAATTAGTGTCAAATTCTTAGCATATTTTTTAAAATAATCTCGCATTCTTTTTTTTATCTTCTTTTCAGTGGCCTTTTATCAAATGAAGTCCAACAGACAAATTTTCGGTCCATCTATCGTGTTGAAATCCTGCCATTTGCCAGTCTAGGATTCTTTTTGCTTCTAAAATATAATGAAATTTTGTTTGTCCATGTATCCAATAGCTGATTTTAATGAACGTTCCTTGGTCAGGTTCCAAGTTTATGCTTTATAGGCCATAGTTGGGATTATGCATTGTTTTTATACATTTATTTTTAGTCACATAGGTTTTTGCTTTTGAAGAGGATGCTTACCTTTTCAAATGCTTCCCAGCCTAAAGGTATTCTTCGTTGGATCCCTTGTTCTTTTCCCAGCGACAGTGTAGTCTTTTGACCCAGATATAAATATTTGTCTGCCATTTTAATTTGCTCTTTGTCAATCGTTTGTCTATTATATTGACCTCTAGTTGGTTTGTGATGACCCCAGTTTCCAAGATTGATTTTTGGGCCAACTTTTTCACGTTCATGGTTAAGTTCTTGACGCATTGTTTGAAGATCTTCTAGTTTTCTTATCTATGACTACAATATCATTTTCGAATAGGAGGTGATTGAGGCAATCCCCTTAATCTTAATGCTTTTGTTCGGCCAGTTTATCATCCTGAAGATTTCTTCTTGAGAAGACGTGAATAACTTCAGAGAGATAGTATCTCCTTCTCTTACTCTTTTTAGTCGCATGCAAGTTTTCTTAATGAGCTGGATTATGGTTCTCAAGCTGGTCTTGCAGTCTGTTAGTAATGACTCTTGTGAAATTTTATAGACACAGGAGAAAAGACTGATTAGTATGTAAAGTCTTTTTGATCTCCTTTTGTGTTAAAGGATTATTATGGCATTTTGCCCTTCCTCCGGAATCTTGCCTTGTGTTAGACTTTCGGTGAATTGCGAGCTAGTTAATCCATACTGACACCTCCAGAATCTTTTAGTAGGAGTTATATATATATATATATATATATATATATATATATATATATATATATATATATATGTATATATATATATATATATATATATATATATATATATATATGTAGAATGTATATTGTAGGGGAGTCGATACCCCACCCTCACAATTGAGCCACTGGTCTTTAACCACAACGCCCCGGCATTGGAGGTGACGTAGCTCGACCACTTAACCCCCATTCCCTCTCTCCTCTCTTGAAGAGAAGCTTAAAGGCCGCCCAAGACCACAGCATGCACTAATCAGTAGATGTCGGACCCAGGAGATTAGCATGGGTTAAAGCAGCAATTTTCTCTAAGAGTTGATATTCAATTTCACCGCATATGCGAAATTAGAGGAGCGTCGTCCTAATGCCAGAAGCTTCCCTTTAGTGTTAGCTGAAAGACGCCCTGAGAAAAACCGCTAGAGGAGGAGACTTAATGCAGCCTGTCTACGCATATCCCCCCTCCTTCCCCTACCCCCAGTGGGGGTGGCGAAGTATAAAATCAAATAACTTCTGAAAAACGGGGTAGATTACGTTAGTCAGCAAGACGACGAAGACCGGCAAGATGCCCGACTACCAACATAAGGGACTTAGAAGAAGCCCTCTGGAGCCAGGTCCTGGTGGTCAAACCGAATTTAGAGCCTGTCAGAGGTAGAGAGTTAGAGAGATCTAGACAGCGAAGACCGGCAAAGAGCCCGGCAAATCAACGAGAGATACTTAGAAGAAGCTCATCCTCGAGCCAGTTCCTGGTGGTCACACCGAACGTTAAGTTAACTTGATTTAAGAAGCAAGTTTAACTAACTCTCGTCAGAGAAACCTCCTATCCTGGTGTATCCCAAAACACAGAGATAGTCCTCACCCTTGAGGAATACCCCTAAGTGAACTCCCTCAAGCACTCCCCTGAGTCAAAGGATTCACGCATTGGCTCATCGGTTGCCAGTGCGATTTATTCCCAGTGTAACCCAAAGAGTAGAAGAAACATTCTTTCCCTGTCCCGTGGGGAGATAATTTAATCCAGAAACCGTGCGTAACCCCATCTGCCACACGCGCTGAGGTCCTTTGTGGCTTTAAAGCATTTCCCTCTTCAGAACACGGCTGTAACCACCGATCCATGCGTCGGCCCGGAAACAACATTCTTGAAGTGACATAACAAGTGAGTTCAAGGTCAGACTCAAACCCGATTCTAGTAGTAATCTCGAAAGGTAATTAAACCCTAGTATCTGTTTCGTTAAAGGTCAGTTTGTATTTAATAATAATTGAGCTGTGGGTCAACCATTACTGTAAAGTCTATGGTGTAATTTAGTAAGCCTTACTTAAATTGTTTTAATTCATTTCTGTGTAGTTTGTGTGCTAAATTGCAATCTTGGTTCATGTTTTTAATTAAAGGTCTAGTTTTCTTAGAATCATTTTTTATTCAATACTCGAAACGCTGAGCAAGGCACTAGCAACCCTCAAAGATTAACGTAATAATAATAATCTAAATATAGCACTCTTAGAGAGAAAAGGTAATCACGAAATTTTGAAGTACGTAACCAAGCCATACGTACGAACCCCATCACTCGGTCCTTCCTATACCACGACATATATATATATATATATATATATATATATATATATATGAAAATGAAAAGATGAATCTAAGCACTTTTGAACTATATTTGCAAGTTCATTTTCAAGGACTAGCATGAAAATGGAGAAGACAACCTTATATAGGGTACAAAGATACGAAGGGAACGCCCATCACATAGTAGAAACCAATGTAAAAACACAAAAACAAGACAGAAAAATACCAATAGACATATGCATCCCTAAAAATATATACACACAACAACGTCGTGTCTATAAATGGAATGTGGTGGGTGGGTAGAGAAAAACAAAAAACATTTTAAAGGATTATCATTAGAACGAAAACATTTAGGGCTAAGAGTTAATCCATGATTACAGCAGAGACACGTGGTGGGGGAGGCAATGCTAATGATATTACCCTAATAAAGAAGAAGAAGAGGTTGCATTTTGAAGTTATTACATTTAGTACAAGTTTTTTTTTAACACAAGGTCGAGTTTAAATAATTCAGGAGAAATATTTATATTAGGTAAGATTAATGAACACTCGTCAATATTTCTTTTTGTGAAATCAGCGGAATGATAAAGGAATTTTGCAGAGTTCCAGTCGAGTGTTTTCCTCATATATATATATATATATATATGGGTCAAAATCACGAGGTAACACGTGAATAAGTATAAATATTTGGTTGTACCACGGTAGGGAAAAAAAGATTGATTGGAGGTATCACTTTCGTTATTTTAATAACATTTTCAAACTCCCAATGGTTTATGAAATAGAGAGACACTGTATTTATACAAAGCAATGTTTTCCCTATAAAATCACATCGTCAGATTTTTTTAGGGACTCTGATTTGAGGAAGCAAGATAGGACTGGATATAAAGGAAACAAACCAGGACTAATATTTATATTTCTCTCCTTTGTGCTGGAGATTAGGATCGATTCACATATATTTCTGCTAATAAAATTATTTATATGCATTATGGTATCTGCTTTTGACCAGTTAATCTATTGACCCATCCTAAGCCTGTGGACGGCCAAAGCATTATTTGTATATCCCTTAGATACTGCTTTTTGATGTTGCTTACATAGAATAAGTTACAATCCAAACAAGGTATACTATATATTACATTATTATCGTTCCTTGGGCTGTGTTAACATATTTTTTACTCTATAATTCTATTTAAAAATTACATTTATATTAAGTTGTTTCAACATTGGTACTACATACAAGAAATTATCATGGCTAAGGTAAAAGTAATATGTTGTTTTAAGGCTCTATTTTCCTCAATAACGACAATTCTGTTGATTCACTATGTCATTGAGATGGAAATGAGCTTCATCACTCATTAACTAATATAAGGTTGTCATTTGTCTCAAAAATTGTCTCCATCTGACGTGCAAAGTTAAGCCGTTATGCATAGTCCCCTGGTCTCAACTGTTGTGCCTTACCGAACAATTCTTGATGCCAAGTTCATTAACATGCCTCAGAGCAGAGCGATTTGGACTGGGGGACCAACGGGTCTGCTATTCATTAGTGTACCTCATCTATAAAGTGCATGAACCCAACGTAAGATCGTCTTATGAGTGGGAACAGCCTGATTTGGGGGGAATGTTAAATCAGGGACGAAACTCACGCTGAACTGCGGTAACAAACTCGTTATCTTTCACAAAAGTGACACGCGGTGCTCTATCGTCCACAACGCCATAACTTCACCAAAAGGAAAGAAAAATTCTTAGACAGCATAGACCGAATGGTACCTGTTGGACATATGTTCCTGCCACTGGGGCTGAGTAATAGCCATTTTAAAAAAGTCCAACAGCAGCATTTGCTCCTGTCGATCACACTGTTCTTCTCCATCATCTTCTTGAATTTCTGGCTGTCTCTGGACATTATGGGCCAACGCAGTGTCGCCAACTCATCACCGGCCGTAGCATCGTTAGTAAACTATAAGTTGATGTAGGATAAAAAAATCATTAAATTTAAATCATTTATTTATGCATAAAATTAAATAGAAAAATGTATAACGAATCGTTAAATTCAGAATACTTATAACGAATCTTTTCTGAGTTGTCTATCTCGTGAAGGAAAAGAAAAAGATTAATTGTGGTTTTATTAATGAATACAAGGGACATTCAATCATTTGATTCGCCCCCAAGAATTAGCATAATAAATTATTTGAATCGACCCAGAAAATTCAAATGAATTAATCATTTTATGCACTTAAAAATAAATGAATATAAGATTCACAAGATGTGAATCCTAGGCAAGGATTCACAGGTGACTGGAGTATCCGCTGTTAATATTTTAGTTCTGCATGTGTTTACTCAATAATCTTAATTACTAGGGCTTAAATATTACATATCGAGCAACTAAGGAAGGGGACGCTCACATTTAACCTGGTCTAGGAAACCAGTAATTAGTAATTCCCCTAACAAGCATCGCGAAAGGTTATTGCGATCATTAGGTTACGACGTTAGTATAAGAAGAACTTGAAAATTAAAACTAAGCCATTTACCCAACGGCACTTTTATTAGCCAACTCATCTGTCGTCCATCAAAGAGGCCTCAACCGCCCCCAAAATATTTAAAATATACTATATAAAAAACACCAACCTTCTAAATCATCCTCAAAATCAAGAAACACTCCCAGGTAGACCAAGAGAGAGCACTATGGACGATCGGCGTACAGTCTGGGCGACAAGGCGGTGTTCATATAAAGGTTCAGGGGAGATTTCCATCAGATGGCGCTGAGTGACGCGAGTGTTTCCGATTCGAATACAACATAAACATACTTGAAGCCGTCCAAGCATTGAGGGATAGATCGCAATAGCACGCGACTTTAAATTCCTGCGCGATCTCTCCCATCTTCTTTGCCATGCAGCTCCTAAGGCTCATCTAATTCCTGTCATGTAATTAGAGTAGGGTTGTAGAGTCTGTTCAGAGAGTTAGACCTTCATCAGTTTGCTCCTTCTAAGCAACCCCTATATGTCCAGGAACCCAACATAAGACAATCTCGACAGCCTTCCAATTCGTAGTACCCATCTGGTCACGATTACTGCAAAACAGTGGTGTGGAGATTCCAATACCCAATGGGAAGTTAACACACGCTCTGTATTGAACATGGGATTCCTAAAGTGACTCTGAACCGGGCAGACGGTAATCTCTTGAACCGCAAGATTCGAGTGAGGGGGCAGCTTCTTCGTCGGGATCCGTTTTCCTTCTACGGTTCCGTCGTCATTCATTAAGTATATCCGGATATCTATTGTAAAAGCTTCATCATATGGCATTGGGACCCCATGAGCTCAATCTAGATCGTGGGCATCGGGTGCCGATTAAATCGGCCTGGCATTGTTAAGAAGCACAACTCCCGCCCGGTTACCAGACGTCCCGCGGCGCGATGCTCCAGCGGGAGTTAGCCGTAAATGGATAGAAAAAAGGAAGAAAAGATGTAGGCAGGAGAATGGGTAGGCTGAAGGCAAGCATGGTAAAAACCGACTTTCCACCGGAGCCAAGAGGCAAGACGGATTACTCCTTTCACTAAAGGCTCAAACTAAGAATTATTGAATGAAAACAGGTCAGCGTTTAGTTAGCAAAATTAGCCGCAAGCAAAGTGAAATTGGTGAGGAGGGGCTTGAAATTGCAGAATGGTCTGGTGACAGGATTAGGTGCTGCTCATCCAAGTGCCAGGTGCAAAAGTCTACACAAATTCCCTGGTGGGGGGTCAACCACACCCCAAATTTCCCCTCCCTCTTCGCTTCGAATTCTTACTAAGGCCGAAAAAGAATTTTTGTTCGATCAAATTGGCCGCTCATAAAGATAGAGGGGCGGTGCTTCCATTCAAGATATGGCTAGGGTCATTAAACCATACATATGATCTAGAGCGTGTCCTAAATCTCATCCATGCATACGCATCATACATAATATTATCCACTTTCCTCTCAAGTCTATTCCCACTTATTCTTAATTCATGCCCATATCAACTCCAAAACTCTGACACTACCCTATTCAACTCTTTCCTCACATCAAAACACTGAATTATTCCTTACTATATGTATCATCTAATCTTGCTCCTGACAAATCTCTTCCAGTCGCACTCGATTCATTGTGTGTGATATCACTAAGCATAATAGTATCCCAAACTGGAAGGTGCCTTCCGTAGCAGAAGAAACGAAGGAGTTTATGCCTTTCGTGTCAGTAGGAACATGCTGCATTTATGCTTTCCGTGGCTGATGGAACGACGGGTGTTTATGCCTTCCGTAGAAGTAGGAAAGAAGGTGTTTATGTCTTCCATAGCCAAAGAAACGAAGGGCCGTTTTGCCATCCGTGTCAGAAGGAATGACGGGCGTTTATGACTTCCGTATCAGAAGGAACAAAGTGCGTTTACGCCTTTCGTGGCAGAAGGAACGAGCTGCGTTTAAGCCTTCCGTGGAAGAACGAACGAAGGCGTTTATGTCTTCCGTAGCAAGAGCAACGAAGGGCCTTTCTGCCTTCCTTGGTTGAGGAAACGACAGGCGTTTATGCTTTCTGTAGCAGAAGGAACAACCAACGCTTCCGCACTTCGTGGCAAAATGATCAAAGGGCCTTTCTGCCTTCCGTGGCTGAATAAACGACCTACGTTTATGCATTCCATTGAAGAAGGAACGTCGGACGTTTTTGCCTTCCCTGCCAGAAGGTACGACGTGCCATTGTGTCCTCCGTGTTAGAAGGAGCGACAGGCCTTCGTGCCTTCTTTAGTGCACATCACGCAACTCCTCATACAATAAGTTCTCCCAAAATAGTCTCCTCCTCTTATTTCATGACTTTCTTGGCAAACTACTTTAAAATCTTTATGGCGCAGATGCCCTCTTTGGTGTTCGCTTCGTAATTTTCATTAGGAGGTAATATTGAAAAAATTGTGATAGGTTCTTGTTCAGCTTTCTAGTTGCTTCTAATTACATACTCGTCCAATTACACATTATGCATTCATACAGGTATACAATCATACATTCTTATATATATATAAATATACACATATGTACATAAGCATGTTTACATATCAATCCGCGCATCTATAAAGAGTCATGCAAGAATTTAATAGAAACCAATGTTAAGTGTTGAAATATCTTTCTTAGATATTTTAAAGAATTAAATATATTTTTGACAGTGAAATTATATTATTAATACTTCGTGGACTGCTATTTAACTGTGTATAAAACTTTAGGTCTCCTAAGCATAGATTTAGTAAGTTTTGACATTGCAGCTTGTTCGATTGTATCTCGTGTGGCATTCAGCAATTTCTGAATGTTTTTCTGGCGTTTTTGACATTTTCCGTAAAGTTTTCTCTATTTATTCTTCACATATGTTTTTTTTGGCTCATGTATGTAAGTTGGTTTCCTCGGAGAAAGAAGTCTTTAAAAGCTGCTTATGTTGTCCTACTCTTTTGTCCTTTTTGAAGTATGAATGAGAACCCCAAATTTCTTTAATCAACAACATTCATTCCAAGCTCATCATTTTGAAACACGGGTAGAAGTCCCTCTTTAAGAGCGAAAATGTATTTTTCGTTGTTGATATTGCCAACACACTCAGTCAACTCTGACCTTCCATCATTCCAAATTGCACTTCATACCATAACAATAAAGCCGAAATGTTTCATCGTTGGTTGTAGCTTGTTTAGCCCAAACTCCTTAAGGGTTAATCTTCAAAACCATACACGCCCACTGTCCAAAAATTAAGCAAACCTTGATTGGTAAAAATAAATTAGGCCATGCCAAATTCTCTAAGCTGGCAGCTCATTTCTTCAACCTACTCATTCATATTTTAAATATTGACCAGAGTTCGAATTTGCGTCCATAAGTTACAAGAGATTCAAGTACTACTGATGTTCTTGGGCTTATTTTGAAGCTTGCTGCCACTTCAGAAGCTTTTAACTGAGGGTTGTTCTCATTAGTTCTTCGAACAGCAAAAAGACATTTTTTAGAAGTCCTAGGACGACCATTTCGTGACCCGGGTTTTTTTACCCTTTCTTTAAATAGAAATATAATTCTCTTAACAGTGAAAAGGGGTATTCCAAGATTCTTAGTAATTTATCTTTGAGACACTCCATTATCAGATTCACCAACGATCCTTCCTCTTTTGAAATCTTAAATTTCCATGAAAGTTTTCTCTCTACTTATGTTTATTTAATATAATATTAAACTCTGAAAAAATGGAAACAAATGGAGGTTAGAATAATGGCGCCAAAATTGGAATTAAATCATTTTATCATAAAACTATCGGCTTCAATTTAGCTCTTGCATGTCTCTGTAGAAATAGATTTCCCCTCCTATAAAAATAAATACAAACGAACTCATTAACAGATAAATATACTTAAACCTAAAATAACGGAACATATAAATATGTATATGCATTTACCTACATAAATGCACATATATCCATATAAATATAGATGCAAATTTAACTGCATATAATTATAAAAATTGGTTTGTTATTGTTATTTTTTATTATCTTTTTATGATATATATTTTCCTCTACAAATATTTTTAAACATTACTACATAATTTAATATTTCACTTTAGCACCATAATATTTGCTTTATTAACTATCAGATAGATTATTTAGTTATTAATTTCAATGTTTACACTCGTAATATTTACAGATCAAATTTTTATAATGAGTCAATGTGGAGTTGGCGAGTGATAAGTGGTGATGAGTTGGGTGTGATGAATTTTACCGAACCCGTCTCTGGTACCATTGGTTCCGCTCGTATCATCTTTTATTCAGTCTATTTATATCTGGAATTATATATTTTGGCCTGTTGGGGCGGGGTACGGTGTTCCACAAGGCTCGGTTCTTGATCATCTCTTTTTTCATATCTACCTTCGTTCCCTTGGCATTTTTATGCGTGGCCGTGGTCTAGAATTTCATACTGATGACAGGCAAATCCTTCTCCTTTTTCTTCTCCATCGCTCCTTTTGATGAGATTCTTAGAAATATTCTATCCGCTTACATCATTAGAGAATGGCTTACGGCTAACTTCCCGAAACTCAACCATGAAAAGACTAAGGTGTTAATAGTGGATACACCATCAAATATGGCTCAGTCTAAAACTATCATTTTATTAAGCTTTGGCGCCTTTCAGGTTCCATTTTCTACTAGGGTAAAAATTATTTGCGTTACCTTTGAAAGTCAATTTTCTCTGAAAGTCCATGTGGCGAATTTCTGCAAATCCTCCCTCTGCTTTCCCTGCTATGTTGCCGCGGCTGCTTCTACTTTGAACACAGTAGTGTTAGAGATAGAGAAGATACATCGGTACAATAAACGAGACAAGATAGCCAAATAACTTGCTAAAATAGCCAAATCTATATATGTACAAATAACAGAGCAAAGTCGTACCCTGAACTGTGATTGGGGCAATGGAATAAAATAGCTGATGATAAATATATATATGAAAAATGTCCCAAAGATTTAATACAATTTTCTAACTTTTTATAGTTCATTATCATAGAATAATAAGCATAAAGGTTACGCGTTCCAGAGTTAGTATTTCCTTGTTTGTGGTTTCCCTGCATGACTTTAGCCCTTAACGCGCCATGCTAAGAAAATGGAGGACCCCATCAGTGCCGGATAAAAACTACCGTTATGAATCTGATGGAAATTTCCATATGCTTAAAACTAGAAAAGGACCAATTGGTCGGAGCAGCGGTTGTACGCTTGGGACCTTTTGGTCCGCGTGGCGCTTTAAGCGCTAATTACCACAGTTCCTTTCGAAAGATTAAATCACTCAGCATTTTTGTTACCGAGGCCCCAGCCATTCGCGGTCCAATAATTTGCCCTGTTTAGAAGTCATAAAATTGGCACAGTTTGACTTAGACTGATGTATAGATCAGTAAATAGGAAACTTCTTAGTTATTACCTCAAGTACATGATGTTTCCAGTTCATACATATATATAAGATTTATGTACCATTGAGTTTCCTATTTATGTTCAAACATTGGTGAAAATATTACATTCTAAGTATCACCTGGCCACACTGTTTTGTCCACCACTTCTTTAATTACATGCATATAACAAAACAAAAAATAAAGTAGAGTAAATAACAAAGCCTTGCAAATCCCATTGATAGAATACCCATTTCAGAAAAATGCACAAATAAGGAATTATGTGTTTTCCCATTCTTCCATTGAATTTGTGTTGAAATAGGTGAAAATATAAAGATATTTGCGTTTCCCTAGAGTAAGCTTTAGGGAAAATAAAATGTTAGACAGAATAGACTTTACCTATATATGTATTTAGTATTATCATGCACCAAGTTTTTATACAGATATGACTCATATTTGAGCAAAACCGAAATATTCAAATATTTCGAGACGAGGAAGAAAAGAAAAGGCATTAAGAAAAGATAAAATGAGAAATAAAAGAAAAGGCATCAAGAAAAGCTAAAACGAGGAATTCTTATAAATAATTAAATGCAGGATGAATGTCTGTTCTGTAGAGAGTTTTTATTGTAAAACTTAAACACATGACAAAAAGGTTATTGAGGTAACAAAGTTGGTGACCAATTGAAACAAAAATTGGAAAACTCATCATTTTATACTTCCATTCCGAAGAGGTAGAGTCCCCAGAGTAATATAAAAATAAAAACAGGACGTTTAATTTCGTGAGTAGAATAAAAAGTGAATATATGGACTAGAATCTGGAGGTTTTCATAAACTAAAAATATAAAATCAAACAGATTTCTGCAAACTAACATATTTGATAATAGAGGGCTCTATTATACAAAGGTTTAAGAGTAAATTTAATAGGAGAAACCGATTACAATCACGATAGGGTAATTCTTAATAGAGCTTTTCCAACGAAAACAATATTTATGTATCAATTAGCATCATATGCACCACGCCTCCTATCTGAGGGTATGGAAAATTCATATAATCCATTCTAGTTCGACCTTGTAAATCGTGAATTATTTTTGCAATGTTCCGAGCATTGGGAAAAGGACGACCGTGATCAGAACTATCAGGCTTTCATGGCAGAAGGCATATGGTTTAATTCTGAGGAGATGGCTATGGAGTGTATGTACTCCAGATTTGAGGGCAATACCCGAAAGTCTAGCGTCGCATGGAGATGATTTGGAGCTAAGCCATAATCGCCATTGGTAGACGACAGGTGGTCGGACGGTCATAAATCGACTAATCTGAACGCATTGGCGCGTATGGACGCCGCATAGTTGAACCTATGGGGGGGGGAAGATCCAGGATAGGGACTAATCTTAATCCTAATGTACTCGATGCACTTGACAGGAATAAGTTTGATCTTAGCGATGTTGCCTTGCAGGCTGCTATGGAAGAATTTTCCTAGGGTGTAAAGGACCTGGCACACGTTTCCCACTCTAAGGATATCATCCAGGTAACTAAAGATATTACTCGTAACTGTGTTTCCTGTCCAGGTTGTTAGC
Source organism: Ceratothoa steindachneri (assembly GCA_963969495.1). Lineage (NCBI taxonomy): Eukaryota > Metazoa > Arthropoda > Malacostraca > Isopoda > Cymothoidae > Ceratothoa > Ceratothoa steindachneri. The sequence continues at coordinate 138,758,108 of OZ018327.1, forward strand.
AATTCTTTCCATGCACTATTGCATTAGAAAGGGGGCTTCTCAAAAGCCCACAGGAAACCGTTTGAATCGCCAGGTCCGTTGTCCGATTTTTATTCCGAATTGATGACAAGCTTTTGGGTGAAGTAGTATAATGATAGAATCCATTGCCCAGGTCAACTTTAATAGCAGCATCGCCAAGTGTTGTAGATCGGACGATCTTTACAATATTGTAAAGCTTAAAATTAGGCAGTTTCCAGTGTAGTGTTAGGGCAGACATATCGTATACTAGTCCAATTGACCCGTCTGGTTTAGGAACATCCGTGGATTCCTCTAGTATATCTGCTTGCACAAGTTTGTTGATAGAGGGTGTCATTCTAGTGCCGCTACCCTGATAGTATTCGTATGCTTTTGGAAGAAATACCTTGATGCCAGCGTCCTGGGCACTTTTAATAACATTATTTGCTGAGTGGGTTCTAAATAAGTCCCTTGTTGTTTGGATCTTCATTTTTCCAAGCCATTTGGTTGTTTGGGGGCTGAAGTGGATCGATGATAGGGCTAATGCCCTCTTCGTTGCCCCTATCATCCTGGTCAGACCGATCTCTTCCATGTTGGTTACCATTAACGTCCTATCCATCTTGAGTTTTGCCGTTGTCGTTGCCTTTGTGGTTGTCGTTTTCCTTATTTGCGCTTTTTCCCTATTTTCTTTTGTGGTTCATAATATCGGGATATCCACTTACAATATCTTGTACTGTGGAGTTGGAGGATACCAGTGGAGCTGTCGTTGCTGTAGTATGGCCGAAATAGATGCAGCAGCCTGAATTGGTTTCTCAATGTGAATTCCGCCCAGTTCTGCCTTCTGCTGCTTCGAAGAATTGGACTATGTCCAAAGATAGGTCCTCCCGCACAATTTGAGAACGGCGTTGCTCGAAGGTGTCGATAATTCTGAAGTCAATGATGCTAATATCGATTACCTTGGATATCTGTACCTAGGATGGCTGTATTCTGGGATATGTAAAACTGACGGGTACACGGGTATTTCCTAGTTCTCTGAGGATTGTTTCCGAGAGGTTTGGGCCGTCCCACATAAGGCGCTCCGGAGCCTCGACCCATCGTGGGTTGTCTGGCAAACAGAAAGTGTGATGCAGAGGTTTGGGCCGTCCCACATAAAGCGCTCCGGAGCCTCGACCCATCGTGGGTTGTCTGGCAAACATAGAGTGTGGTGCAGGGCGTATGACTGGATGTTATTGGTCCGGGTAGTCCGTCCATTTGCATCACGTAATGCAGGCCCCCAGCCGTAGTGCAGAACAAAGTTAAATAATCGTAGTCTTAGCTTTGTCGTTTGCCGTTCTGCAAAGGTGAGTACTTCTCGGGCCCTGTACAGGGTAGGTATAAGTGAAATTTCCTCCGTGTCGCGTCTTTTGAAGTCGTGGTTGTTAATCTGAGCTTTGGAGAAAAATTGGAAGAAGAATCGAATAAAATCACACCCGAACAATGCAACCATTTGCTGGTCCTGTGGCCGAAGATATGCTCAAGTCATTCAAAGCAACGCCCTACATTTTTCTTATTAATATTTTATTTAATTTTCTATTAGATAATTATTATGTTTCTTGGCTATAGTTGCATTTATACTTATCATTCTCTAGTTTTGGATACATCTTTTCTTTAAATACACAACCACTTTCGTCATAATATTTTTAATCCGTTGTTCCATGAAATGTTATTTGGACTCAAAGGCAAAATTAAAAAAAAATATATATTCTGGGCACTTTTAATGAAAAGAGTATTTTAAAAATATTTATAAAGATTTTGATTTTTGTTCTCTAGTTTTGAACAGTACTGTACTGTATATTTGGGTTCTATTGCTACGATCTATTCTCGTTTCTCTCAACTTCAATATGTCCAGCTTTAGTTCCACATCCAGTTTCATATTCCAAAAACGTTCAGGTTTTTAGTCGAGTGCAATCGACTCTATCAGTTACTATGTCGGTCCGTAAGTCGATTGAGAGGATGGTGACCAGTTTACTTTTCAATGAGTTTTGGGGCAAAGATATCGTAACTATTCGACTATTTCTAACGATATTTAAACCCTTTATTTTGTTTTACATTCTCTTTCTAATGATATAATTACCAAGGTCCTCCCAAGGTTAGTCTTGGTATTATTGAAGGTTTTGAAGGTCATAAGGTCATGAGTCAGAATAATTGAGATCACGCGACCAGGGTCTATTAATTTTGGCTCGTACCCAACTAGACAGATCCTTCACTGCCAGGTCCTCTGAAAGGTTTGGCGTCGATAGGTGTTGTTAAACATTTCTCCTAGAGACAAATATATTCATCAATTACTATCATTACCTTTGTTCCATCCTAATTAACTTGCCTTTTTCAGTGAATGTACACACAAACATACAAACATCGTTTGTACACATTAATGTCCACTTACGCGCCTTTTAACATCATTGGTAAAAAACGCTTAGCATCATTTAAAAGATTGGACCTTATTTGCTCGATTCTTCAGACCTCTATGTACATATTTCTGAGCGCTTCTCTCGGTCTCAAAATCAAGTACAGTTCGTATATAGGAGTCTTTTGTGTACTCTCGCACGGATTTGTTCAATTTACAATTTTCGAAGCCTTCTTCATTACCATCTTTTTATCCATTTCTACTATAAGAAAGGGAAGATAAAATTATCTGCAAATCCTCCACCCACAGAATCAGCGCGTCCAACATAATTCTTCTAACTGCAGTGATGAATATAATATTCTGCCGTGGGTGGAAATGTGTGAATATAGTAGGAGTATCAAGTAGTAGTCAGGTATTTTATTCATTCATTATGAAAATATGAATTGGGGCAATCCCGTGAGGACTTGTTCAATAAAAAGGGGAAGGGCAACATAGAGTAGAATATATACCGAAAATTAACACATATGAAAATAATTTCGAAAGTCCCGCTGAGTTGATAGGTTCACCTACCTCTTCACAAAATCTCATCAGAATCCGTTAATAGCCTTTTGAGAGATCTATACAAAAACAGGCAAGCAAACAAACACAGGTAATCACATATACTTTTCCTGATAGATAAGGGGTGTGGAGTCGAGTAAATACTACCCCCCCCCCCATTAATGGTCTTTTGCAGTCTCCTTCTTTTCTTATGTTCTTATTAGTGGTAGATAGACATAATGAAGCTATGTTTCACCATATGTAATTATCTGTTTGTTTGGTGCTCGGTTGCACCAAAAGGTAGCGCCAACCATTTTGGATAGGCAGCGAGAGAAGGTGGCGCACCTCAGAACCGCAATTGACTACCTGATGCCATTAATTCTAAATTTATGAGGAAGGACTAAACTTAGTTCTTGTAATAATCCTTGTAACATGTTTCCCCTTTTCGACAACAGATCCACCCGAAAGTGTGCCCATTCTGAGCGGGCTCAAAAAGTCGTACCAGCTGGGAGAAGAGGCCCATGTGAACTGCTCTTCCTTTTCCTCCAAACCAGCTGCCACGCTTCAGTGGCAAGTAAACGGCAGACTTGTGGTAAGTAATGCAGAAATATTTACCTCACTCGCACTTTAAGTGAGGACACTATAGTTCGCCGGTAAAAGTACTATCGATCTGTTGCCAGATGTGGTCGTAAGAAGGCAACGAAATTCAAATGGACCTATTCGGAAATTCGGCGGAGAAGATGGAAGTTATCCGCTTTCTTGTCATAGTAATTCCATTAAGGCCTTAAATGAGCTTAGATCCGATAGGATACTCTCCGGCTGCATTCTGATCACTTTCTTCCCTATTTTCTCTTCTACCTCTTTTGATGGACGCCAACGCAATCTTTAAGGATACCCATATCATACTACTACTACTGGTGCTGCTAACACTACTAATAGTATTGTATTACTCATTCGCATGATAGCGAAGGTGTTGAACTTCCACGTCTGGGTGATGGGTTGAAGCCTTGCGAGAGCAGGCGAACTTCAGTGTGTGTAAGGAGCTACTCGCTTATTGGCGGCGCGCTGACTCGGTGCGGAGGCGGAGACTCCTCAATTCACCACGTCATCACGCATATAGACAATAACAACACGTTCTCTCCTCCTACCTCTCTCTTCTCTTCGCGCACACATCACTCTTCCGCTCCGTGACCTAAGGGGACCTTGATCTTAAGGGGTAATGAAAATCTTTTAATTACAAAGGAGATTGTGTGAAAAGAAATAGAATTACGTTTAGTAAAGCACCGGGTCCTGATGAGATTTTTCATAGGATTTTAAAGGAATGTAAGGATGTGTTAAGTGAGCCCCTAGCATGCCTATTTAGAAAATCGTTAGAGACTAGCATTGTACCAACAACATGGAAGAAAGCTATTGTGATGCCTATATTTAAGAAGGGGGATAAGACAATTATGTCTAATTACCGACTAGGAGCTCTTGCGAGTGGATGCGGCATTGGTCTACTAACGTCAGCGCGTGGAGAGATACGGCTACCGATTGGTGAACGTGTTGTGCTCAGCCCTGTATTCGGGTGGGTAGATATTACACCTCACACATAGCCAATCACAACACTGCTTTCTTTTCTCCCCCATCATGGCAGCACAACACACACACATACACTCTCTTTTCCAAGGAATCCTGCCGATGGCTATCGATATCCACATACCTCTGACGCACCATAGCTCCCTCTGCCCCGGGGAGAGGAAGGTTTCCCCTGAACATAATATTTCTTGGAATCTCTCCCTAAAGAGGACCTCCCCCTGGTGCCTCAAGCTCACCAACGATTGGCATACTGACCTTTATGTTTATTTCATTATCCGGTGTGAATCTGCCTAAATAATGCAGGTTGACGAACCACTACTACTACCTAACAATGAGTTTGACATTAGTAGTGGGGAAAATGATGGAATCTATAATAGAGAAATCTATTATGCATCACTTAGATAAACATAATTGGATTAAGGAATCTCAACACGGCTTTACTCGGGTCAAATTGTGACTGACTAATTTACTGACTTTTTATTGAGAGGTGAATGATGCTGCCGATAGAGATGAAAATTAGGATATTGTTTATTTGGAGTTTTAGTAAGGCTTTCGACTGGGTACCAAACCTACCACTTTTGATGAAAGAAGAGATTTTTAGGTGGATTCAGTTGTGGCTTAGTGACAAAGCAGAGATAGCATATATGGGATTAAATCCGAGTGGGGTAAAGTTAGCAGTGGGGTTCCTCAGGAGTTGGTGTTGGGCCCGATGCTGTTCTTGATTTATATTAATCATCTCAACATTTGGTATAAGTAGTGACCTGAACAAGTTTGCCGATGATACTAAGTTAGGTCGGACTCTGATGCTGAGGTATTACGGAATGGATTGACCACACTCTCTCAATGTGCAGAGAAATGGCAAATGGAATGTAACATACTATGTGTTGTGTACTTAGAATCGGTAGGTGTAATCCGCTTAATAATTATAAATTGAATTAGAGAGTTTTAGGAAGATCAAAATGCGCAAAAGACTTAGGTATCCTGGTAAGTTGGCACCTCCGACCAAGAAAGCAATGCATAAGTGCTAGGAATAAAGCTTATAGGGTATTAGGATTTATTGAGAGGAATGTAAGCACTAGAAGTGCTGATGTCATTCTGAAACTGTACCACGAGTTATTTAAGCCTCATCATGACTATGCAGTGCAATTTTGGTCACCATATTATAAGATGGCTATTGCTTTGCGTGAGTCTGCCAAGTGAAGGGGGCTTAAGGAGCTCACCTTATGGGAAAAGGGTCTGGAAACTAAATCTTCATACGTTAGAAACGAGAAGAGTTCGAGGCCACTTGATTGAAGTCTTCAAGTGGGTAAAAAGTTACAAAGGTAAGATTCTTATTTTTAGTGAAAAGGATAAGACACGTAGCAATGGGTTTAAGCTGGACAATTTTAGGTTTAGAAAAGTGATTAGTAGAAATTGGTTTACGAATCGAGTGATGGTAGAAACAGGATCTGCCTCATATATGTTATTAATTTGCTTTTTTTACATTCCTTTTCTTATGTTCTTATCCACATTACTCTGGCGTGCGACGGGTGGCTCTCCATTGGGCCAATAGCGGCTCCTTGTCACTAGTTGACCTCATAACGCAGAAGTACCACTTTCACTTTACCCTCCCTCCCTCTCTAAGGTGGAAAGCCCCCCCCCCCCGCCCCTTACTACTCTCCACTTGCCTGCGAGTGTCGTTCTGATTTTAATGCGAATTTCAGTATCCGACTGAAGGATACTGAAAATACGAAAGAAAAAGGACGGGTGGCTTAACTATCTTCATTGTGTGGGGCAGGGGCAAATTGGGGAGTGCTACGCGTCCTCCCGGTCACGAACGCTCCATGTAGTCTCCTCTTCAAGCAACTCAGGCTATCGAGTCTTTACACATCTTCCTTTCTCCTAATTTCCACACTTTATTTCCATTTTTCTTCAAATAATTTCAGTCGGAAATTCTCCCGTTCGGCTTCGCTCATTAGTTCCAATAATGATAAATAAATATAGCAATCTTTATTTATTTATATATATATATATATATATATATATATATATATATATATATATATATATATATATATATATATATATATATATATATATATATATAAGGGAAACTTCCGACGAAATATGGTCAAGGAAGGAGAATTAGAAGAGTTCGAATTAAAAAACATCATTACTGAATAAATGAATAAGTAAAAATAAAATAATCCAAGGAGTGTAAAGGACGAACGGAATAATCCCATAAAAACTTGTAATGAGTTAAAAGATAAAGAAGATGACAACACCAGCAATTCGCAATCCACCCTGGCATTTTATGCGCTCGCCAGATTATTCCTGGTACCATTGTTACTACATTAGATGCGGAAGAGCAATCAAGGGAAGAGCATCGCCCCATCCTCTTCGTAAATCTAATGGTGGTGATTAATAGGAACCGAATCGTCGTCGCGTTTAGCTCTACTACAACATGGGGGCAGGGGGGAGGGGGTCATAACCCGATGCTAAATCTAATTGTAATTCCTGATTCTCCGGCCCACCTCCTTCCTTTCCGGGGAGGGGTGGACTTTTTAGAGAGGGGAAGAGCACTGAGTTTACGCTTTAAGGGCCTATAGTGCAATATGGGACAATATAACTTCAAGCTACTTTGATTCGTAATATATATTTATTTAAGGGTTATTATATTTTGTATATATAACCAAATCTGTGCATCAAATGGTTAATAATGCAGTGAAAGTTTAAGTTCCTTTGAAATGCAAGACCAAGAATGGACGCACATCGCGCGGGACCTCTTATGTACGGGTACCATTAATTGCTTTTCCGGGGATTATAAATCATGGCAGTTTTACTTCCCTGACAACCACATACAAAGAATTTAAGTTAGCAAAACTTTTTTTTTCAAATTATTATTAGTGCAAAATCTCTCCTCGGTGAGGAAGAGAGTGGGGGATAGAGGTAATATTTTAGCAGCCCAAAAGGGAATTTCCCGTTGCATTCACAGAACAATTTCCCCCATTGTGATTTCAGAAGATCTCATAAGTAACTCAATGCAACGGACCAAACCCTATATAAAATTTAGGGGTGGGGGGAGGAAGGAAGAATTGCTTATTTAAGGAGGGGGAAAGAAATTCATTGTTGGAATGCTAACAACCATTTTCTTTTTCTTCCTTCGATCTGGTATGGTGACTGAAACGACAGAACCACTCTCGCTTCCTGATCCCGTATCCAGTTGTGGTGGACAGCGTGGGGCTCGAGACATCGGTATTGGGGCTTCGCTTCATAGCCAACCGAAACCACTTCCGCAGCGGCACTTTGCATCTTAAGTGTACGGCACAAATCGGCAACCTTTACTACCAATCACAGGATAGTGCGGTTCTAGCCACCAGTTTCTTGGAAAGGAAACAAACAGAAACGGGGCGCAATATCCCCCTCTACTTTTATAGTAAGTGAAAATCTCCCAAAGAAATACGCTAAATCCATCTTCTTGAATTGATTCCGAAGATTCTAGGGCGATGCCTCGAATGGCGTCCAATAATGACTTTATCTTCGCTTTTGTTAGGGCGAGTCATGATATGGAGCGAAAGAGGGCCGAGAGAATGCCAAACAGATACCACTTTTCAAAGTAGGTGTATTCGCAACACGTCACTCTGTGAAAGACCCTCAATACCCTCAAGTAAAGAGACACACGTATACACATGGCAGGATTTAACTCCACAATAGACGACAGTTGACTCACGGTTCCAGAATCCAAAAATGGCTTTTTGTGCTCTGGCGCTAATTTATTCGATTTTCCTTTCATTTTGAGTCGCCAGATAAAAGAATTTATTATCAAATATCCTTTAATATGGTTAAGTAAATAGATGTATGACCAAAACCATACTGAGTGGAGGTGATGACGAATGTGAGAATGGGATGTGAAATGCGAGAGAACATAAGTTCAATAAGAATTTATCAGTAGGAGGAAGCCTTGCGGGAGATGCAGTCTATATGAAAGGTTATTAGATTATGGAACGCGATGAACTTGGTTCTTAAAATGGAAGTGGATCAGATACAACACTATTGGCAAGAGTTCATAAAGTGTGTGCCTCCCTTTGCACTCGTTATTTCCGCCGTTCCTATGCAGAAACTAGTGAACCAAGAGTTCTTAAGTTCGTGTCCACTTCTGCTGCAGTCCAATAGAACACATTCAAAATCCTGATCAGGTTTCTGATTGAACTTAATCATGTCAAGCTGTGCAACTCGGGATAGGGGGGACGGGTTGATTCAATTTATATAGTCCTTGCAATTTTCAAATGTTTCTTTGGCTCTCTTCAATTAAGGAACGAATTTTGCGTCCGGTGACTTACGAGTACATTTGCGTCGATATCAACTGAAGTTACTACTTCTACTTTCTAATACTATTTCATAATGCGATTGCATAGCGCCTCATGATGCTTATCGACTATAGATTATCTCTGAATACAAAAGGAGTGTGATGATTTGACCTAAATAGAAAATAGATATTATGTAATTTTGGTGGCGCCGCACGATTTCTTTGGATTTAGTAGGCGACAGTTCGACAAAAATTAAAGAAAATCATTACAATTCTTTATCCCTTACTTTGCTGCAGAGTTTTTACCATACCTGACTAAAGTTAGCAACTCCCTCCCTAATACGGCCCCTCTCTTTAAAGGATTATAAGAAAAGGATAAGATTTTAATATTTAATTTTCAAAGGGCAAAGACTAGCCAAACCTGTTGCATAGACTGGGCTGAGGAAAGTCACTTGAAATAAGAACTGTTGCACTTGCAAAGGAACATTGCAAGGGCCACGAGGGGCAGCCAAGGTTCTTTGCTGAAAATAGCAGTGCTGAGTGGCAGGTAGGTTACTAATGTTGTTGCCTTTTTTGCCTTAAATTATGTAACTGACCCCATTTTATCTTTTATTTCTCTTATTATGTTCGTCTTAGAAGACGAAAAAAATGCTTCAAGAAATTGTTTCAAATTTGCACCGCAAGCCATTTAAAAATAGCAATCGTAATTTCCGGCCTGACTTTTAAGCTACACTTTTAAAACATTTTAGTAAAGATGAAGGCAAGTTAAACAGTCTCAAGACATATTCTTTATGAATACAAGAAAGAAAATAGTGTCACATTAACAATAAGCAAAATACAAGAGAAATGCAAAGAAATGTGTTGAATATTCCAAAAATGTCAGAGCTGGATTAAAAATTCAGTTGAGGCGATATCGAACTGCAAAATACATAGGGCAGAAACCGTCATACTGCAATGGATTTTGCTTTCAAGAACTTTATGGAGCCTAATATTTAAAGAACACAGGGAATGGCAAAACTTTCAAATGCCAGTCATGAGAGGGTGCGCAAACATCTATAAACGGGGGAAAAGTCCATGAATATAGGGTTCGGATGTTACTTAAACTGCTACTACCCTTTGAATATTGCTCCATCTCTATTCATCCGAAAGGCTTTTTTGCCATTTTTGGACAGAATTGTTAAAAGGGCTGAAAATTAGGTTCTTTACTGCAAAATTAAGAGCAAAAAACGATGGCTTGTTTGCAAAGTAAAATTCATTCCAACTCTTTGGTGTGGCATTCAATAGTTGATGGCCTTGTTCTGCATTTAATGAAATGTGAAAGGCGGTATTCATCATTAATAAGCGAACATATATTGCAGACCTATACAGATGTTCAACAATTTTAACGTTTAAATGAAGTTTTCTAACAAAGACGTCCGTCAATGAATAGATGTATAGGTGTTGTTCTCCTTCATGACAATGTATGCCAACACGCGACATGTTTGAACCAAGAAAAAGATATTGTCTCAGGTTGAAAACTTCTTCTTCATCCCTTATATTCAACGGCTCTTACACCACATTGTTGCTATTTATTTAATTCATTAAAAGACCGCGGCAAATTCTATCAAATCATATATTTCACCTAAATCCATTGAAATCTTCGACACTGGTATCCTCAATGGAAATAACAGCCTGACTCCTCCGACCCCCTGCTACACAAACCCCAATATGGTACGCAATCAGCTCATAGAAATAAAGGAAAAATAGGCGAGGAGGATAAATCTGCGATGGATACGATATCGTAATTGCCCTGAAAAATACGTCGGAGAAACGAGGGAAAACAAATTAGAACCAACGGGCATAGAAAAGCCTTCCGAAGAACAATGGCTACAATTGCTTAAAATAGCATTACCCAGTAATTGTTTTATTTTTCATTAACATGTGATCATTATGTTTTATATAATTATTTTTATTTTAATTATTGGTATTTATGTTTTTTTCTGACACACCGTTTTACAAAGCCCTTGTCTTGAATCATACCTCCTTTACCATGGTTTTAAATTTGGTCTGAATTTGTATAATTATTTATTAGCTTTTCTAGATTTTTTTTAAAGTGATATATCATTTTTTGGTATTCCTGTATGGTAATCATTTGCCGATTTATATTATTACCAATTGCAAGTCGAGGACTTAAGAAAAGATGGTTGTGAGGTTGAGTCATTCTTGGCAATGACTCCTCCACTTCAATACCTCTGCGGAAAGTCTCTAGGTTAAAGCCAAAAGCGTAAGAAGGAGAATAAAATCTTCTACTTAGTTATGCCCTTAATTGGTTACAAACAGAAGATCACGTCATATGAGGAGACGTATCCCTCCGCCGAAAGGAAACTACCTGAATATTAGGATTTGTTAATAATATTGAAAGTTAATTTATCTGAATTATAAGAGGTTTTATTGCAAATAAATAGTTTTATTTTACCCTATAATAAGCCTCTGCGATTTGCCTTTTTTTAACATATTTAATATTGCCCAATTGGAGATTCATTTTGTGTTGTTTTAATATGATATATATATATATATATATATATATATATATATATATATATATATATATATATATATATATATATATATATATATGTTTATTTTGTGTATTTTTGGCGGGATTTTGCCTCCTAACTGTAGAGGGTGAGGACTGGAGGTGCCCCCAATATGTCAGGCTCTGTGGATCGCTAACAAGACTCTTTTTTAACTTGCTTGCTTCTTTTTCTCCTCCCCACCACCTCTCACTTTCACTTCTTTATCCTTACTTTTTTCTATAGCCCCAATCCAAGGTGGGGTTTAACATGCTGAGAGACACCTTGTTCACCGAACTTAAGAGGGCGTTACGTTGAATGGCCCCACAATGGTCCCGCCGATCTCCCCGATGCTTCCGCCCAGAACGGGTAACTGGGGAAAGTTGTTTATGCACACATCCCATTTACAATCCTGTCTCACGACGCTCATTTTTGAGGGCCGCCTCAATAGGGCTCTCCCCCTTAAACTGTTGTCTGTTTCTGAAACCAACCTCCTCAGCGGCCTCTTTGACTTCAATCCTATAGCGTCTTTTTCTGGCGCTCCTCACGAAAATTTCAATTGGGATGTTTGAGGCCCAGCCGCACTCGGGCGGGTTCTTACTCCTGAAGTCCACTTGGGCTGACTAAACGAACTCCCTCTTCACCCTCTGAGAGTTAATAGGATGTGCGGTCTCCGTGACCCAGCACTCCCTCCACTTCTGCTGCCAAGGTACAATTTTACCAAAGGCTTTCGTAACATCCCTGTACAGGATATTAGAGGACCTCTCTCCCCAAGGAGTGACGAAGGTGCACCAAATCCAAAATAAGTTCGGCAATAGAAAAGGGACTACTCCCAGTCAGCTGAGAACCTTCAAATGTTTGCTTCCACCCCACCCATCCCCGCACACACATTTACTCGGGAATAGGCAACCATCAGACTTGTACATTCGGTGTCCGCAACTACATGCCACCCCCACCAGTTGCTTTAAATGTAACAAGTTGTGGCACGTTAACTCTAACTGCCGAGCGAGAGTGTCTCTGTGCCCGAACTGTTACTCTTCGTCCCACCTTCTGCGTTGCCGAGGAAATCCTACCCCTCAAATTACTCTGAGGACCGCTCCGTCCCTTCTTGTAAATGCCTAACACAGATTCGAGTGCGAGGTGCAGTCCCTCTGTTACTCTAGTTTCCTGAATCTTATAGAGGTGCTAGAGCAGATAGGTGGCCGCCACGGCCCCTCCGGCTCTTATGGGTACTAACGTCCTTTCTCAACCGTCCCCTAATAACACATCTCATCCCACAATGTCTGTTTGCGCCTCGATATAAACTGCCTTCTGCGCCTTACTAACTCCTTCTCGGTTTTTAAAGATAACCATGGTACCGAAATCTTCACACTGTTAGCTACCTACCGGTTGACTCGAATCCAACTGCAGCCCCCGTCGTAACCAGCATCACTTCTCCTTCATATGTGGAGGCCATTCTTCCAACCCTTCTAGTTGACCTTCCTGCTAAGCGTCACGCCCCAAAGAAATCTCCCATGTCGTCCCATCTTTAAAGGTTTCCTGCCTTCACAGTGGGTACATGGAACTGAATAAAAGCTGGCATTGTTTTGTTCTGCATTCTAATTTTATGCTTGAGTAAATTTCAGACTGTTGGAACAAGTTAGTGTAATTTTAATTTCTTTAGCTATGTATTTCCGAGGAGCATCTTATCGACCCCTAACCACTCTCAAAACCAAGGCCCCCTAAAACCCCATCAAAAAAAACTAACCAACAGGCCACCGAAAAAAAAATCGCTTCCCAGGCCAATCTCCAAAACCCAACTACCCAGACCCCAACTCCAAACCCCTTTCCTTAGGCTCATCCCCATACCCCCTATCTCAAGCCCCTTCCAAACTCCCTCTCCCCACCTCTCTCACCCAAACCACTCTCCTCAGACCATCTACTCAAACCCTATCCCTCTACCCTTTCCCTCAGACTATCCCCTCACAGCGCCCCAACAAATTACCCTCATCACTGCTGTCCATATTTCTACCCCCGTACCCAAATTTATCTACCCCACCCAATCGCCTGACTCCACCCTGCTCCCTCTCATGATCTCCGATTCCTCCTTCTGGGAAGCCTATTTCTTCCCTCGTCTCATTCTATACAAAATTTTTAGAAACTATTGAGCTTTAATACATTCAGAGATATATTGATTTAAAAGTAGGTTTCCTTCTTTTTGCGACACCCTGTATATATATATATATATATATTCATATATATATATATATATATATATATATATATATATATATATATATATATATATATATATATATATCGAGAATTATTTGCAATAGCGCAATCATAATTATGCGGTTAAGAAGACAATTTGTGGCTAACAAGCTCTTTATCGAAGTCCTTGGAGGAAGCTCTTCTCACATATACGAGAAGATAACACATAAAATAAGCTTTTCTAAGACAGCAAAAAAAACTGTCTTTTGATTGGCCTTTTTAAAAATGGAAAATTTGTTTTATCTACTCGTATATGTGAGAAGAGCTCCTTCCGAGGGCTTCCATGAATAGCTAGTAAGGCAAAAATTGCCTTCCTAATCACATAATTATGATTGTACTATTGCAAATAATTATTGATATATATATATATGAATATATATATATATATATATATATATATATATATATATATATATATATATATATATATACAGGGTGTCGCAAAAAGAAGGAAGCCGACTTTTAAATCAATATATCTCTGAATGTATTAAAGCTAGATAGTTTCTAAAAACTTAATTTTGTTTGTACATCTATATTGAAAATTCTATAAATTTACATCTATAATTGTAAATTCTGCAATAAAGTATATATATATATATATATATATATATATATATATATATATATATATATTTTATTTTATTTTTTTCATGAAGGCGAAAGAATGATGAAATTAATCTAGCAAACCGCAAGAAACAGAAAAACAGAATCATTTTTCTTCTGAAATGAAATTTTCCTAATTCGCAAAAATTCCGTACATGGGATAGGATTCGAACCATGCACACTGAGGCAGCGAGTAATCGCTTTGATCTCAATCAAACCGTCCCTTAGACCACTCGGCTACGCGGAAGACAAAAATCTTCCGAATAAACAAGCTTATAATGTACGCTTCGCAAGGTCGATCGGGAATATGAAAGAGAGAGAAATTAATAGGGAATTCAAAGGACAAAGGAGAGTTGAGGTAAACACGCGGCGAATATACAATGTATAAATCATTCATGAACGCGAAAGAAGGATGAACTGAATCCAGCAATCCGCAAGAAACAGAAAAACAGGATCATTTTTCTTCGCCGCTTGGACAATTAACAGCCAGCTCTCATTATGCTTGGCAAAGCAAACGCCCGATACTTATTCTACGTTTACCTGACGAAGATATTTCACATCCTGGAACGCGGAAAGAATAGTATGGCAACTATATTCCCGTACAATCTTTATCCCTTCAATTTGAAAGAAATTAAATAACAGTTCGCCCGCTCAAGATAAGCTACAGAAAAAAAGACTCCCTCCACCTCAATTTCATCATTTCTTTCCATTTTTATCTATAGTCTCTTCTACCTCAACATCTCCCCCACCCAAAATCCTTCGTTCCGAGAGGTACCTAAAAAGAGAGAAATACGTTATTACCCACAGTTAGTCAATCCATCATTACTGGCTAATTAACCTGACATAGCGCCCCCGTTGATGGAAGTTGTCACCACAACCTCGTCTCAACTATACAAGGCAATAGCAATTGTATAATTGGGGGTACGGGAGGAGGGAGGTTTGAGGACTAACCCACTACCAGAAACCCTTACTAGAGGAGTCCCCGGACAATGGGCCGGTTTGCAACCTCTGCAGGGAAGTCTAACCACTCCACTTGTGGGTGGCTCCCAAGACCAGTAAAACTCATACAAGCGTCTCAGTGTATGGGAGGAAGCAACCGCGGTTTTTAATTCCCTCGATGAGACGGCACCCCTGGCTAGCGACGGTTAGATTCCGCACTAGCCAGCCAAAAGTACGTCACTTTTCACCCCTCGAGAGGAGCCCACCCAAGTCCATCCACTCATTCATCATCATCCTCATCCTTGACAGCCATATTAGCGGGGACTGGGACCGCGGGTCGGGAGGGTCCAGACAACGTACATACATACTAACCATGGAGTATCGAAGAGTCCCGTTGAGAACCGAGCCTGGGAAGCCAAAACCTCAGAGAGGGGTTTTTATAAGAGCTTTGTACACGGAGCTAAAAGGCTAATCGATGTGCCGAACTGGTACATAGCATTATGCCATAAACAAGAAGATGTAGAACGACTAGTAGCACCGGAAGGCACTAGAATTCTAGAGAACATCGGACAAGCACCAAAACTACCACCACAACTGCTGGCCAATCGATCATTCGTATGCAGAAAAGTAGACCAGTACGTGAGGTCTTACACAAAAGAGGAACTCAACACGGAACTGGAAAGAGAAAGCCCGCACTTAAACATAAAGGAAATAATAAAATTCGGCCACTACACTCACATCTTCAAAGTAATGTGCTCATCAACAGAAATGGCCAACAGAGTGTTACAGAACGGCCTTCTGGCATTCTGAATGAGAACCCCACCGGAGAACATAACTATAGAAAAATTCACAGACGTGTTTCCAGTGCTATGCACTAGATCAACATGTGGCCAAAAACTGTCCCCACAAAGAAAGAAAAATGTGTTCCGAATGCGGGAAAGATGGCCCTACTTCCGAGAATGCACGGAAACAACCAAAAAGTACCTAAACTGCCAGGGTCCACCCAGAACTATGACCGTCAATTGCCCCAAAAGAAGAGAATTAATAATAAGAAAGGAACAAGAGGAAAGGCAAGAACATGAAAAAAAGACAAATCAAACATAAGCAAGTGTTGATAAAGCAGCAGTAAAGGAACTCAAACAAACGAAAGAACAAAAAATAAATATAAATGTCAATGAACGAACCGGCCTGGACATATTGGGGTGTATAATGTTTGCGCACAGCCAGGAACATTCGCAGGCACCCTGAACCTGCTCCTCGAAAAGAACGGGATAAGGAAAATGTGGTTTCCGCCCAACCCCTCATTGGCACTGATATACGGAGTCACGGCCGGCAAAGCCCTCTAAGTGAAGGACCTGCTGGAAGTAGGCGCCACATTAGAAGAAAAAGAAGAAGGGACCGAAGAAACAACAAAAGAAGAGAAATAAACAGACAGTTCCGACAAAGAAACAGAAAAAAAGAAATAAATGGAAGACCCCCCAAAATGAAAATTAAAGACAAAACGAGGAAGAAATTACGAATTCAGGAACATCAGCAGAAGTATAAAATGAAGAAGGATGCAGATACGAAACTAACGATTTCAAATTACGTACCTTTGTACATGAAGCCTACCCTCTGCAAAGAGCGCCCAGATCAGCCGACATAAGGAAAGGACTAGAAAAGGGCACATGTAAATAGACCTATGGAACCGAACACGAAGAAAGCTTAATTAAAAAGCTGATATGGGAAGACCACATAAGGTTCTATCCCAGTGATATAAAATTAATCTCAAAAGAAACTTTCGACAAACTCGTAAAAAGGAAAAAGTAAAGAAACAAAACTAATATAATGGATAACACAAACAGCAAACTTAAAATCTTACACTTTAACACCGACGGGTGGAAGAATAAAGCTAAACAATATGGCAACATATTCAGGAACCTGGACGCAGATATTTGTATCTCAGAACACGGTATTATGGACACCGAACATATGAAAATCACCAATTACGACGTCATAAAGAGAACCCTACTGGATAAAGATATGATGGCACTGCCATCGCAATAAAGAAGAACATTCGATACACTCAAGAACGCGAAGTTGATGAGGCCTACATTGCCGTGACTTTAGAGATGGAGTTTACTCCAATCACGGTTGAAGTGGCCTACCAACCTCCCCGCTGCTCGTGAAATCCGGTTCACTCAGTGATGGAGATATTGAACAAAAATAATCCCACCATCCTACTGGGGGACCTGAATGCACGTCTGCAAGAATCAGGCTACCTCACCAAAAACAACACTGGCCGTAACCTGGAACTCTTAATGGAAAGAAATATACTCAAAAGAGTAGGCCCTGACTTCCCGACCTATATAACTGGGTGAGCCTCCACCCACCCGGAAATAGTAATGACGTCACTAAATTTTCCATATAACATCTGTATGGAACCAGTCCCCATTTCTTTTAGTGACCACATTGGAATTCTAGTAACCATTAACTAGAATCCAATAATGGTCCCTATAAGTCCCAGGAAGTCGTATAAGAGAGAGGACTGGTCAAAATACGCATCAATGCTAGAAGAATACTCCCAACTGAACCCGCACCGAAAACCTAGGAAGAACTAGACGATTTAACAGACAGTATGATCAGAAAATTACTAGAGGCCGACGAACAGGCCGTATCGAAAACCAAATTCAAACCCTTGCCACACCCAAAGTGGACATCATAAATGAAAAGGAAGGCAAAGAAAATCAGAGAGAAATACCAAGAAATAAAAGACTATGGGCACGATTCAGCAAAGAAGTAAAGAACTCAGACAAACGAAAGGAGAAATGGTTTACTAATTGAAGAACAACAAGAAGAAATGTGGAAAAAATTGGAAACAACAGAAGATGCAAATAAGGCATGGAGGCTAATAAAGATTATCAAAGGCAGACCACCAAAATAAGGCGGCTTATTTGATCATGGATAAAAGAAGAAGAGATAGAATAAGAATCCGAGAAATAATAGAAACACTAAATATTGACCCAACAAATAAAACCCTGGAAAAGCGGGCAAAGAATTTATGGTCAAAATCGAGGGAAAGCTCGCAGATACGAGCGAAGAACTGACGATACCACAAAGAAACCGAGTCCGGAAAAAATTAACAAGTACCAGGCACTGACTACTACAGGAGGAAAACCCGATCCTAACATGAACAATAAAAAAACAAAACAAAACCAAACCAAGAGGAACAAATAACAACAAAAGCATACCTAAAGGACAAAGGCATGAATCCCTTAATATATATATATATATATATATATATATATATATATATATATATATATATATATATATATATATATATATATATATAATATATATTAGGGTGATGCAAAATGGGCGTCAAAAAATTTTTTTTGTTTAGAAACCCCAAGATACCATGTCAAATGAATTCGTGTTTTAAAAAAAATGACCCTGGCTAAATTTCAGGTCAAAATTCAAATATCTTAAGGTCGCGCCCGCTCTTTGAAAATTTGCTGATTTCCAAGATACCTAGGAGGTATCAACAAGTGTTTAGTACATTTTTTTAAGTGGAAGTTCCCCAGGAGGTCTCTCATACCACTTTTCTTTCATTTATTACATCATGATTTAGATTAAACTTGATATAGTTTTTGTATTAAATTTACATCTTACTCTTTAGTAAGAGATATTAGTGCTTTTTTTGTTTTATGTGCGACCTTCTTTCTGTAATTTGATACAACTTGCAGCAAATACTGTTTCTGTTGTTCATCATTAGTGAGAATTTTGTTGTAATCTTGTATCAGTTTTACTCCTCTCCTCTTTCAGCAATGTCATTAATAACTGCCATGCTGTTAACAACATTTTTTGCCACCCAAAAACTCTCTTTTTTAGGCCAATCTTCTACCGGTTTTTCCAAAAATGAAGATTATAAACTCACAATCTTGAGGAAGGACATTGTATTAGTAGTAACAAAATCTTGAATTTGCTTCTTTTTCACAGTTTCAATATCTACTTGTGTTTTCTTTGGTGGATATGGGTCTGATGGTCTTGTAAGAGCTTCCTTCATTTTTTGTTTTGTCTCATAGCAACTAACTCTTCTGACAAATACCACAAATGAGTCTTCAATTTTTGCAAAACTCTGCAAGCTAGTTCTTCATTTATACTTGTATAATTTTTAAGGCTCTTCAGTAGGCACAAATCATTACGTGGCGCACTTGCAGCACTGGGAGCAGAGAACCGATGTTTGATATAATTTGAAGCAGAAAACCAACAAACTTCCCTCAGACCTTTCTCTTGTTTTGCTGTTATTTTGAATTGCTTTTTGAACATAAAGATTTTTCTCGAATATATCAGCTTTGCCATTCAACGTGCTCTGTGTTAAGCTCCTGGTTTTTTGAAATCTATTCCAGTGGATGGAGTGCCGCCTAGTAAGATTATTGTCAGTTCTAAAAGCTCTTTATAATCCTCATGAGGTTGCTGTTCACTCAGTTGTTTTGATGCAAAAGCAATCATTTCTTCCTTTTCTTGCAAAGTTTTCTAATAAATCAAATAATTTCAAGTCCAGTGTGTTCCAGTTTGATTTAAATCGTTTGAATACCTTAAGGTTAGGACCTGAAGTGAGTTGTAATGTAGTAACTACCGCTGCTTCTAAGAGGATTTAACAAATTTGGTGTCCTCAAGGAAGCCATAGCAAATGTTTTTCTATATTTTGTTCGATTAGGACACAAGCTCCAATTTTTTTAGGTCTTGTTTTTGATGCTGTTGTATCAAAGCACATTCCTTTTACCTTCTCTGTTAATGTCCAATCAGAAATTTCTGTATATACAGCAGTTGAAGCTTTTTGTCCGTTCCATGATCTATCTTTGTTACTCCAAGCAGTTGTGTTGCTTCAGTACCAGATATTAGAACTGGAAGAGGATCAAATACTTCCTCGCTAGTAATGTCTTCTAAAAGCTTGCCATCCTACTGTACAATCAATGGTTTGTCAGTCTCAAAGCTTCTAGTAATATTTTTACTTATCTTTTTTCTTCCATGCTGTCTTGCTTTACGAACTGAGGAGTAGCTTACGTCGTAATCTTTAGGATTTTTCCCACATTTGATATAGCTGGAATAAGAATTAGAAAAGTAGATCGATAATTTACTTTCGATACATTTAATGCAGATTATAGATTTTCATTAATAAACTTTTTCTTCTTTCTTGGTGTCCCTTGTTTAGATGATGAAGGTTGGTTTAGAGAAATCTCTTCTGCACTTGATATTGTTTCACTGTTGGAAGCACTAGTGCTGGCACTGCTGTCTTCTAGAACTACATTTTCATTTATAGAACTTTGTTGACGAATACGCAACTTTTCTAAACATGTTTGCTTCTTTGCTCTAATTCTCGACACTTTTTATCTTCCTCATCTACTCACATGATCTTACCTTTACCACCTTCTCTCTGTAAATGTAGACATTCTTTATCTTCTTTAATAGTTATTAGTTCATCAGCTTTGTCATGCGCAATATCAAATAATTGTCACAAACTTTGCTTTCATTTATTATCTTTTGCTATTGAAAATTTTATTTCTTTCCTTTGTTCTTTTTCAACATTTGCCACTCATCGTGCAATTTGCTTAGTTTCTTTACAGCATTAAATTTCTGCGTTTTTGATATTGCTGTCTTCTGCCAAACGTTCATCACATCATTAACAGTTCAATTTAAAGCTTCTCTAACGGTTTCGCTTTGAGAATTTCTGTAATTCATGAATAAGGAAAGTACTTCTTTATTTGATGGCAACACACTTTGATTTAATGTATCTAATTGTTGGCCAATAAGCCACACATCAGTTGTGTTTCTTGTCATGTTTATAACAAGACGACAAAGTAATTGAGAGAAACACACCGTACTACCTTACTCTGACAATGCCGAACACACACTGAGCTCAGTCCCCTCAGTGGAAGTGTCCTACTGCTCAGTTCATACCTATTCCTAGGGTTAGGACTCCCTCGTAGTATAAAACGGCAATTAGCCGTTTATTTCCACTGTATTTTAGTTTAAATTTATAACAAACACTTCCTATATATTTTAACCTGTAAATAGAAAGGAAAATTCAAACTTAGGTTTCGGCCTCAATTTTCATTTTCTTAAATATTTTTAAAGAGTGGGCGCCACCTCTGAATATTATTTATTTTCTCTAAAATTTTACACAGGGTGTTTCTCTAACATACAAAATCATATTAGAGAGTGTCCCATAAAATCCAGGATGGTGCACTATTTTGCATCACCTTAATATATATATATATATATATATATATATATATATATATATATACATATATGTATATGCATGCATATTCATATATGATTGTACCTTCCAGTCCTAATTAATCTTAATGTTGATTGTTTTGCTATTTAAAGCTAATTTTTGTTCAATTTATCAGGCCAGAAGATGAGCTTGTCATTCTCTTTGCCATTGGATTCTTACTCCGAATATATATATATATATATATATATATATATATATATATATATATATATATATATATATATATATATCAGAACGATTGTTAAATCCAATAACAGATTGCAAATATGTTGATAAAACCACTGTGGAGGAGCGTAGTATTTATTATCTCGAGACACGTTTCAAGATGGAGTTTTTCATGCCAGCCTCAGTCGAACAATAAGAATACATTTGCTCTTAGTGTTCGACTGAGGCTGGCATGATTTGTACGAACAACGGAAGGAATACCTGCAAGGGGAGTAAACAAGGGGGCTCCTCTCTGGGGTGGAGTGGTCGAGGTAGGTAGGAGGACCATGCTAAACATTTTATTTAAGTATGACAGAAAGGAAGAACCATAGAAAATTCAGGTACACGCCCCTGCGATAAGGACCTGATTGGTTCGAATTAGAAACTCCCGCAGTTGGGGCCGTCATTGACAACCTCAAAGGCGAGAAACGTGTCCCGATCAGGGTCAAGGAGCGATGTTAAGAGTCCAAGCGCGAAAAAGTGTTTGAACTTGTTTACTCTAAGATTGGAATCGCTCTTTGCAGGCTTAAAGATCAAGCCTATGGATACATGGCCTGTGATACGAACCAAGATCTAAACAACTTTCTCAGCGAAAAATGACGTGAAAAACTAGAAGAAATCGGTCTCAAAGCAAAGGTTTCTCCGCACGCCTCAGAAAACAGATCGATTATATGTCGGCGTATCGACCCTTACGTTGGTATCCACTGTGCGGAAGAGATCAAAAAAGAAATTGAAGAAAAACAGGATTCGGCAAAGATCGATGAGGCCATTAAATTTTAAAAATTCGAGGGTGAAGAGCACTCACAATTGTTCAAGGTGACATTCCAAACGACAGAGATGGCTACAAAAGCAGCTGAAAACGGGTTGGTTAGGTTCAACTCAAAAGTCTCCGCCAACTGTAACGAAAGAGAAGTATTTGTCCCACTTCAAATTCGTTTTTCATGCTGCGCCATGGAAAAACACACCACCAAAGACTGCAAAGTTGAGGCAAGGTATGCTCTGAGTGCACATAATCTGGCCACACCTACAGAAATTGCACGAATACGAACAAAAAGTGCCTAAATTGCGGCAACTCCCACCACGGCTTATTGGTGTCCTGCCCAATTAAAAATACATTGATAACTGACAAGAAGAAGGCAATGGTGACATCATAACAATTAAAAATCCCTTAAAACTACATGCATTACAACTCAGGCAGAAAATACAACATCCAAACATCCTCTCCACCACATCACCAGACAGCCTCCAAATCACTGACACAAAAAAACATACTATTTTAGATAACAACAACGACTACACCACCAACTTAGGCACCACCTCTATCACAACAACAGAAGACACAATCAAGCAAAACATGAAAACAATCCACTCTCAGATCACACAACAATACTTGACAAGCAGAACCCACAACAAAATATTAGGTGCACCACCTCCAACCATACACAACTTAGAACAAACACTTACAAAGCAGATCAGAAAAACACTAGCACATATACGAACAAGCAAATCGCCCTGACGTCATACATGCACAAAATATCTCTCACCACCCATACAACACCAAACTGCCACAAATGCTTAACACGGATACACGATACCACACATCTCTTCAATTTCCCACAGATACACACAGACCTGGGCCCGGTGGATCTCTGTGAGAAACCCCGGGAGGCAGCGGGTCTGCTCCTGAATAGTCCGGGGAGCTGGGGTGTAGCCTGTAATAGGTGTGAGGGTCCCCGAACAACTATTGGGCAGGGGATGGGATCGCTACCACTACCACCAGGCAGGCAATGGTAGACGAAAGAAACATAAGGGCTACCACAGGCGATAAAGAGAATCGAACAAGAAAAGACCGTGCTGCAGATCAACCAAAACATGAGACCCGATCTTATAATCAGCATTCTGCATGCCCATTTCACCAATGTTATGAAACCAGGAAGCTATGCAACTGAATTTAATAAGACGTTGGTGCACAGCGGTCTTAAACCGATGTGGTTTCCTGACAATTCACCATCAGGAGACCTATTCCACGGCCAAATAAAAAGCATGAAGCAAACGGTGCCGAGGTCTTGCTTGGCTTCTCGCAACCCACGCCTACACAAAAAAGATCACGCCAAAAATGGGGATTCTGAAATGGAAACGAGCGACATGCCAGAAGAAGCAACTGTGCCCAAGGACATTGAAGTTGAGGCAGTGGCAATGAGAACTGACGCACCCACTATACCTCTCCAAAATACTCTGGACGTGTGCATGAAAATTTATGGCTCCCCATCCGCACCAATTCCAAGAAAGTCCAAGGTCAGTGATTTGATTGAAGGAGTCATAAAAGGTCAATACAAGTGGGATTTCGATGCCAACATCGCGGAAAAAGATTTATTACAAGCTTTAAAACGAGGTATGATTCTAATCTTTCCATAATCCTGCTTCAATTTAAACAAGCATCAATTTATGAAGAAAAGATACAGAAGGGTAAGTTCGCCGGCCAGGAAAGAGGATCTACGGTCAAACAACATAATAAAAATAAAGCATGGCTACTTGTACTAGATACATTAGAAATTTAAAGATCTCGCTCAACGTAAACGGTTTGAACGCTAAAAGCAGAACGTATAACGAAATTATAAGATCTGTCGATCTCGACATTGTACCCATATCCGTGCATGGCTTAAATGACGAAAACGAGTATATAAAAATATATAACTATGAGGGGCTGATGGCTAGCCACTCGAAAGAGAGGTAAGATGGAATATCCATTACCATCAGAAAAGGGATCAAGTTCAAGGAGATACAGGATTTGGAAGAGTCTTACCTAGCAATCAAGATCTGCATGATCTGGTAGGGAAGCGGGCTACACTACATCATTCCACAGAGCTGGTAAGTCGCTGAGCTTTTTAATTGTCAGAGGCATAGTACAGAGAGAAGGACCCGACTTTGTCACTTTTCACGCAGGAAGATCGTCGACCACACCGCATACTGTGTTAACGAATCGGAACTTCTCTCTGAATCAAGTGACCCTTCCTGGCCTTTTTGCCCCATCAGACCATATTAGTATGATCACCGATATTTTCACCTCCCCGACCCAAGTACAAATCCCCCAAGCGCAGGTACTTGGCAAGAACCAACTGGGAGACATACTGTGAACATTTGCAACATGTACAGATTGACCAACTAGAAGGTGCTTCACTGGAAGAAATCGATAAAAACATGACCCCATTACGTCAAACATCTTAGAGGCTGAATACTTAGCTGTCCATTCGACAGAGGTGGGACCTTAACATTCAAGAAAAGATGGATCAGCTGGAAGTAACTATCTACTTTATAAACATATATGGGATCACGGTGAGTCCATACCAGGAACTACGAGATCTGATAAAACAAATTAAATATCTCATAATGGAGAAATCAAGAGAACAGTGGGATGAAATGATAGCTAAAATTGATGCAGAAGAAGACCATAGAAAATTCTAGAGTCAACTTAAGAGATTGCGGGACATTCCCCCCAAGAGTCGCATATAAATCAAAGTCAATGGCGTGGAAATCACGGAAGATCAAAATATTAGGCATGAATTCAGGAGATATTGGAGAAATCATTTCAGTATAAGCTCCTACAATAAGAGGAAACTCCGCATGCTGTTAGTAAGGCCGGGCCTCTTGTACTCCGCTATCTTCCTCCATACTCTGAGCAAGACCGATATTAAGAAAGCGAAAGTTGTTCAAAACAGTGCTATAAGATTCATTACTAACGTCACCATGTGCTATCACATACCATCTGAAGTCTTGCATTAAGCAACTAATATTGAACCTATCAACATTACCCTACATAGATGAGTTCAAAATATATGGCAGAAGTTATACCAAAACATGCCTGAAGAAGTGCTGAATCCAATTAGACTAGCAAATGAAGTCTGCCTAATTCGAGATTTAAACACGCATTCAAAAGCTCTCAACTGCTAACTTTACAAGAGACTCACCCTATTTATTGACGAATATAACAGAAGATTAAACCAAAATTTAAAACAAGCTGAGAACAAAAAATCCAAAGTTGACACACTCTTATGAAAAATAAAAATAAATTAAATAAATAAAAGATCCGAAATATAAAAACCTTTTAGTAAAATAAGTAAATAAACAAATTAATAGAACATCCGAAGTGGACAAACTCTTAATTAAAAAAATTATCCGAAGTGGACAAATTCTTAATTAATAAAAAAAGAGATCCGAAATGGACAAACTAATGTTAAGAAAGTAAATAACAAAAACAAATTAATATATATGTAATAATTCAGGTAAATTTGTACTATGCATTTATAGATAACAACCGGACTAAAAATGAAGATTGAAAGACAATAAAGAACGGAAATACAACATCAAGTCTAGGATCATCTACAAGAGATCACATTATCGATGACAAAGGCTTTAATGATGAGTAACCAAATGATATTAAAAAACTTAGAACAAATGAACTTCTACTAAGATAGCCAAACAACTTGGCAGACGTACCTTCTTACTAATATACTATCTTTTCTACCTATTCTCTCCATATTATCCCGACATCTTCTATATTTTACGATCTTTGATCGTTAAATAAGCATACCAAAAACTGAAAAATCCCTATAAAGCAAAATCAAGAAAATTTAATATACAATTCCAAACCAAATTTAAAACCTTGGTAAAGGAGGTATTATGCTGGATAAGGGAGATGTAAAACAGTGTCAGAAAGCAACACACAAATAAATATATTAATACCAAGCAAAAGTGAGAAAAAAATATTAATATAATATGAATAAAAAACTTAATGAACACGTGTTAAGCAAAGATAAAACTTACTGGGTAATGTTATTTCAAGCAATTGTAGCCATAGTTCTTCAGAAGGCTTTTCTATACTTGTTGATTCTGATCTGTTTTCCCCTGTTTGTCCGCCGTATTTTTCAGTGCAATTACGATATCGTATACAATGCCCGACTTATCTTCCACGTGCATTTTGTCCTTTATTTTGTGAACTTGTTGCTTAGTATGTTAGGCGAGTTTGTGCGTCACTTTCAACATTAGTAGTCATAATTATTCCACTTGTTTATTTTATTATTTGATTGGTGTAGGTTTTTATATTTCTACGAATACTCTTATCATTTCAAGTATTTTAAAAATTCCTAAATTCCCTTCTCTAAAATTCGAAGAATCTCTAGGCTGTTTTCAAAAAGTTCTTGAACAATATATTTTAACGGCAATAATGTAAACAATTTTGGAAAGCTATGCCTTAAAAGAACTAAAAATAAAATGCTAAAGGAATTATAAGTTATTAAATGGATTTTTTTCATTTTCTAAATAAGTTTATTAATTAAGACTCAAATCAATTAAGGGCATTGATTATATTACTAATAATAGTTATCTTACACAACATTGATAATAAAAAAGAATATATCACACAAGAGTGAGCACTAATTCTCTCAGATCCGATATTTTTCACTTATCAAAAATTAAGAATTGTGGTTATTATAGTTTTGAGACGTCAGCTAAGGTAAAATACTGAATTTAATAACACTGTATAACAATGAAATAAAACGTAAATGAGAATAACCTTTTCTAGGGTGTCGTAGATTGACCAGTGGTATATATACTATATCTATCCCGTTGTGGAAGGTTAAGGTCAGAGGCGTGACCTTCACTCGTCTTTGGTCGAGCCAGATGAGGGGAAGCTAAGTAGTGGGGGAATGGAGATCTCGGACGCGTGCGTGGATTTAAACAACAAGAGGAGCGAGTGTGGTTGGCCGTTAGGATAATAATGAATGCTTAGCGGTTCTGGATATAGAAAGTTGCAGGGAAAAATAAACCTTAAAAATTACAAAAACACAATATAGAAATGGAATGAGATCGGATACGCAATGAAAATTGATACATGTTATTTACAGTTTTTAGACTAAGGATTTCGGAGGAGTGGATAGACTCAGTTGGGAGTCAGTGAGCGGCTGCTGATGAGCCAAAGTACAAACAAACAATTCACGAAATGACTTGATACAGATCCACGATTTAAGTCGTCGCGAGCCTAGCTTTTGGGTTTGAGGCCTTTGGAAGACGATGGGGGAAGGGAGATTGCACAGGGTGGTGGTAATCGATGCTTTTAACCTCGAGAATTAAAATTCGAGGAAATATTCGCGCCAGACGAGAACGCAGACGATTCCAGGAATAACCAATTGACTGGGGTTGTCTTCCTTCGGAGTGAATATATGGAGGCTTTCGAAGGTGGTCTCTAATTATGGGGAAACCTTGAAGTTAATCGTGAGGACTACCCAAGAACCTTGGAAGGAGGAAGCTGGTTGCCAGTAAGATAAATTACCGAGTTATCGTGTAATCTTTTGGCAAGGACTCTGATTTTGATACAGATGCCCTAGTTGGTTTGCTATGGGGTGCCCTAAGCCAAGTTGCGGTCTTATACTAATGACGAGGTCAAATAGCCAGGAGAATGGAGATAGAACACACCAGGGTAGAACACCGGTATTTCGGTAGTTAAGTAATCGCGAGGAATTGAGATTAGCGAGGACAATGGGCAACGGTTTGTTTCCTGATTATAATGTCTTGGCCTTGAAGCAGGTAGATTGAAGAACGGCAGGATATTGAACTCACCGAAAACAAAAAGAGAATTATTATTGAACTATAACTTATTGCACTTTACAAAAAGTTTTTTATTTAAGTTTTAAGTTCTAAGTTATAACTGAATTAAGTTCGAGGTCAAGTGCAGACAAAGTCTAAAGGAGGCCAGACGAATAGAGCCTTTAAGCGTTACACCTTAATGTCTGCGTTATGTACACGACTATATACAAGGAGGAATTACGCAGAACCGAAAGATCGGCCTGAACGATATATATACGCAATTTAAGCCACGCCCTACAGGTTTCACGTCCAACTAAGCCACACCTCCTTCTTATGTGCCGGCCTGTTGATTGGTCGGCATCGACGTAACTCGCCTCTTTATTGGCTACTGCCAAACATATTGATAAGGGAGGCACTCCGACTATTGGATGAAATTCTCTCTGGGCGGTGGCATGTTGCCATGGAGACAGCTTTCTAATCTCTCTTGTATTTGTTTTATTGTGATAGCTATCCGGTTTATTCGGGATTCTGCTTTGAATACAATCTTTGCCTAAGATTGCTTCGACCAACTCTAACAGAGTTAACTGTACTTCGTTTACTGCCGTGTGATATTCTCGTAAAAGGCGCTAACTTTGCTTTTCTCTCTATATATACTTTATGTGTGTGGCAACTCTCGCGTGTGTCCTATTTTGGACGAGAAGGACAGAGCCGAATCGAAAAATATTCGTGTCTCGTTCTGAAAGATGGGCCTATACTCAATTTGTTCAGCCTGTGACTGAGGTTAAATATGGCCCAACCGAAAGTTCAGGCCCTGGAAGGGCTTCTTCTTAATCAGACACAAAGCCGGGAGAGGCTGAATCCTCACGAGGTTTTCGATATCGCGCGGTGAGGCGGGCGGCGTCTTCTTACAAGAAACCACACTTCATCACCCAACCGGAACTCATTGATCTAGTTCGTGATCTAACACTTACTAAGCAACAGAGTGAACTCGTAGCCTCACGTCTTCAACAATGGAAACTGTTGCATTAACATGCTTGAATTTCACTATTTAGGAATCATTCTGCAGATCTACAGCAATTCTTCCCTTTTAAAAACAACTTTACTTATTGTAATAATATCAGAGGCCTATTCAATGCCATTGAACTGACCTATAAACAAATGCGTGGAGGTTATTCATAAATGCATTCTTTTACAGCATAAAAACGGTTCCGTTGCACATTGGGAACACCATGCCTTCAGTTCCAGTTGCTCACTCAGTCATTTTTAGAGAGACATATGAGAACTTTGCTTTTATTCTAGATCGCATAAGTTACAAGGAGCATGGGTGGCTAATTTGTGCGGACTTGAAAGTAGTAGCCCTACTTAATGGGCTACAAACTGTATACACCAAGTTTATATGTTTTCTTTGCAAGAGGGACGGGAGAGCCAGATCAGAACATTATGTACGCTCAGAATGGTCGCATCGGGAAACTATGACGCTTGGATGCTACAATGTAATTCATGAGCCACTAGTTAAGAGAGAGAAAATCATTTAGCCTTCAACTGTATATATAACTAGGCATAATGAAGTAATTTACCAAAGCACTACAACATAGCAAGCTATGTTTCCACTACCTCAAAGCAATCCCCCCTAAAATAAGTGATGCCAATATTAAAGAAGGCATATTCGTAGGCCCTCAGATTCGTCAACATATAGCTGATGAGCACTTTGAGGCGACAAAGGATGAAACTGAGCTAGTGACCTGGCATGCATTCAAAGATAAATGCAAAGGACCTCTGGGAAAGCACCAAGGGGCCCAGCGAGAGCTTATAGTGGAGAGCCTAATCAAGTGCTACCAAGATCTCGGATGCAATATGTCACTGAGATACACTTTCTTTATTCTCATCTGTCCTTCTTTCCAGAGAATGCAAGATATGTGAGTGATGAACATAGAGAGAAGTTCCATCAAAAAATATCGTCAATGGGAAACAGGTATAGGGAAAAAGTGAGCCCTGCTATGCTGGCTGATTTCTGCTGGAACTTGAAGCGTGACACACTTGAGACGTCCTACAAATGAAGAAGTAAATAATAAAATATAGATTAATACATTATATAATGTTAACAAACATGTTGATTCATCATATATTCATGAATTAATTACAATGGACACATTTGATCTGACTTTGGGAGTGAAATACATTTATGTTATCGTGGAAATCGGTATCAATTGCATAATTATTAAATCGGCAATTTCCAAGAAAATGTTACGTTATGGGAAATTTTTGTTATCAAATTCAAATTCAGCAAAACTCAATTCCATAGAAAAATACACATAAGATCTATGTTTTATCTTAACACTGAAATTTGTTGTACAGTGTAATTATCTTTGAGATTTACGAGTACTTGTATTTTAGACGTGCATCATATAAGATATATTCGATCGCAACAGTTTAAAAAACTGTCTTTATATATATATATATATATATATATATATATATATATATATATATATATATATATATATAATTTGAAAGATGAACGAAAGGACGTATAAAGGAAAATTCATTTCATTTTGTTGATACAACGTTTCGGGGGAACTTTTCACCCATCTTCGGGTATATTAAATACCTTTCTCTTTCCTTAAATTCCGATTCCTCTTCTCACCCACTACTTCTACTCTAAACAAAAATATTACCAACCTCCTAATCTTCTCTTTCTTCTTACGCTCCTCGCCCTGTCTCCCCAGTTATCCTCTAACGGCTGATTGTTTAAGGTTGGTTTATCCGGATGTGTTTACTGTGTTTCCCCAATAGTCAATTTTTAACTCGTAACATAATAATCCAGAAATTCTCAATTACCTGTAAATTTATCGCTATCCCCCTCCTTAATTAACATTAAATTCTTCTCATAAATTCGTGATTTTGATTATCTGTTATCTGATTAGTGTTTTCCACAAATTGTATTTCCAGTACCCGAAGATGGGTGAAAAGTTCACCCGAAACGTTGTATAAAGAAAATTAAATGAATTTCCCTTTATACGTCCTTTCGTTCATCCTTCAAATTAAATTGAAGCTCCATAGGAGAAGCCCTAACAAATACATATATATATATATATATATATATATATATATATATATATATATATATATATATATATATATGTATATATAACTTTCTGAAGAGTAGAATACAACTATGACTTAAAAAAATAGAAACTTAAATTGGTCTGAATTTTCTTTGGGGCTGGCTTCAACCCCCTAGCCCTCCCTCCCTCGTATCCGCGCTTGAGATTATTTTCCCAAGAGGTGAATATGAAGTTAGAGATAAGGACAAATTTTGCTGAATGAAATTGCTGGATAAAGGTTCCTCTAAAAAAAGGGAAATAATATATCTTTATAGATGAAACGTGATTTCACTCTAAATATAATAGTCTTAGAATTTCCCAGGGCAAAAATGATTCGAGATAGTGTAAAAAAAGTATTCACCTATCAGAAATGTAATGGCAAAAAAAGTTTCTCAAAAAACGCCATGATTTTAAATGGTAAATCGTAAAAAGGGAAGATTTTAAGGTCGACTCCAATAAAATGAAAACAAACTGCCGATCTATTGATCATTGAGCGAAGACAACAAAATAACAAAAAAAAGGTCAAGTTTTCCCCTTTTAAAGAACAAAGGAGTAAGAAGAAAAGACGGGTAGAAATAGAAAGATGTGTCGGAGAGGTGATGAAATTCAAACCACAGCACAGACTCAGCGTCGCTGAATTCAGTAACTGAGATGCTTAATCCACCCTGGTACCCTTGAGCATATAAGCCACCCACTTCGCACTCTCAACGCAGGATGAAAAGAGTACAAATATTTATTAGAAAACTGTTGCACAGAGATAAAGGAAGAAATAGTAATGAAATATGTCTCGCATCAAACCTATCCAGCCTCTCTCATCTATGATTTTTGGACCTTACTTTAGTCACATTACAAGGGGATGAAAAGATAACGGTCATTCCAGATACACAGTTGTACAGACTAACAGACAATAGAATATCTACTTACTGATTAGACCTAACATGACTGCAGGTCTCAACTAGGCAACCAGATAGTAGGTTATACTAAAGAGAGGCGTCCAAGAGTTAGCTTTGTAAGTCGTTGACAGGACTTTCAGGTTCAGAAGATATCTCGTTAAGAAGCCGGGCGACAAAATTAGAGGGATAAGTGAAGATACTTAGTTGGTCTGGTCCTAACAAGACACTAAAACATGGTTATGCAGAACAGTTTCGCCTCTAGAACGGTAACAAATGGGTGATCATCCCATTACCTTTTATGGAAAAGGTTAGTAGACTGAAATCCCTCATCCTTTTAATCGCACCACAACACCCAGGATGCCTTAAGCCTGGTTGGTCTTCTGTTAAGCCTCAAATCAATCCATCCATCAAATTTATATTAGAATTGGATTCATCCTCGATCATTGCAACCTTCTCACTAATTCCCTTCAGTTTTCTATTTAACGCAATTCTACGCACTAAAACGCGTATAGTCATTTATATTTCCCTCATATTAATAACTAAGGGGATATAGAATTCTTATCTTCACTTTTTCGACGAAGGGAATGGAATTAGTATCATCAAAGTAATATTTGCATCTTTGTAATATTCACCTCATTTCATAAACGACGCTCGCCTTGAAGTAAGAAATAATTACTTCCGCTCCGAACTGACAACCAGTACAAATCCCATGCATCTAACTACCTCAATATAACCTTGTCTTACAAAGCAAAATTAAAAGTCCTACAAAATATTAACACTAAAATTATTTTCAATTTCCGTAGCACACTTAAGAGTAATAAGTGAATTTAAAAATAAACCTTCCTCATCACAGATATCCTCATCACCTTGCACAAGTTGTAACCAATAATTATGCATTGAACAAACAGACAGGAACTTAGACAATGCCATATACGAACACGAATATAACAGACGCAAAGGAAACACTTCCGATGCCCTCTTTAATCACATCATTACTAAAACCCAGCAAATAAACGGGATCGAGCGAACACTTATATATCGATCAAAAGACAATATCAAGGGAGAGATAGTCAAGTCGACTCTAATTCGTTCTCTTGCCACATTCGATCTATTCTCTGGAAGCTATAACTTCAGTCCTCGTGGAAGCGGCTTAATATCCTCACACAGGTATCATGTAGTTGATCCATTGATGACTTACCCCAAAGAATTAATATCTATTTTTATCTATTTTTTCCAAATTTTATTATTTCAAATATTATTATAATTGTTTTGTTTTCTTTGCATTATTTTTGTAGTGAAGCAGCGCAGGTGATTCGCAATGTTCATTTTAAAGCTGAAAGGTGAAGCGAGAAGTCTCGAAACTAATCCTGGGGAAGAAGCCAGAACTGATGACCAGACAATTGTAAATGTTAAATAGAGGCAAATAAGAACCGAAATAAGGCTCTACTCTTTCTAGGCACTGGACGTTGTGGTGACAGTTTCCGCCAATGCCTATACTTGCGTTGCAGAGGTTGCAGGCACGCCCTCTTCTAAATGTCAGCTACAGCAAGGTTTAACATGGTGCACCTTAAATCCTCCTTCCACTTAGAAGTAGGGAAAAAAGAAAATACACCATGCCAACCTTTGTCTCCAAAAGAACAATCCATAAACCTGATAAACTATAACAAGAAACAGCTTAACTGAGATAAAAATACTAGATATGAAATAGCTTAACCAACTCAATAGAAAAATAAAACTAGCGATAACCAACGAAGACTTACTAAGCAAAAAGAAGAGCGAAAGGTGGAGCTAAATCTAGTAAAATAATGAGTGTAAATATAAGACAAACTAGGAAAACATTGCTTGCTAGATCCAAGATCCTTCCGAGTGGTTAGGTCAGGGGAGGCTTTGAAAAGCTCGAGGAACAAGTTCGTCCCCACTAAGGGACTTTAAGATAAACAAGGTCTGCTGACCAAAGTCGCGTGGTCTCACTTATTCTGATTTATGACCTTACGACCTTCAAAACTTTCAATAATTCTCGGACTAACCATGAGAGAACTTTTGTAATTATATTATTCGAAAGAAAATATAAAATAACATAAGGGTTTCAAATTTCGTTTCAATCGGCCGAATAGTTATGATGTTATTGTCAAATAACTCCCAAGCTATCCTTTAGACGGTTTTAACATTTGTATCATTCGAAAGGGAATGTAAACAACATAATGGTTTCAAATTTTGTTAGAATCGGCTGAATTGTTACAATATTATTACCAAAACAAAGAAAAAGCAAAACTCCCACCGACCGACCGACCGACATAGTGAGATATAGAGTCGCACATGACTAAAAAATCCACTTTTTCAAATAGTATAAGTTAGAGAATAGGGAGCGAGCTCAGTCTTAATTGATGCCACTTTGCCATTCACGTTTAGCCCCGCGCCGTTTTAATTTATACTGGCGTATGTCATTTACCTTATGCTCCTGTGTCAATTCCGTATCCAGGCACATATATTTGCGTGTTATGTTTTACCACTCCAACCCTTCAGTCAATACTTTTACCTGTGCCATTTTCACACTCACATTTGACCAAGCTTCGTTTTAATGGACAGAGAAATGACGTGAAGGCGACGAAGCGACGCGTTATGGCGTTAATTGGGATGAGAACAGGGCGGGAATTTCCCCTCGAGCTGAGAGGAATTGAGAGAAATGGGGTCAAATTTGATGAATTTGAATGAAATAAGTGTGGTTGATTGTCAAAAAGTACTCCTCTAAAAGGACACAGAAATAAGTATTATTTTTTTTCCATCTTCACCCGTAGGTTTGTGTCAAAAGAGGTTAAGGCAAAGAGTAGTGTAGTAAGGATTTGCAGAAGTTAAGTAAACGGAGTAGTGAAAAGGGGAGGATACTTACAACAAAAACATACAAACAAGCAAAAAACGAAACGGAACAAAAGTAAAAAGGAGAGGGGTGCACGACTCGGTATCGGGGAGAAGCCCCCCTCCCTCCGGGACCGGGGCATGCGCGCAACACCAAATTATATTTATATTTAAACAGATAAATGATTTAAATGGAATGGGTTTAAAGGCATAACTTCCGGGTTGTTGACCGCACTTGACGTTGTCGCATTCGATGACTTATTGAGGGAGGTTAGGGTCACCATTCGATTAGTTTCCTCCCTCTATCTCGAAACCTTCGCCGGGTGGGTCGGCTTCAGAAGCGGGCCCCCTCTTTGCGCGGTTCCCATGTCTCCGAGAGACCTGGTGCAGCCTTGGGTAGAGGCGTGGAAGCCGAAGCTTCCATGTTTATATCCTCTTTCTGGGGAGCAGACTTAGAAGCCCTCGAGGACGGTCTGACGACCACCTTCTGGCAGCTTACATCATGTTAGTCGAGCGTCTCAGTGGAGGCGCGCGGCTGCCTTTGACCCCTTTGAGCCGCCATATCTACCAGAGGAGCACCTGTAGTGTTTATAATCCGCAGAAGGGTTCCGAATGGGCCCGGAATCGTCCGTGTTCGTACGACTTGTTAGGCCATGAGGAGATGGAGCCTTTTTAACTTAAGAGGTGTAAGATCTCTTAGTTTACATAGGACGCAACAGGAACAATTCCTTTGCCTCTCTTAAAGGCAGTCTATCCCAAACGAAAACCTACTAATAGACTTGTTGTCAAGTCGTAGTAGCGGATTCTGCTTGGTGATAGGCTTCGGAGAGGGCGGGGTTACTACAAGCCCTAGTCTAATGCGAGCAGTAGAAGAAGGGCACAACGAAAGGGAATGAAGATGTACTAGTGGAAAGGGCAAATAAAAGGACTGGGGCTTGTACCAGATTCCTATAAACCTATCCCAGATTGGATGTTCCCTCTTTGTCGTGTCGATCCTTGCGAGTAGTAAGGCCGAGAGGGCCTGTTGTTTCTTCAGGTACAGGGTAGGGTACTTTTCTGCAGCGCACTGGAAACATTAAGGTGGAAACGTACACTTCAGCCATGGGGGCTTAGATAAAAGAATTAAGAAATAATGGAACGCTTGTCGGGTACAGAGATTAAAGATGGTGAATAGATGAATGATTGAAGATGGTCAAGAATAAAAGATTCCCAAGCATAATCTCGTCAATCTGTCCTTATATAATCTCTCTCGCAATCCTGGAAACATCTTACTGTCACGGGGCTGCACCTTTCACAACTTTTTTACATCTTTTCGTAAAAAAGCTCTGCATATACTAAATGCAGTATTACCTTATACTTTTGCAGTGGAAGAAAACTTTCTTTCCACACGTAAGAAAAGTATTAGGAACGACTCTGCATAATAAGTTTAAAAAAATTAAGTCTTGTTGATGGAAATTAATAAATAATTTTCATTTTCCATCTTATAAAGGAATATTCCTGAAACAATAGTGCCAAAGTGATGGTATGACAAAATAATTCCATCAAGCAGCATAACAACAGGATTTTTTGCTTAATTTTAAGAGTCCATCTGCCGACTGCCTCATAGGGCAAAAGTCATACCAACACGAGAGAACCGATCTGAAACCATATATGTGTCATCAACAGTTAAATTTAAAGAGAGATCTTATTTGTACCAATCTCAACCAAAGGATTACCCCTTTACCTTTCTCGGTTATCTTCCACACATGTTGAACTTCTAGCTCGCAAGTTGAGTTTGTCATTTTGAGTGTTAAGTTGTGAAAAAACCTTGAAGTGAAATTAATGTCTTTTTTATACAACTTATAGAAAATCTCTTTTGTAGTTGTTTATAATTTTCCAAATTTGATGCAATGTGTTTATAAATAAATGTAATAATGCCTATGCCCTTTTTGAACTGTAGTAATGCTTAAGACTTTTTAGAAGGATTTATTTTGATTTATATCAAATAGCATTGCAACTTTGTATAAAGCATTATTTTTAAAAAGTGATTCGGTTGAAGAGATAATACAAAGATGAAAAGAGAATTGCATTTCCTGGCCCGATTGGAGAAAACTCCTACTCCCCTGAAACGAATTAATAACTCAAAGTGGAATTTTTTTCATCTTTCTCAAGTGTTCCGTCTCAATTACACTCTTCCACGTTACTTTTCACTGAGTAGCACAACATAACTCCATCACCGACAGTCTAAGATACAGTTGGAAAGTAAGGTATAGGAACCGCCTGCAGAAGAACCTGCATACATATAAGTTGTATTATAATATCAGCTTACACTTAATTTATATATTCAATCAGTGTCCATAACATTCAATATATTCTATCAACTTACACTAACATATTTTAGAAATTCTTCCACAACTATCACGACTTATGATTCCCTCTTTAGTGCTGTCAAGTAAACAAAAGTTCATATATGTAGGACTGCAAAATACATACTACACATCTCACTTTATTTAATTTAATTTTTTTACAAGATTTTACATATTTATTCAATCTTTCAATTGCCTGATCGGTGGATTGTAAGTAACTTAAAGATTTAATAATTTTAATTTAAAATGTTCCTTCTCTAGGATTAGGCTCAATTTTAAATGATTTTAAAATATAAAAATAGAAGTTCCTATAGATTAATTTACAGTACATTGTTTTGATTTAATCACGTATATACCTATTACAAAAGCAAATGAAATCCATTGCATTGTTTATAGTATAATTGTTTCTAATTTAATTATTTGATTTAAGTCTCCGTTGCATGGTTGCCAGATGTACCAATTTTTCAAATTTCCAAAAGCTCAAGAACACATATTCAACTTGATTTATATTAAATATATTGAGGAAATAAGATTGAAAGTATTATCTATAGTCTTTTACACGAATTTTATATATATATATATATATATATATATATATATATATATATATATATATATATATATATATATATATATAGATAGATAGATATATATATATATATTAGCTCAATATTACTAAATTCCAGTATTTCGTTTATTTTCAGAATTCATTTTAAAGGTTCCTTTGTGTTAATTGTAAACATTTATTTAGTTACTCATGCAAAACGTAACTTTGTTAAGTAAATGAGAAAAATTGGAAGTATTTTAACTGGCCTTTAAATTATGTAACATTAGGAGATATTTAGGTTTTAATTGGACGGTATTTGTTTGTTTAATTTTAATTAGTTACGTTTTCGGTCGAGCATTGAAATTCAGGAAACGACGACTAGCTAAAATTGGCATGAGCTCTCCTCGTTAATTTAAGGAATTTGAGCAGTAGCCTTTAAGCGCTTGTTCTTAGACCTTGTAGTTTAGCTTACTTACTTTCATGTTCGCCTGATTTCCTAGATCCCACCGAGTTAGGATCCAAATCAGGAGAGATAATGAACTTCAGAGACCAGCGCTCTTTTGAGAGCCCTCTTCAGATTCCTCTCCGTTCACTGTTTTTATGGCTCAACGTGTGAATATATTATAAAATTTTATAAAATTACAAAATGCTCATCTTTTTTGGTACTTATAAGTCATATTTGATTCTATAACGTGGTTCCAACACTACAAGACTTCGCTTCGAAAAAATGGAGTTTTCAAAATATTATAAATAAATACATTTTTAGTACGAATTTTACGGTACTGAGGTTCTTTAGAGCGTTCGGACGCAGGAACTGCAACTCTTAAATGCGAACAAATATATGTTTGCGTGTGTGTGTGTGCGCCACAACTTTATTATTGTTACTTTTATTATGGCCATCCTTTACTTTTATTATTGGGTGCAGCATAAAATTCAATTCTTAAGCGCTCCTGAGAGTTTTGTATCATTTTATATATTCTTCATGCATACAGCTTTATGGACACGCACCACAACGTCATTTTTGTTATTCTTGACTACAAAACATAGATTTCAGAGGGGTCAGCAGTCCTGAGATTCTTTGTTTAACCTACGTTATGCCAATCGATTTAATAACATTGATTAGAACGTTTCGCATGTAGTAACTGCAAACTTAACCTCTTTTTGTTACATTACTTTGTTTGTATACACCACACCAATTCTCTTAAATTAAACTAAACTTAGGAATATGGAACTCACTTTCTATTAATATTTACACGAATTTTGCACATTTAATTTGGTCTAGCAAAATTAATATTATTCTCATCACCGGCACTGGAATTTTCACTATTTACACTCTAAAAAAATTACCACATGATTTTTTCTTTATCCCTATTGTTGTTATTAGCAATTTTTGATGATTCTGCCCGAACGAAAGGCATGGGTTAGTTTGTTAGTTTCCTCTTGATCCAGTGTTGTGCGTTTGAGCTGTGATCCGGTTCTTGTGTTAGTAGGTAGAGACTGGACAAACTTTTGTCGGGATAGGTCTTACCCCACGTCGTCTACTTGTAGCGGTTCATCTTAGCTCATCAAGAATGTTAAAAGTAGTCCAGTGTGTATACATGAGCTTGAATCATTCTTGCTGCAGAGTCTCGCAGATCTCAATGATTTTGGTGCTTAGAGGAGTAGCTCAGCGAGAATGTGATCGTAGGTGAAATTCAATCCATGATATCGGGCGGCAAAGGAAGCTCGCTGGTGGTGGGATTCGCTCCACCGTCTCGGACGGTAACGCATCAAAGATCCACGACTTTTTAACATCCCGTAACGGCTGCTTCGTTGAGAACGGGAGGCTTGATGGTGGTGGAATTTGATCCACCGCCTCAGGCGGCCAAAAACCAGATATCCACGATTTGGGGGCATCCCGTAATGGCTGCTTCTTTGTAGACGGGAGGCTTGATAGAGGTCGATTTCTCCAGGTTGGTAAAGCGAGTAGCTCGTTGCTCTCTTCGTGAATCCATCTTCTTCTGCTTCACCAACCTTCGGAGAAGTCACCGGTTATGGATGAGTAGTCCTTGGGAGATGAGCACCCCATAACCAGTAAGAGGTCTTCTTCTTCTTTTGCAGCTCGGATACTCTCGGATGACGCCGAACTAAGATCTTCCTCTTATAGTGGTAACCTCTCCATTCGTGGATTTTCCTAGATAAAAGGATTCATCTTTGAACGCAGTCCATCTTCCTTTTCACATAAACTGCCCACATACATATAGGCGGTATTATAATATCAACTTACACTTAATTTATATATTCAATCAGTTCCCATAACATTAAATTTGTTCTATCAACTTACATCAACATATTTTATCAATTATTCCACAACTATCATATCTTATAATTGCTACATAATAATACAACGAAAGAATGATTCCCTCTTTAGTGCTGTCAAATAAACAAAAGTTCATATATGTAGAACCGCTTAATGCATACTAACACATATTACTTTATTTAATTTAATTATTTTACGAGGTTTTACATATTTATTTAATCTTTCAATTGCTGGATCGGTGGATCGTAGGTAATTTAATAAGTTTGATATAATAGGTTCCTTCTTTAGGGTTGGGCTAAATTTTAAAGTGTTTTTAAAATATAAAAATAGAAGCTTTTAGAGATTAATTTACAGTACATTGTTTTGATTTAATCACAGATATACATAAACCTATTACAAAAGCAAATGATGGTAATACTTAAGTTTATGGACGCACGCTAAGGGGCGCTATTCCTGGGCTACACTTTTGTGTTACATTTAATGCGATCGGCTCTGCACGTTTATTGAAATAATACAGACCA
This sequence comes from Ceratothoa steindachneri, assembly GCA_963969495.1. Taxonomy (NCBI): domain Eukaryota; kingdom Metazoa; phylum Arthropoda; class Malacostraca; order Isopoda; family Cymothoidae; genus Ceratothoa; species Ceratothoa steindachneri. The sequence continues at coordinate 138,798,863 of OZ018327.1, forward strand.
TAGCGCCACCTACTTTAGGCGACATAAAGTGGGGAGTGCCCCCTTACACCCCCCGTAACTTAAAAAAACTCTAAATAGTCCTAATTCGAAGGGCTAGCATTTAAGCGATTGCTAAAGGCCGGTGGCACTATTGTCGTCTTAAATTACCTAATAAATAATCACTTCACGACAAGGGCTAAACCATCTCCACCTTTCACTATTATAATCGAGCTGCGCTTCTTTTCCAAACTGGTACAAATCTTCGCTTTTAAAATTAGGCATGATCTATAAAAAAGTAAATTAAATTGGCCGAGCCATTGACAACAGTCGTATTAAAGCCGAAAAAAATAAATGCACAAAATTCGCGCTCTTTTAACTGCTTGGCTCGAGGGTTGCCAATGTTTTAAATAAAATCGAATTAAGGTTGCTAGTTTGTGAAAATAATGGTTTATTTTAACATTAAGAGAACCGTGCAATTATATATTTAAACGAAATAACGAAGCACAGAAATACTCATTACAATACTGATTAATAAAATCGAGTAGAAGTACCAGCACTTACTAAATAATAAAGAAGAGCGACTCCAAAACAAATAACTAAAACGCCCTGATTGGCCACATCAAAAGCTACCGTCTGACGTCATTAGGCCTAAATTGTAGCCCAGAAACAGCGCCCCCTAGCGTGCGCCCATAAACTCAAGTATTACCCATTGAAATCTATTGCATTGTTTATAGTATAAGTGTTTCTATTTTAATCAGAGATCTCATCTTACAGACATACAATATTTAATTATTTCATTTAAGTCCCCGTTGTATGGTTGCCAGATGTACCAATTTGTCCAATTTTCCAAAGCACAGGAACACATATTCAACTTGATTTATATTAAATATATTGAAGAAATAAAATTCAAATTATAAATTATCTATAGTCTCTTACATGAATTTTATATATATATATTAACCCAATATTACTAAATTTCAGTGTTTCGTTTATTTCTAAAGTTCATTTTAAAGGTTCCTTTGTTAATTGAAAAAAATATTCAGTTATTCATGCAAAATGTAACTTTGTTAACTAAAATGAGAAACATTGGAGATATTTTAACTGGCGTTTAAATTATGTTTAATTTTAATTTGTTACATTTTCGGTCAGGCAGTGAAATTCAGGAAACGATGATTAGCTAAAATTGGCCTGAGCTCTCCTCGTTTATTTAAGGAATCTGGGCAGTAGTCTTTAAGCGCTTGTTTTTAGACCTTGTAGTTAGATTACTTTATCACTTACATGTTCGCCCGCTCGACCAGATCTCACAAGGTTAGGATCCAAATCAGGCCCTTTAAAGGACCAACCGTCCTATAGACAACGTCCTTTTTACGACACTTTTACAAAAGAGAGATAATGAACTTCAGGGACTGAACCCATTATAAAATTTTATTTAACTTCAAAATGCTCATCTTTTAGGTACTTTTGAGTCATATTCGATTCTATAACGTGGCTCCAACAATAAAAATCACTGTTTAATTAATCGATTGGAAAGCACAGACAATATTGGTGTAAACTATAAGATGATCCACAAATTAATGCACAAATTTTTCATGTTTATCATTATTTTATGGATCGAACTGAAACAACTCTTTGAAGCTATTTATAATTAAATAAGTATTTCTTTATTAATGTAATTTTTACCTGTTTCTACCAATATTCTCTTTTTACTAACTTCCCTGAACCATGTTTGAAAAACTCATTGAATTTATTATAAAATAATTCTTTATGGTTGTTTCAAGTTGTTCTGATGTTAACATTTTCATTGTTTTCATTTGATTCGCTAAATTTCCAAAAGATAATAATCTGAGTTGGTTAAGTCAAGAGAGTACTGAGGATGATTTATTAGTTTCAAATCGAAATTTTTAACGTTTTATATTATATCTCCTACGATATGAGGTCGTGCTTTGTGTTGATGAAAGAACAGTCGTCTTATTTTGATTAATGCTAGCATTTTTCTTCAAGTGTTGCATGTAAACGGTCTAATGCAGCACAGTACACCTCTTTGGTGAGATTCTGATTACGGTCAAGAAGTTTAAAATGGCTTATGCCATTCAGATCACACCAAACGTACAAGAGAAACTTCGATGAATGAAGCCCCTGTTACAGCTGAGGTATTTGTTTTTACTCAGGTCGACGAGGTGTCTAGGCAGGGCCCAGGATACGCCGCCGCCTCTTCCTCCCCTAACGGGGTTAAGGTAGTTCACTTGGCCACATACGGCGGTGCCAGGGGCCTAGACGGCATGTCCTCTACCTCAGGTTGGTCTTTGGTAGCCCCTTATACTGAAAGGAGGGACTCGACGCAAGGGGAGAGTCGCATAGAGGCAATTGTCCAAAACAGAGGACTCTCCTAAAGAGGAAAACCCCCTATCCGTAGGTAGAGCAGAGGTGGAGACACCTTCTCCGCTAGGAGGCTCTTTCGGAGTGCCTAAGAAAGTATGATGAGCGTCATTAAACTAGAGTCGCCCGAAGGCAACTCTACACAAGAGAGTAAAGGAAAAATTCCCGATTGCTATTTTTCTTCCATTCCACTTGTCGTCTTGTATGAGGTTAATCTTTTAGCGTAATTTTTCCCATGCAAAAATTATGAAACCATCTTTTGCAGTGGCTCGCACTATTTTTTCGTTTACCTTATACTTAACACAAATTCTCTGCTGTTAACTTAGCAGGGTTACCTTTTCTAAGCTCCTCTGATACTTCCATAATATTCCTCATTTTATGAGTCACATTATATAGATAATAAAAATACAATATTAATATCCTAGAAAATGACGAAAAATAAGCCTAGAGTTAGGCTGATATTGATGTCCTAGGCTTCAGGTTTAGTAGACTAGGCTAGCAGAAAAACCAATCTGCGTTCAATTATTTCTATTTATATAATAATTATGAACAAGAAAAATATACCTTATTACTTCTCAGGTGATCTTATACTTTGCTGAATCTTTTTTGACAGTCTGAAAATCATTATATCCCATTGCACCCTCGATAATTTTTATCATTATTCTCCTCCATTTCATTAAATATTTTTATTCTTGACACCGTTTTCCACATCACCTCATTCTTCCTTCTTCATTTGGTTACACAGCTTTCCTTTTTCTTTTCCTCCCCAACATTTAATAATAAATACAGTGTGTTCTGTCACCCGCTTGCAGGTGGATGGGGAGAGGGGATCTTTTCCTGTAATTGGGACGATGCATTCTAATCCCTTTTCTCTAAATCGAAGAACAGCTGTAAATATTACTACCATCCATCATCCTAATACGGGCATATTTTTCTGCCACGCTTAGAATTTTAACCACCCCACGCCCCCTCGGAAAAAGCAAGGAAAAATGCATTAGTGTTCAGCTACCACAACTCATAACGGGGGATGAAACCACTACCGTAGACTTCCAGACACAGCTGCCATTGGCATTCGTTTAACGAAACTGAAACGAAGGAGGATTATCCGGAAAGAGGAATTTGCATCTTGTTCTATTTCATGCTGAGTTTATGATACTTGTAAGCGAACGGATTACAAGGAGCAGCGTCCATAATGGGACGGTCACTGAAAAAGGGAGGAAGGAGGCATACGGAATGGGAAGAAGAATAAGAGTAAAAAAAAAGTTGCAAAAGGAAACTCATTTACTATCACAATTTTTCGAGCGATTCTACCTTAATCTACTTCAGGCAAATAAATGTTTGGAGTAGATTTCTAAATATACCAGAATTAGGGATATAACAAAATTCAGTTCCCTCCACCTCTGTTTTACTATCGGGAGAATTATTTAGAAAGGAAACTGCATCTATTAGTGAAGATTTGATCATGGAATAAGAGATCTGAATAGAGAGAGGAAAATGTTTATGGAGGCTACGACAATTCAACTAAGTTACACTTAGGTTTCATAGGCAGAGAAGACGAATATGTAGACTTATTTCGCAAATAATAAATATTAAAATCACACAACACTGGTGCTAGCCAAAATCAACAGAGGCAGAAAACAGAAAATCCCAAATATAGAAACGCGAGACTTACTAAACTATATTTACATCAATGCAGTGATTTGCTGCGTCTCAATTTTTAAGCTAAATACCTGATGTACTGTAGCTTAGTTTAGGCTATGCTCGGGTCTTTTTCGGAACAGGCCTGGCAACGAATTAGGCGTTCCAGGCTATCGCGAGTTTAAGGTTAGGGTAGGCTAGGTTAGATTAGGTTAGGTTAAGTTAGTATAAGTTAGGTTAAGTTAAGTTAGAGCGTTCTCAAAAAGGGGCATATTATGAAACTTTCATTAGCATTTCGCGTTGCCTTTAACGCTGTAAAAAGCGTAAATTAAATTCCAGACTTGTTTTGCAAAACGATACTTATTTAAAAAAAACATGGTGGAAAGGATTGCCAACTACTGTTTTTTGTGTGTTGCTTAAAATGTCAACAGAAGACATAACTGATTGAAAAAACTTTCCCTGGGAAGTTTGCACTAGTTCCTTGCTCCCAAACCTAACTAAACCTAATGTAATTTAACCTAACCTAACCTAACCTACAGAGTGTACTAACACTACGAGCCTCGAATGCCATAGCCTAACCTTAATCTCGCGATAGCCTCGAATGCATAATTCGCTGCCGAGCCTGTTCCGAAAAAAGACCCTTATACTGTATTTTTAGTATATTTCTAAAATTTTATCAACCTCTACAAAAGTCAGGACATTTTTTGCTATCAATAAGTTGTATTATTTAAGATTAGGAAGTTTATAAAATAAAATCAGAGATAGTGAAAAATGATTAGAGGGCGAGATTATGAGCAATTGCCCGAAGAACACTTTAAATCCGTCCGACAGATTAGGTTACATTTATTTTCTACCATTACATAGCCTCGTGCGTTCTCACCCTTTTTGAGGAATCACAATTTCAATCATTTCCTCCGTATTCTCAAAGGGTGCATGCATCATAGGCAGGCCTTTTAAGACAAAGGCGAAAACAATTTCTTCTTGGTTGCTCTAAGGCAGTGGTACGAGACATGCTAGCGGGCTGTAGGCAGTTTATTGCTGTATTTACAATTAAACTAAAATATATATGTATAGTGTCACATCTACCATTATTCACATCTACCATTATATTTATTCACATCTACCAACCAATGTTCATAGCCCCAACCTGTCGGAGAACGTTTAAATGCTGGAGAGGCTGCGCTGATAGCGTTCATTGCCAAGTTGTTGAAATGGCAGTCAGTGGGCGTTATTGATTGGTCGGCGCTTGGTGGGATTACTGGCATCTGATGACCGTAGCGTAGATGGGGGAAGCGCGGTCGTTCTATGTAGACATTGTGCTGAGGGACGTGCAGAAGGCCTTCGACAAAGTCTGGCTGGAAGGACTTCAATACAAGATCCTGAACCTCCAGCTAGACCCAATCCTGGAAAGGATCCTCTGTGACTTCATCATGGACAGAAGGGCATGTCTCATGATTGAAGGGCACAGAGGCCCCGAATTCGAGTTAAAGTCGGGCGTCCCCCAGGGTAGCTGCCTGAGTCCTCTGCTTTACTTGGTCTTCACCATCGACCTTCCAACTCCGGTGCACAGGGACACGATGTATCTGCAATACGCAGATGATGTCACACAAATTCTTCCGTGCCCGGTGAGGAAAGCAAGGGCGCAGGCGGACCGAACTATAGCGGAAATCAACAATATCAGCCGATACGAGAGACGATGGAAAATCAGGACCAACAGGGACAAGTTCAAAATTGTCCCGTTGAACCGCGAGTCGACATGGCCCATCATCATAGATGGAAGGCGATACGGCTACTCCGCCGAAGGCACTGTCCTGGGCCTTAAAATCACCGACCATGGATACTTGAGACACCACACGGAGAGGCGGAACCTGGCGAAGAGAGAAATCTCCAAGCTATTCAGGTTTAGGGATCTTAGCTCGGCTAACATCAGAAAGTTATATATGATGTATGTCCGAGCTTTGCTGATCTACCCCGCAGTGGTGTCACAAGCGGCTAACAAAACCTCTATGAAAAGGCTCCAGCGTGTCCAGAACACTGCCTCTCTGCTTATCAATAAAGTAAGAAGGCGTGACCATGTCAGGCAAAGCGTCCTGCATCGGAGGAAACGCTTGGAGCCCATCAATGTCGTAACCCAGAAACTGGGCAAGAAGATCTGGTCCACTTTAACGGACGATGTCATTCCAGAACTCCAGGGAGCAGGCGGCAGGTTGAACATACCTGCGCGGCTACGGGCGAAAGCCTCACGCAGAAGCCGGTTCCCGAGCACTAAACTTTGTGCACATAATAACATAACCCCAATGTACACATAACAGCGACAAAACACAACAAAACAACTCAATACATCCACACAAAAAATATGTGACTAAAAATAATACGTTGTCGGCAAAAAAGCTTTCAAAGGCTTGAATGCTAAATAACTAACAACAGTATCAAACTAAAACAAAAAGACAGAGAAGAAGACACAAAAATACAGTAAGAAGAACACTACAAACAAACGAAAACATAAAAACAAAAATGAAATATTCAAATAAAGGAAAAAGTAACCAAAAATAATGTGATGCACTCCCTACTAGGGCAATTCCCCCCCCCCCCAATCTTTAACTTTTTTTTTTCACCCACTATATCTTCCACTATAACATCTCTTTTCGAAAATTGCGTACATCATCATCAGTGCAGTGCGATTGTCGATGCGGTAGTTTCTGGATGTGAAGCAGTGGTTCTCGACGGTGTTGAATTATATTTGAGTGTTGTACGTATTGTGTGGGTGAGTGAATATTTTCTGCATCGTTTTTTTTATAATTCATTTGATACATTATTATGCATACTATATTTTTGTACTACGTACTGCGGTATTTTTTCTTGCTCATTGGTTACCATACTCAAAGTTATTTGGTTTATTTGTTTTTTTTTTCTTTCACTTTTCCAATTTAGTGCCTCAAACGATACCTTTGTGGTTGTTTAGTGGAGAAAGCGTTGTAACATTAATTATCGTGTGCTTTGGGTGTTCATGATATAATTTGGGTAATTTTGAACACCGAAGGATAAAAGTAGTTGAGTTATTATTTAAAATTATATAGGTAGTTGAAATTTATCAATAGATATAGATATAATATTACTTCAAGTAATATTACTCCATTAAATAAGTTTGATAATTTTAATGATTTGAATACATTTTTGATTGTAGCCAAATTTTGGCAACTCCAAGATCGCAACAGCTGATGAGATAGCGCCGCGGAATGAGCGAATATACCGTTACATAAAAAATATTATGATTATTATTATGAACACGCATTATTGAATTATATATATATATATATATATATATATATATATATATATATATATATATATATATATATATATATATATATACATATATATATATATATATATATATATATATATATATATATATATATATATATATATATTATATATATATATATATATATATATATATATATATATATATATATATATATATATATATATATATATATATATATATATATATATTATATATATATATATATATATATATATATATATATATATATATATATATATATTTATATATTACTGTATTAAAATTATAATAAATATGAAATCTTTATGTATGATATATGTATATAAATATATTTTTCACAATTATATATAAAATGGCACTATATTTTCTTTTATACACTTTATGTTATGATAACTATTTTATTTTTAGCACTTTTAATACTATTATTATTATATTAACATCACTATATTATTATTATTCTTATTATCATTATTATCACCACTCTATTATTATTATTTAAGAACTTTTTATCACTATTTTTCACACATTTCTTTATATGTTCACATATTCACTACACGTACTTTCATCTTTCCAGGTATCAGTGTGATGTAAGAAACACAAGTGGAAAGTTCCCCATGTAACTGTCACTCACTGTGCGTTACATCGTCATACACTTACCACAAAGACGCCGCCAGAAGAATAAAAGAATGTTTTTTCAATTGTTGTGTGTGTAGCAAATTTCATTCAGAGGATGAGCCTAGAATCACCGCCTCTTTGTGTCTTTATGTGAAAAAATTGGAGCTGAGTAGAGTGTTCTTCTTTACCACACAGATGTGAGGTGGTTTTCGCGTGGCAGGGTGCTTACACGTGTCTTCAAACTACATGAAGAAATCAAGCAGTTTCTTAGAAATCAAGACATTGACATTGCTAACTATTTCGAAAACAGGGAGTTCATTTTGGCACTGGAATACCTAGCAGATTTATTCAAGCACCTTAACGAGGTGAATATCTCTATCCAAGGGACAGGGATGAACATGATCATTGCCAGAGATAAGTTATCTGCCTTCATCCAGAAACTCCCAATTCGGACAAAGCGCATTGAGAAAGGAAATTTTGCTAACTTCCCTCCACTTGATGACGCTACTGGTGCAGATGAAGAGTTGCCTATCCTGACTGAACTGAAAGATCATTTGCAAGAGCTGATTAAGTCATTCCAAGGATATTTTCGCCATGGAGAGATTTCTTTGGAACAGAGATGGAACCGGATCCATTTCTTTTTAACCTTGATTCCATGGATGATTGTGATATAGTGAAAGATGATCTTGTCAAGCTGCAGGCCAAAGACAGAATCAGAATGGAGTTTGAATCAATACAGATAGACATGTTTTGGTGTGCATAGTTCAAAATTTCCACAGTTAGCAGAGAGAGCTCTGGAGGTCCTCGTGCCAGTTGCAGCCACATACTTATGCGAGGCAGGTTTTTCAGCACTCCTACACGTCAAGACTAAGGCCATAAACCGTTTGGATGCAAGTGACGACATGCGTGCGGCACTTTCGAAAAAAGAACCTCGCTTCAGTATCATCATTGAAGAAAAACAGCAGCAAAAGAGCCACTAAAAATGTGACAATCATTAATGTGTACTTTGTGTACTGTGTAATTAATGTACTGTTGTCGTTCAAGTCTACTATATAATTAAAACTTCTTGCATTGTATCTTAATAAACAACACTTTAGATTAGAAACAATATATATATATATATATATATATATATATATATATATATATATATATATATGTTGTTCAGTAAGTGAATAAAGTTAATATCTGAACTAGATTTGCATCACTAAACCATTTAACTTTTTTAATAGTATTTGTTTTGACAGGGGGGTACAAAAAAATGTATAAAATATCAAGGGGTACAGAAACTGAAAAAGGTTAAGAACCACTGCTCTAAGGAATCATCTTAACATCGTACCCTCTATACAGGTGGATGTTAAATTGCGAAAACTTGGAGAGAGGATGGTAGAATGACAAATTTAATAAAGATAGGGGAGGAAGGGTGGTACAAAGCAAAGTTTGCCTTTTTTGTTTAGCTAAAATACTTATTATTGCCCATGGTAGAAAACACGTTCCGGAGCGGTCGTTCATTCTCTGCTAGTGGAGGATCCAACCGCAGCAAATCGTCATTTGTCACAAAATTCTTTTCTAAAGCAGGAAAATGAGTCTGTGAATTGAGCTTTAAAATAAACTCCCCAAATACACAACAAAGCAAAGTTAGGTCCACCCACCCACCCCTAACGGCGGTAATGATGTTCAATTACCGAAAAGTTGGGGTTAGGGTGTTGAAATGGCTACAATGGGGGTGTGGATGTTCACTTGCAAAAACGTGGGGACCTCCCCAACACTCGGAGTTTTCTCACTCGACACCAATGCTCGAAGGAGAATATTTGCAGATCTCTCCTTACAAACTTTCTGGTGAGATGCCATCTTTGGTTTCGAATTTGAGAGAATGATGTTAAAATGGCGACATTAAAGGTGGGTTAAAGTGATGTTTTTTATTGTTTGGGAAGGGGGCGGGGACTCTAACTTTTGGATTTTCGGGATTCTGAATTTCAAGATTTTGGGCCTTTCAGAATTATGACTTGTATAACGACTTTCGAGATGATGATTTGGGGGGTTATGAGTTAGGTACGCACCCCCCCACCCCATTCTTGCATTTCGAGGATGGATGAAGATTACACCGATTAAGAGGCCGCAGATTAACCGAAGACCTTATCTCGATACATATAATTGGACAGGAAATCTTGGCGCTTTCTAATAAAAGTTATCTGAGAAGGAAAACGACCTGCACGCTGTTTACGGGACGACCACCTGCACGCAGTTCAGAAGCGAATAGCCTGAAGACAGTTTACAGTAGAACCACTTGTAAACAGGGTACAGGACAACTGTCTGCACGCAGTTTACAGGATAACTACCTGCATGCAGTTTACAGGACAACCGCATGCACGCATTTCACAGAAGAACCGCTTGCACGCAGTTTACAGGACAACCGCATGCACGCATTCCACAGAAGAACCGCTTGCACGCAGTTTACAGGACAACCGAAATTGAAATTAAGAAAACACCCTTAAACTTTTCTTCACAGACACTATGAGTACAGAATACCGAAATAATGAACTATAATGACGGAAATAATTAACCGAGGAGTACAGCCAAGAAGCGTTAATCATAAAGTCATTTGAACTATATACAGTATATTACAAAACTAGAAGGACTTTCAGCCTTATTATGAAGAAAAACCCAAGAGCTGCACCGGAAACCAAACAAAGGACCCACCTAATATATGAGTACATTTGTAAATTAGTAGAATGTGAGTTTTTACTTCAGTCATATATTGAGATGACCGAAACAACAATCTCAAGGAGGATGACATACCACCTAAACAAAGATGCTCCAAAAATGCACATACTAGAAAACACGAAGTTTGTCTTAACAGAAATTTGATCGAGGAAAATACAAAGATTTTAAACTCTCCTCCAAAGTAATGCCAATTACTTTTCTTTGAAGCTATATATATTCAACAAAAGCAACCAAAGTTAAACATATAATTCAACTCCCAAGACATAATTCCAAGTTAAAGAGGACAAAGGCGAGCAACACCATGGGAAAGGAACTTAACCTCTGCCCACCACCCGTCGGCGAGATGTTCTCCATTTTTACCTATCCCCCACCACCCTAGTCAAATGGTTTTTAGTTCGCCTACACACTTCCAATTTTTTCGTTCGTTAGTAAGTCTGTAACCACATATGTTATATATATATATATATATATATATATATATATATATATATATATATATATAAATATATATATATATATATATATATATATATATATGTATATATATATACAAGGGGCAGTCAATAAGTTTTTCAATTCGGATATAAGGAAACGAGATATGAGGAAAAGTGTTTTATTATTTTTCAATATAACTACCCTCGACTTCAATGCACTTGCGCCACATGTCCCTGAGGCTTCGAATTCCCGACAACCAGAAATCTGCAGACTGCTGTTCAATCCACTCCTGGACGGCGAGCTGGACATCTTCATCGTCCCCAAACCGGCGTCCACGCAATGCAGCCTTGAGCTGGCGGACTAAAAAGTAGTCGTTAGGGGCCAGATCTGGACTGTAGGGGAGATGGTTGAGCTCCTCGAATCCGCACTCACGCAGGGCAGACAATGGCTTCACTACCAAGATCAAAATTTAAAATCTAAAAAAAGCAGCCATGGTTAAATTTTTAGCAATTTTCTGAACTTCGCCAATTATAATAATTTTAAAAAAGAACTTTAAACTAAATTTCCCCCCTTTCAAAATATCACGTTGCTAAAATATAGAGTTAAAGAAGAAGAAGATATATAAAAATAAATTTTCTGAACTACACCATTTGTAATTCTTTGGGTTTTCAAAATTTCACAAAATTTTGATACTTATATTTATTTCTGAAATTCACCATTTTGTTTTTTAGATATTATGAAAGAATTATTAGAAATAACTTTGAATAAAAAAAAAGATAAGTCATAAGCAAACTAAGATGAACTTTTATTCAAATACTAAAAAAAATCCCCTTCTTAAATTATAGAGTTATTGATGATGATGATATATATATATATATATATATATATATATATATATATATATAAGTGCATTAAGTTACTTCTGCCTTCCTTAAATATAATTTCAGTGCCCAGAAGATGAGGCTGGCCCTCGAAACGTTGGTTGAAAGTAAATTAAGAAAGAAAAATGCATTTCTTTTCTGCTGCCCTGGTTCTCATATATATTGAAACTCCGGACTATAAAGAACAAATCACTTGAATATATATATATATATATATATATATATATATATATATATATATATATATTTGCGGTTAAAAGGCTATTTTTGGCAGACACAGTCTTCATCAAAGCCCTAGGAAGGAGCTCTTCTCACATACACGAGAAGGTAACACTTAAAATAGGCGTTCTCTCAGGCCTTTAAACCTCATAATTTGTTGTGTTACTGCAATATTTTTTCTCATATATATATATATATATATATATATATATATATATATATATTTATATATATGTATATATATATTCCTGTAAGAGGTGAGTTTCAGTCCCTGGAGCTTTGCTATTCGACCGGTGGGCCTAAAATTAAATGATGTGGGCTTGCAACTTTTGCCCCAAAGTATCTGCCAATTTGTATAAAAGAATCCATTGGTTCAATTCAAAACACCCCTTCTTCATCTCTTCAACGAACAACGAATAGGAAAATATTTCAGATTTCCTTTTTTTAGGGGCTATTTCAAATTGTCGGAATTCGGTGAGTTTAAATTGAGACTAGTTCATTTAGGATACAATGGTTTAGTTTTTATTTACTAATTAATTCTATTTCATTTTTTAAATATCTAACACTCATTCGAGGCAATAAAGTTTGATATAAAAGATAACCTACACGGTTATGACCTATAAGCCATTTGAACTAATAAAAACTTATGGACTTTGTTTAATAGTGTACAAAACTTTCCCGATATTTGCACACTCATAACTGCTTAAAGATCTTTGATATACTTATAAATTCCAGAAATTCACAAAAGAATTTATTGAAATTAGGCAAGTCACATAGTTCATGGAATGTTCATCCCCCATACCTGCGCAAAGGTGGCTCAGAATTTTTAAAATACCACAACACAATAATTGTTTATTCAATCCAAATGTTTAATCTGCGTTCACTACAATGAATGTTCGTATTATCTCTTCCCAAACAAGAGTGCAAGTTAAAAATACTGGACTTACTAATCCTCAATAAGTGACTTTCTGTTTCATGGTGCCAATAATCCATTAAGGTTATGCACCTAAAAATGGGTAAAATATATAATCCTTGTTGCTACGAGTGACAAACCTTGAATCGCAGTTCTCTCTCAAATCTTAATAAATCACTCGCTCTTGGATCTTTGAACTATCGCATTGAATCAAGTCTTTAACATTGTGAAATTTTGACGGACTCCTAACGTATCTATTTAATACACTGGAGCTAAGATGTATTAGAGTACTCAATGCTGCGTGTTATACAAACAAACTACATATATGCAGATACACCCACAAAGGAAAAGTGAAAAACGATTCCGAGCGCTTTCGCCTTTATTCTTAAAGACCTTTTCACTTCTCCTTTGTTTGTGTATCTGCATAACTTTGACTCACATGCACTTTGTGAGCTCTTTTTATGCTACATATATATATTTTTTAAATGATAGAAACTGAAAGGTTCATAACGGCAGATAAGGAACAAAGGAAATGTATGTGAATGTCTAGCTGGAATCTCAATCTTACTTAATCCCAACCGAGCACCTAACGACCTTACAACACCAAGAAAGTATAAAATAGTTGTAAATTCGTCATCAAATGTAATACCGAATCGTGACAGGCAAATTAAATACATGCGTTCTAGGTCTTCTAAATCTTACTCAACGCTCTCTAATCACTTTATGATCCGCTTCCTTTTGCAAAGCCTGAAATATAATGCTCCGCTCTTTCCAATTTCTATACATCATCAAAATTTCCATGGCCTGTAAATTTCATTCGCTCCATTTTTTAAAACTACTTTTGGGAAATTGGATGGTTTGAATATCTCCATCCTGCCGTAACTTTTTACATTTTATGATGAGATGATCGGGATACTCCATCCTTCATGTCACTAAGCACTTAATCTTCACTCAAACTTTCAGAACTCTGATTCTGACGATACGCTTTAAGTTATTCATAGTTTGCAAGTCAGATCGACGAGATTTCGTGCAAATGAATTGCAATCACACTTTTCTCTATATTATTTTCTTCATTATTATTATTATTATTATTATTATTATTATATAGAAATTGTAATAGGTGAACATTGAGATTAGAATATATATATATATATATATATATATATATATATATATATATATATATATATATATATATATATATGTAGAGATATACGAGTTAACCGAGTGTATATATATAAATATCGAGGTCTTCCTCATTGCGAGGATAAATAATGAAGGAAAAACAAAGCCCACCTGGGTTTATCTGAGCCCCTCTACCTGGTCTCCGGTAATATATAAGTACGAGAAAATGGTAAATTTAGGAGACAGTTATTCCTGACCTCTGCTTAAAAAGGTCTACCCTCCGAGGGTGTATTCATAAATAAGCAAGTCAAAAATTCAAACTGTCGATCTCGTATTACGCTCTTCCCAGAGCGCCACGTCGCCAAAGCACGGCAGAATTGATGCACAATTCTGTCGAATCAATATGAGATCCAGTTTCCCTAATTTAAAAATGTTGAGGAAAAGAAATAACAGACGCCCAAAAGGCAGACCATCCCCGGATCTCACCTTGCTATTCCCCTCCACCTTCCATTACCCCGCGGGAGTAATTCGAGTACAAAACTGTTCGGCAGGAGAAAATGAAGACTTTTTCGTTTTCGTCACGAAATCGATAAGAACATGCAGGGATAGAGTTCCCCAGCAAGTTAAGAAGAACTTTCATTTTCTTGGGCAATACCAGATTGCACCAAGTATAATCGGCACAGTTCGATTACCAAAGATCGTCAAGTAATCTTATCTTCAAGTACCATCGGCACAGTTCGATTACCACAGATCGTCAAGTGATCTTACCACCAAGTATAATCGGCACAGTTCGATTACCAAAGATCGTCAAGTGATCTTACCACCAAGTATAATCGCCACAGTTCGATTACCAAAGATCGTCAAGTGATCTTAACTCCAAGTACCCTCGGCACAGTTCGAGTACCACAGATCGTCAAGTGATCTTACCACCAAGTATAATTGCCACAGTTCGATTACCAAAGATCGTCAAGTGATCTTAACTCCAAGTACCCTCGGCACAGTTCGAGTACCAAAGATCGTCAAGTGATCTTACCCTATCGGAGTTTGACAATCTCAAACTAATAGATTTCTCACCCAAAAGAGAAGCTCTATAAGCGAAACCAAATCGCTAAAAAAAATTTGGATGAAGTGTTTAAATTATCCTTGAACGAGTTGCGTTGGCAGTATTTGGTAAATTCAAGAGAGAACTCCCCGTTTATTCATTCATTAGAATAAAGATTAAGTAAAGCACTCTTAGAGATCGATCCTGACGCGATCACTGGAAGTATGAACGTACTACCCATTTTTATTAATAATTAAAAATAAAAATAAACATAATCTCGGCTAACCCACCACAATGTATATATAGTGTTCGTGCTAAATTTGACTGTTTGAATAAAAAGAAAAAACCGCAATATCTCAGCCGAAATTTATTTTTTACAAATTTTAAAAATATCAACAAAATTATGGCGAGGAGATAACAGCTTACTCGAGATAGCCAACCACAGCTTCCACCAGAGCCTCAAGACGGCTCCGGAACCTAGCGCATGCGTTCTTCACTGTGTCCACAGGCAGTTCTTTGAATGCCACCATGATCCTGGAGACCAGCTCGGCCTTGGAGTTGCAGGCAGAGCGGTTGGTCTTTCTCAACCGTGCCTCACACATAGTAATCCATGAGATTAAAATTGAGGGTGTAGGAAGTTAGAAAGTGGGGCGAGTGAAGTCGTAGAAATTCTCTGACAACCACTTTCGACTCTCCGGGGATATGATCTTCCAGCAGCAAACCATCTCCAGCCAGGGCTTGACCACAATCTTCAATAGTTCCACATAGCCTTCAAAATTGAGCGTAAGACTCTGCTTAAGACCCTGCTTGAACAGGTTGGGCGGCATGACGTTCCCCTCACTGGAGACACCCACTGACCATCACATTTCGGGGGAACTTGCTCTACATGATACAAAGAACGTCACATAGATTATAAGCAAGCCACATGTTTTTCTGGGTGTTGAGCAACTGGTCGTGTCGTATGTTCTTTTAATCCAACTAAAACCAGATTTTCTCCCCCTGAAAAAGATGATTCAGCTTGTTCAGGAATTTTTTTGCTTAGGTTAAGTGGTTCACCTTGTCTTTGGCTCTCAGAATTTGCCCCGGTTTGTGCCTCTTTTATGAGTGGTAGCGAATGGTATGATGGTGATTCCAACACCATCTCACTCACCAAAGCCCGGATTCCCTTGGTCTGGGCTTTCATCACCTTGTCTTGCAGTTGTTGGATTAATTCTAGCATGCGGACGGACTCAGAACGCATGTTGCCTTTCTTTCTGTTGAACACAGCTTTGTACTCTCCGTTGCTGCTACCAACGTCACGTCTAACAGCCTTTATACTGTTAACAGAACATAGAGCATAATTCATGATGCCATTATTTTGATACCTGGCACTAATTATCCTGATGCAGGTAACACTTTTCCAATATTCAGATGGCTTCCACTCTATGTCAACTAACTTTACCTCAACTAGAACTTTACTCTGTATGCTATTCGACGCATTTGACTATTCCCCAATACATCAACATGTTCTCCTGTTTCTTTCTGTGTAACATTTGGCATACATACTCGTATATATATATATATATATATATATATATATATATATATATATATATATGGTGATATACATTCTTATTATTTAGAATAATTTAGTATTATATAAAGTAATATTTATCAAGTTTATTCCTAACTATTTTGATTCAAGTGCTTTCAACCAATTTCGAGTGTGTATTATTCCAAATCTACGTAATTTAATTTCGTACGAGAATAATTTCTGTCAAATCGTAGTGTTGAATATTTTTTTAATAAGCTTAGAGATGTTATTTCTAGTAGTCGCTCAGTTATTTAACTCAAATATCCCCTCATCCTTTGTAATTGTGAGATATTTTAGTAATAAACAGCCTTCAAAGAGCTGATCGCACATACAAAGATGGTCCAGCGAAAGCAAATTAAAATCTCTCAGTCTGTCTTTGTCTGCCTTTTTATTTCTAAGTTGAAAATTTAATTTTGTTGCTCTACGTCGAGCGTCTTGTAAGGTTAAGATCTCGTTTTGAACATTGGAGATCAAGTTAGGTCTGCCGTGAGGTTTATATAGTTAAAGAATAATATCTTTCGATTAAAATACCTATATAACCCAAAGTTTTGCTCCCTTTTGGGGGCGGATACAACACATTGTTTTGGAAAACTTAAGCTTATAAAAATAAATATACTCAAATCTTTATTCAAACACAAAAGTGCTTAGATTATAGGTACCCGTGTTATACGCTGCGTCGAGATATTAATTTTATCTGATCTCTTTGGCTTTGCAAATTTGTTGATGATAGCGATAGTTTTCTAGATTTCCTAATTTTGTATCATTAGCATTTTATTTATTTTGAATAGAAATTTGTCTCAAGACCGTTAATATAGATTACAAGCAGTTGGGTGGCCGCCGTCGCTCCGCGATGGCCTTCGGTTTTGTACGGGTATCATTTCGAGGCCTATTTGCATTCCGTCACTCTGAGAAGTAGATATCCAACATCCTTTTTTTTCTGGGTGTTGAATTTACACGTACTCCCTCATCGAAAGAAGAAACCATTCATGGATGTATTTGTTATGTTATTTTAGACAGTCCTCTTTAAAGTAATGAAGAGGCTAATTGCAGTAAGAACCATGTACTACTTTCCTATAAGTAAACTTGATAATGTTAATCAAAGTTTTTGTTTCTAACATCTCCCAGGCTGACTTTAACAATACATCTTGCTGAGAGCAAACTGAGTACCTCTGGCCCGAAACTTATTGTAAAAGGATATAAATTTTGAATCACAAAAGCACAAGAAAATTTATTGATTTAACACTAAAAAATGAGATCAACTGTTAAATCCCAGCATAATTTGTATTGATTTAAATGTAATAAAACATGTAGACATTAGTAAAATTTAGTAAAACAAATAATGGCATATACTGCAAAACTGCTGGATATACAACATTTTTGTCTTTCCATTACCATTAGGAGTGAGAATGAATAGATTTTTCCCATTTCCAAATCTTGAGCACCAACATAGAGTTGACCATGGATAAGCAAGGCTGTAGCAAATGACGTCCCACAACCTTCAGAGACTTGCCTTGGGCTTTGTTAATAGACATTGCAAAGCTGACTCTAATAGGAAATTGCAGCCTTTTGAATTCAAATGGCATATCTGAAGGTATCAGTTGAATCCGTGAAATGAGAACCAATTCTCCTTTTCCCTGACCAGTTAAAATTTCAACCCTGAATAAGGTGAATCATCACTTTCTTCATAATTAGTCTTTTTCCATTACATAGCTTCGGGAGTTAAGGAACTCAGTGGGATAGTTAACTGCTTGGTCAGGGTCAACAGTGCAACCATAAGAGAAATAATTTTTTATTTCTTTTGACATTTCTTGAAGAAGTCTCCTGTTTATGACATGCTCTGTTCATTTCTTTGGGCTAGAATTGCCCTTTAACAGAGCTATTTCTTGTTTTGGAAGTGATGTTGTAGGTCTGGATAAGCCCTAAGTTGCAGTTCTTCGATATCCTTCACCAAAATTCCACTACTCCCTGGAAGTGAAATATCCTCATCGGCATTATTCTCAATTGTATCATTTCCTAGCTCCATAAGTTGAGAAGCAAATATCTCAGCGTTGATATCTCCATGTAGGTGAACCCTCATGTTTTTATTCAAGGAAAGTCTTTGAACATGACTCCAAATGTAAGAATTCTTTAAGCAGGCATTGAGTTCATCAGCTGCTGTTCCTCTCTTAATCTCTGTCAGAGTTTGTCTGAAGTCTCCGGACAAAAGAAGGGTCACTCCGCCCATAAGCTGTGTTTTTGCCTAATGTCTGCAGCGTTTTATCCGAAGCTTCAAAAGCCTTTCTGTTAACCATAGTTCATTCGTCCTAAACAATAACTGAGGTTTATTGTAAAAGATTTGCCACAGTGGTTCCTCTCTTGATGCTGCAGATTGGATTTTCATTAACATTCAAATTCAATGGAAGCTTGAATGTGGAATGGGCTGTTCTGCCTCCTGATAGAAGTGTGGCAGCAATGCCAGATGAGGCTACTGCAAGTGCAATCTTTCTCTAGGTTCTCACAACTGATAGAATCAAGTTTATAACAAAAGTTTTTCGAGTTCCTCTTGGAGCATCCAAGAAGAATATTTCACCCTTGACGGAATTTACATTTCTTAGGATCATTTCATATGATGTTTTTTTATCCTGATTTAAAAGTGGCTCATTGATCCGCACCATGACAGCAAGTTCCTCAATATTGCAGCTCGTCTCTCTCAAGGTTTCTCTGTTTACTGAAAGTGAATATCTGTTTAGTTTTGGAATCCCAAATTGACTCAAATCCCTTTGAGATAAGGATATAACTTTGTCTTCTATCTCACAGAGTGCAATCTTTGTAATTATTGGGTTCATTTCTGTTCCAGGTTGCTGTAACTTGAACGGATGAAGAATATCTTCAGGTAGATCTTCCTTCTACTTTTCCCAAGAGCAATGCATGCTTGTCTGTAGTTTTCCATTTTGAAGTCAGTTGGTCCTCTCCCATGGTGCAATAATAATCTTAGAAAGAAACATTTTGGATTTCTTGGGTGAACAGTATATCCTACCAAGATATCACTGCATCTGATTCCTGGAACTGTTGGAAGTGGTTCTCCTTACTTCCTCCCTTAAAACTGTCCTGCTTTGAGAGTAAAATATTTAAATACTTCAATATATATAAGTGTTTTGGCAAACTCGTATTTTCTATACAAAGGTTGAAAACGCGTTTCGGGTACTATTTTATGGCCTTTCAGCCAGATCTCTTGCATTTTCCTAAGTGTAATAGACTCTCTGGCCATTTTCCAAATGCACAGTCATGTGCTGAACTGGGGGACTTCTGTTATGAATAGGAAAAGAAAGTATTCTCCAAACTGCCTCATTACTGGAAATATATCTTCCCATTTGAAATTGTTCAACTTCATTATGATTGTCCAGGCTGAAAACCGCTTGATCACTACCTTTGTTTATATACTTACAAACATATATGATCGATTTGATAATGTTGCGAAATTCCACATTGATGTGGGCATTGAATGTTTTGCAAAGGAAGGGACTATACGGAACCACCCACTTGTTGCTACAATAATATCATTTCCATTTTTTTTTACAGTAAATAAATATCCTCCATCTTCTGCTGTTCTTTTTTATAGATTGGATATCCATTTGTATCAGTCCGTGTTTCCTTAATTAAGTCCCTTGGATATTTTTTGGTGCAGCTTTTGCCTACCATACACGGGTTATTTGGATTAACAAAACCACATGGTCCATGGATCATATTCTTCTTGATGATTTCAAAGAACATTGGATCTGTTTCAGGATTTGGTAATTCTGCACAAAATATAAGGTCAATCTCATTGGAACTTATTTTGTCCTTCAGCCAAATTAGCAAATAGGCATGTGGCAAGCCTCGCTTTTGCCATTCAATTGTATATATATGACATCTCACTTGTCCAAAGAGCTTTCCTTTAGTAATCAGATCTATGAGTTTGTCCACTTTAAGCTTGAATACTCTTGCCATAATATCATGTCTGACAGTAGCAGATTGTCCAGGAAGAATATTCTTTTGCACTTCTTTTCATCAAGGATTAAAGGTAGAGGTCATGAATAAGTCAGGTTTGCCATAATTTCTGACATAGAAATTTTCATCCTGTACTCTCTCCTGCATGTACCTAGGACCTCCAGTAATTATTTGCAGTGCCATTACTTAAAACTGCATCTTTTAGGTGGATGTAGTCCTTTGTCTGAGCTTTTTCTGATGTAGCTTGATGAACAACAGTCTTTCTAACTCAATCTTGGAATACATATCAACTAAGAATTGATTTAAAAGCTGCTTAAATTTTAACAGCAAATTGAAATTTTCCTGCCTCACCTCCAGTAATTATTTGCAGTGCCATTACTTAAAACTGCATCTTTTAGGTGGATGTAGTCCTTTGTCTGAGCTTTTTCTGATGTAGCTTGATGAACAACAGTCTTTCTAACTCAATCTTGGAATACATATCAACTAAGAATTGATTTAAAAGCTGCTTAAATTTTAACAGCAAATTGAAATTTTCCTGCCTCACCATTATAGGCATAAAAATCCTAAACAGATATTTTCTTGTTATTTCTTGTTCCAGTTTTTGATCTCTTTGCTTTAAAAGAAAATTATAACCATCAGTTCCTTGCCAGAATATCAAAGGGTATTGTAAGAAGTCATAAGCTCTATGAGTTTCAGTGAGTTTCTTCAGATTTTCATATTTATATTGTAGAACAATATCTCTTTTTTCAAAGTCTTGTCTTACAATCAAAAGTTCAACTTCATTTGTTGTAGGAGAAATGAATCTTCTTTGATGTTCACCATTCGGAGATTTGTCTGCTTTGACGATCAATCTGACTTTTTCATATGTACTTCTTTCCAATGCTGTCTTGAATTTTCTGATATAGACATTGTTTTGGTGAAGCACTTCTTGAAGATTCAGCATTATGTTTAGTTGTAAATCCTTACACATGTTTGCTCTGGTTTTGTTTGAACTTTATTGTCCTCAATGAAGTAGATTTGAAAAAACTTGCTTGGCTCATTCAGCCAATTATAAATTGAACCAATTCTGTCATAGATTTGGCCTTGGGCTCTGAATGTTGACTTCCACCCTGGCAAAGTTACATCATTAGCTCCATAGAAAAGAAATTGTTATAAGCTCTTATGACTCTTAAAAATTCAACTAAATCTGGATTTGATCCATGTAATAGGGAAAGTAATGGTTGACTTGGAATAGGTAGTTCTTTCAACTGAACATTTCAATTTCTGCAAAAAAGACCATTGGTCTCATTCTTGAAATTTAGTGCTTTGCAATACTCACATTCATTTTCCAAACTTCCAATGGACAACTTCGGGTGGTTTGAATAATCTTCCTTGAGATCATAATTAGATCAAACAAAAATGCACCTTTCACTTGTCTCATTGGTGCAGCGTTGGTTGTTCTTCTGGCTTGCCTTTGATAACTGTCTTCATAAGCTCTGTCTCTTCTCATCCTTTCAGCATTAGCTTCTATCCTCTTTCTCCTGTCATCTGGAGTTCAAGAGGCCCTTCTTTGACGCGCTATTTCAGCTCTTGCAGCTTTGGATACTCTTCTGGTTTGCGTTTGATTGTGATCTTAAGCAACTCTCTAGACTGAGCGCGATGGTTCTGTCGATAATACGCAGGCTCAATGCCTATATTTTATTCTTCTATACTTGAGTGAGATAACATTTCATGCAATGGCAAGAAGACATCGTAGTGCAATTTGTTCCAATATGCTAAAATGATGATTTTATTTGCGTTTTCATCATTGATATTTATCAATGATAGGTTGCTTCCATTAAAAATTTGTACTATGGCATAATAGGCTTCGGCCAATAACAAGATTTCAATGTGATCCCCCTATTTTTTACCAGATCGACGTGCTTGCAAGTAGTTTTTGAAGGCCAGTTCAGGGTCACCAGAGTCTGTATCAAGAAAGACTAAGAACGTTCTTTTTTCGATTCCAACAGTTCTGAAACAAGAGCTCTGAGCGACAAATGATCTGCCTCAATATCAAGTCGCTGCAAAGCTTAGGATAAAGTTGAAGACAAGCTGCTCCAGCGATTTTTTTTTCCCTGACCCAGAACAGATGGAAGCCCTTGTGTGTTTATATTTCGTTCAAGGCGCGTAATAATATGTTGTTTATGTCCTATTTAAAATAAGATGGCGCCATTTTTTTCTAAAATCCTGACTTGGGGAAAACTCACCCCTCCCCTCTCCCCAAAAAAAGAAAACAAAATGAATGTTACTTACATTATTCGGACGAGTATAGATTCATAATAGCGCCGAAGCAGGCGTGGTATCTATCGCGAAAAATGGCGGTTGCGAGATACCAGTCAAAATGGTTGCTTTGGCGGCCGTATTTTGGAATTAATGCTCTCGCATCACGCCATACAGGTTCGATATTTTGTTTACTTGGGTCCACAAATTCTTTGAATGGTTGACGGTCCTGTACTGGTAACCTTCTAACTCTAAGCCTGAGTAGGCGGGCCAGCAATCAGAAATAATGAGCGTTACTGGCAAAATTCACTTTTTAATAACCTCCAGAAGTGTTTCTTTGGTTCGATCTGGAAACTCCCAATTCCATCAACCACTCTTCCCTTATTATGTTTACGTTTCCAAAACCTGGCCTCACCAATTTCCACCCCTTTACCAACCCCGCCTACTTGTTTCGAATTTGTTTCACAATAGTCAATTGCTACCTCCCTACAGAAACTAAACCAGTCAACCAAAGTATTTTCGGAAACAGCAACCTCCTTTGAGATGTGTTCCAGAGTATTTTGGTTTCGAAAAAGAAAAAAATGTTTCGTTGAGAGCGAATCGGTTTAAAAAATGTTGTAAGTTTTCATCGCTGTCTTCGTCGCGTTTATGTTTTTGGCACTTAAATGTATAATTACGTTGTATTTCGAAGGGTTCAGCACAATGCTTACAAAGGATTGATAATAGGATTAACTTGTGCTCGCCTAAAAATTGAATTACCTTTTCACGGTCATTAATTAATGAGCCAAGGGATAAACAATTTTTTGAACAAACTTCATATGGGCTTTCCATAATTCACACTGCTTGAACTTCACGATTGTTTGCAAGTATAGGATTCCCGCCAAAAAACAGTTGAAACAAAAAGATCCAATTATTATTTTAAAATAGTAAGGAAACTAAATAAAAAATACAGAAATTTCAAAAAGAAAAATTAAAAATTATTAAACAACAAAAATTCTGAAAAGTATTTTAAAAAACTAGGAATTAATAGCATATTTGTATGTCGACCCCCAAAACCTAGTTCCAAGATAATTTCGAAATATTTATGCTAAAAGAGTAAACATTTTAATAAACCGATTAATAAATGATACATTATATAAAAACAAATAATTGAGTGTAAAAAAGTTGTGAAAAAAGGTAACAAAGAGTACAAAACAAAGCATTGTTCGTTGACGGATGACGGTTTGAAATTGTAGCAAAACATGGTTTTATAAACATTGAGTGGGAGGCTTTGCCCCCACACACCCCAGTCGGGCTTCTCCCTCACCCCACCCCTATAATGTTGTTTGTTTGGAGTGGGGGGCTGCGGCCCCAACCAACATTTTACTGCTATTTCAGTTAACCATTATAGCGAAATAGGATGAAACATTATGGAAAGGAAACGAAATATAAAAGAAAAACAGCTTCAATCGCCCGAGGATCTTGTCAGAATCGTCCAGAGCAGCGCGTCTTCAACTTGCAAGGCTAGGAAATAAACAATTACCATCCCCAGGTGCGTGTTCATAAACCAAATCAACTGGTTGGCAAAAAAGAAGGAAATTATGGCTAATGTCTGTGTGGGCAACTGCATTATTAACTATTCTGACATGGCTGACGCAAGAAGGTTTAATGCAACCCGCAGACATCGAACAGATCCCTGAATCCAGTTTTAACTTAGGAGAAGGAACATCATTTACGCCTTTGGAAGTGTGCTTCTTTTTAAATTTGGAAAGGTTTTTCAAGACTTTTTCTGATTTTCTTGGCCTCATGTTCTTGGGTATAAAGATTTCTTATCTTCTTAAATTTCAAGTTATGTCCAAAATTTACTTCTCTAAGCCCACATTGGTCAATATTAGACTGATGCAGTAAAGCTAAACAAAGAGCAATTGACGTTAAAGTAAACTCATTCATCAGAACAAAACTTGGGCAAACAACTGCTAGTTTCTAATAATTCCTTTATAATATAAAAAATAACATTTTGAAGTATCAAATTTTTTTTAATTTTTTAAAACTAAAAGAATTACAAATGGTGAAGTTCAGAAAATTTATTAAATTGCGGCATGGAAATTATTAGAGCAAATTTAGATGAAAAAAAAGAGAATAATGACAGACCGTAGGCCAGAGGCCGAAAGTCTGCTAGCTAAGGGCAAGCTCTTTCTTTAAGGAGGAGTGGCGAAGCTGCTCCTCTTGTTTCTAATGATAAAATTTCTTTCATGCTTATGACGTCATCAAAGACTTTCAGTAACATATGGTTAACCCCCTTTTTGTAGGCCCCGCGGGTCCAACGGAGTTTTGTGGGCCAAAATGAGTATATTTATTTACTACTGGCCCCAAACCCCATCTGCATGGAAAATTTCTAAAAAGTCTGTGGAGGCGTTTTTGAGATGGGCACGCACACATGTTCGCTTTTATTTATATATTATAGATAAACCAGGCAATGCTTCACCACCTTCCCCTACGGGTGGGAGCTTGCGCTACGCTACTAAGATTAAAATTTAAAATCCGAAAAAAAGCAGCGATGGTTAAATTTGTATACATTTTCTGAACTTCGCCAATTATAATAATTTAGAATAATTTTAAAGAATTCACAAAACTTCGATACTTATATTGATTTCTGAACTTCATAATTTTTTTTTATATATTATAAAAGAATTATTAGAAATAACTTTGATAAAAAAAGATAAGTCATAACCAAACTAAGATGAAATTATTATTCAAATACTCAAAAATATCCCCTTCTTAAATTATAGAGTTAGTGATGAAAATGTTTTTAGTAGTTCAGCCCTCCAAAAAGTCAACTAGTTCACAAGTCTGTGTGAACGAACTCATTCTGAGTACAAGGGACAAGCGGCAGCAACTCCGCTCGTCTCGGCACCAGGAGAAATAACCTGTGTGAAGATACAAGAGACTATATAGAACATTCAACAAGAATGTGCTGAACACTCCGGGACACAACGCAGAGGTCGCATAAGGTGCATGGGAGCGCTCCATCCAGTGACGGTGCGTTCCGCAAATGAGCCCAAATCGTAGACTACATAAAGCAACCTGAAGCCGTCGTGGCATTGGAGAGGGGAGCTCTACGAATTTGGATGCTGCATGAAGTTCCCCTCGTCCATGTAGTCAGTGACATTTATGAGATATTAAAAGCGATATCCGCTCCCTAACTTGAGATACCCCACCGAAAATCAAAAAGGAAAATCTGGAACTTGTTATTCCAGCGGTAACGTATTAAGATAAATGCCTGACTTCTCCACTTACTCCTCAGATGGACCAGTTAATAGAAGGTCGTCCTCACCAGCCAGTTATTTTAGTAGAACCTGCAACTACAACCAGGAACACCGATCCCAATCGACTACAATGCCATATAAGAGGAAGTAGTTCCAAGTCCCCTTCAAGCTTCCACTATATTATCAAAGCAATATAGAAACGCCTACTAGAAAATATAGAGACAATCAACCAAGAAACCAAGAGGCACACCTCTTTAATACAACTTAAAAATGAAACAAATACCATCTATGTTTCTAGTAAGTAAAGCTATACAGGTTGTTTAGAGAATTCCAGGGCAAAATATTCGACATTAGTAAAGAAGACAATGTAGGATCGCTTCGTCCAAATACATTAAACAGATATTATTTAGGAATTAAACAAAACCCTAGAAAATACAGCACATACATACCTATTAGAAATATAAGAAGAAAAGAAAGAAGGTACAGACCCGAAAAGGGAAGAAAAAATCACTAAGGAAGAGCGAATGTCGGGTATCCAATCTTTCATTAAAAAGTCCAAGGACCATTTGTATTACCTCGAACCATCATAAACACGCTAGAATATATAATACATGGGATATGGAAACTCTTCAATGCATGCTAGAGTATAAGTTATTTCCCGACGAATTTAACATCGCATAAATGATATTCGTGCCAAAGCCTGGGAAGCCATCAGAGATTATTTAGGAACTAAACAAAACCCTAGAAAATACAGCACATACATACCTATTAAACTTTGTAGGCAAAAAACTTATATGTCGCATACTGTTATAAAACCTTAAGAATAACACCAAATGCCACGCATAAATTTGGGTTTCTAGAACCACAGGAATGGAAATGGCCATGGTCCTAATCACAGAGAGGATTGGCAAAGCAAAGAGTGAAGATGAAATTGTGGCAAAGTAGCCAAATACGTCAACAGGCATTTGACAAGATGTGTTGAGATGGAATAAAGTACAACTGATAAAGGTAGATCTTATTAATCGATGACAAGAATTCTGAACACTGTTATTAGCGAAAAGAAGGCATTCATAACTTTCGACTGATATATAACCTCTTTTAGAAATACAGTGAAAGACTCTCCCATGGGAGTTGTTTGTCGCCCGTAATTTATATCACATCTCCTTATGACCTTTCAAACCTTGTTAATAGAGGGACATATAGAAAGACATATAAAACTTAAATAACTACGAACGAAAATGGAAAATAAAAACAGAATAAAAAAGGAGGAGATTACAGTACAGGGTGACCCCAAATTCTACGTTCACTTTATTTATTTTTATTTTTTATTTATTTATTTATTCCATATTAATCCAATGTACAGTATAAACATATTACATTTTAAATCTTAATGAGAAGTTGAAATAAGTACTTATACATACTCGTATATATGTATATACATACAAAGATTAGTTATGGGCCCAAAATAAGTCAGTGACTTTTAGGGCAGAAACTTAAAACTTAAGACTAAGCATAACATTATCAAGAATAAAATCACTTCATGTTTATAAAAATATAAACAACTTAGTATACATTTGAGAACCTAACCATTGTAAAGATTGCAAATAACGAATAATTATATTATTTAAATTTAGAGATAAATTAAAAAAATATTTTATTTCCAGCGATTATTTCAAAAGATCTCTAGTTAACATAGTCAACATAATAACATATTTATAATGTATAAATCAAAGTAATAGTACACAGTATAATAGTATACGGTAACAAATAAATACACAATAACAAAAACTGAATAGAAATTTAGTAAGCAGAAATTATATTGTTTTTAAGAGCTTTTTTGAATTGAGCTAAATTGGTTTGGGATTTCATATTGTCGTCCAAGCCATTCCATATTTTGATAGATTTGAACAGAAAGCTACTTTGTGAATTTGATTTTGAATACAAGGGTGAAATAAATTTTGTTCTATTGCGGGTTTGGTGATTATGGGTATTATCAGCTGTTTGTAACATATTAAATATATAGCTATTATAGGAACACTTTATTGTTTTGTAAAGGAATAAGGATGTTTGAAAAACAAACAGATCATTTAATTTTAGAATTCTGGATTCCTTAAAATATCGATTAGTGTGCTCTTTGTAGTCAAGTTGATGGATGGCTCGAATTGCTTTTTTCTGTAATATGACTAATTTATTGAGATAATTTTGATATTTTAGGAAGAAACTTATTTAATTTATATAATATTCCAATCGATTTTGATAGTTTTGTTGAGATATGCGTAATATATTGTTTAAAACTCATATTTTTGTCAATAAAGATGCCTAGGAATTTGATATGAGTAGTTTCATAGATTATTCCGTTGCCCATTTTAATATAGGGCAATTCAATAGATTTTTTGAAAGAGAAAAGAATATATTTGGTTTTATCTACATTTATTGATAGTTTATTAACATTAAGCCACCTGAAGACATTTTCGAGTTCTTTATTTATTGTAGATGCAATGTTTCTCGGCTTGTCATATGGCAAGGAAGTTGATAAGGCACTAACATCCGCGAATAATATAAATTTAAACAGAGATGATGATTTAAAAATATCATTAATATAGATTAAAAATAACAGTGGCCTTAGCACAGAGCCTTGTGGGACCCCAGTTGTAATATTAAGGTGGGATGAGTCTTGACCATTGACGGAGACAAATTGCTTTCTTTCAGTTAAATATGATTTGAACCAATTTTGATAGTTGCCTCTAATTCCGTACATAGCTAATTTTGACAGTAGAATATTATGGTTGACACAATCGAAAGCTTTTTTAAAATCGAGAAAAATTGAGGATACAATGTGGCCCTTTTCAATGTTATCATATAAATATTGAAGGTGGTTAATTATCGCGTGAATCGTTGATTTCTGACGTCTAAAACCATATTGGTGTTTATACATCAGTGAATTAGATTCCAGAAATTTATAAAGTTTATTGAATGCTATTTTTTCAAATATTTTACTGAACATTGTAAGACATTAAATAAGGCGGTAATTGCTGACGTTTGTGAGGTCTCCGGCCTTTGGTAAAGGTGTTACCCGAGCAACTTTTAATACACTTGGGAATATACCCTGCGTAAATGATTTATTAATTATTGATGCTAAAATTGGAGCAACTATATCAGAGATGTATTTTAAAATTTTAGTGGAGATTGAATTAATACCTGATTTTTTATTTTTTAGTGAACTAATGATTTTTTTTATATCGGCTACGCTTACAGGAGAAAAGAACAAGGAATTTGGTACATTAATCTCATTAAAATACGAAAGAAAAGATTTATCGACTATTTTGCTGGAGTCTGAGATTTTTTCACCTAAGTTGACAAAAAATTACTGAATTCATTCGCTTTTTCCTTATTGTCATCAACCGGTTTACCGTCAATGATAATTTGTTTAATTTGGTTTGTTCCTTTAGTAATTTCAGGTTTTATCACAGAATTGATTAATTTCCAAGTTTGTTTTATACTGTTTTTCGTTTGATTAAATCGTTCATGGTAATAATTTTTCTTGGCTATTTTAATTTGGTTAGTAACATGATTCCGAAAATTTTTATATGTGTGTTCTGGAATTTGACTAAGCTTATAAAGAGAAAAGTATTTGTGACGTTTTTTAATGTTATTTATAATTGCGTTTGTTATCCAAGGTTTTTTTGTGTTTATATGATATGGTTTTAGATTTTAGAGGACAATTAAGTTAAAAGCATCGTCTAGCCTTGAAATTAACTCTTCGGTAGCAGATTCGATGTCATTTATATAGGAAATTTCATATTGATTCTGATTTAGAAAATAGTTATAGAAGTTTGATAAGGTATTTTCGTTAATTATGCGGTAGGTTATTGTACAGTTATGATGAATATTGTTCGAGTTGAAAAAATACTTTTAGATCATGGATATAGGTGGATGGTCCGATATGTCACAAAGGAGAATACCGGAAGAGTAATTTTCGGGGTGAACTCTGAAAATATTGTCAATTAGTGTTGCTGAGTTTTGGGTTATTCTTGTCGGTTTGGTTATAATTGGAAGTAAGGAATGAGAATAAAAAGTATTGAGGAAGGACTGAGTTGATGCGTGGTTTTCAAAGTTTAATAGATCGAAGTTAAAATCTCCTGTAATTATTATATCGTCATAGTTTGTAACATTGAAGTAATTGATTAATTCAGTAATCTTATCTATAAACATCTCAGAGTCACCAAAAGGAGGTCTATATACGGTTCCAATGATCATTGTTTTACCATTTAATTTTACTTCGATAAATAAAGTTTCAATATAGTTATAGAAAATACTAATTTCGTCAACTTTTTTAGTATTGAGTCTGTCAGATATATACACGCTTATACCTCCCCCTATCTTGTTTAGGTCGCTAGTGAATGAAAAGATCTATAGTTTGGGACACTGATAAGGTGTTTATTATTATTTGTTAGCCAGCTCTCGATGAATGTCAAAACAGAAAATTTATAATTAAGTGTTGACAAAAATATTGAAAATTCATCAATGTTTGCGTGCAAAGATCGAATATTAAGATTTAAAATGGACAGGTCTGTTTTTTCAAATGAAAATGTAGTGTTAAATTTATCACAATCGTAGTATTGGTTTCCTACGTTATTTTCTTTAAAATTTGGATATATTTCATCAAAATGGTTTATGTCTGGATCGATATTATTGAAGTGATCGAGTTGTTCGAACATAAAGGTAGTTCTATTGGAATTTAAAAATTAAAGGTTACAAATTGAAATTACTTATAAAATATCTATAAACAGTTAAAATACTATTTTTATGATAACTTTAATAAGAGAAAAATGAATAAAGTATGTAATACAATTGAAATAAAAGTAAGTGAATGCTAGGTCAAAACATATGTATATTCGAATTGAAGGAGGAATTTAGGATCTCTCTGTAGAATGAGATATATACAATTATGTGATATTTGATAGAGTATTAGGCCTTGAAATCACATATAATTATTTAAATGCACATGAAACCGAAAGGATTAACAAAGCCAAGGTTCACTTAACCTCCTTAACGAGGTTCAAAGAACTCTCAAAAACTAAGAAGAGGACAGTGTATACATGATTCCTTTGCATGGTTGGCGTTACTTTACCTTACAATTCCAGTACATGTACCCCTTGACCATATCATAAAACGGCAAATAGTACAAAATATGGCAAATACTGGATAAACGGGATAAGAAGCATAGAACGAAAACAAAAGGAGTTACTCAACATCAGTAAACTGAAATCAGTCAACATAGCTTAAGATGAAATTGCTCAAGAAAAATGAGGAATGGATGGGAAGAATGATAAAGACGAAGAGAAAGAACAAAAGAGAAAGATCGACTAGCCCAATATACATTAAAAAACAAAAAGAAAGTGAAGAAAAATAAGATAATAGTGATAGTAAAACAAGGGAAATAAAGGAAAAATAAGGATACATAGCTAAACTTTGAATAAAAAAATGAGGACAATAGTAAAAACATGCAAACGGTCATTCGCCTGGAGAGCTTATGCCTAAAAAACAACTCTAAAACATATTCTACAAGTTACAACATTTCATCTTCGTTTTATAAACCTCACTCTTTCTCATTATTTAATTCAATGACAAAAAACTCCCAACTATAAATTCTAGTTGTGTTCGGAACCCGTAAATTGCTCTTTCTTAGCTGCTCATTAACAACGTTATATTTGCGAATTCGATTCCCACTCCCTGATGAACGAATTCACGTTTCTGTTTTGTTTTTGTTCAATTTCGCTATGGAACTTTCGTCAGGTCTTTCTCTGACCCATTTGATGGCATTGATATTGAGTATGGCGACTTATGCCCAAGTAGGCAGTCACCAGAAAAGCTCCTAAAAAAAAGAGATGGCATTGATTTTTCCTTATTCGACTAACGAGAGAGTCGTCTGCCTAAATGTGAAGCAAACACGTGGAATCTCTTTTAGGAAAGAGCGGAGTAAAAAATGAGTGGCTGAATTTTATGCCCGCTATTTCCTCTTTGTCTTCTTTCGACGCTTGATCCTACGTCACTGGATCCTATGTCGCTTGAGTAGAGGTGTGTAGGAGGAATGAGGCTCTTGAATGATTTCCAGAGGGTAACGTCTGTTTTAGCTCCTAATTGTGCAGGGTCTAGGCCTATCAGTGACCTACAGACCTATTACGCGTCATGAGATCTTTCCACCTTTAAACTTATGTAAGGCTCCAGCACGCTGCCTTGCAATGATGTTAAAAATTTGTCCTACCCTCCCCTCTCTTATAATCTTGTTATTGGGAGGCTGCCATAGGGAGAGGGGGGAGGGTGAGCTCTTACTTCTCTCTACTACTAACTTATTTCATAGTGCCATTTTATCACCCCTGTTCCTCTTATACGAAAGTAGAGGTTATGGCATGGTAACTAGTTAAACTCCAAATTCCGCCTTAGGGATACCCAAATTGCTCTTTTAAATTGAGGAAAAAGAAATGAAAATTTGAAAAATAAACCAACTTAAATTTACTCCGAATAGAAAAAGGGTGTTAAGGGCAAGGCATACTAGGAACGTCGAAGTTGTCTTAAATAATGGAAAAAATCTCATTTCAGACTCGTGTTCCAGACAAGATTTTGGCCTCTTGTGGACGACGGGGATTCTATTTCTTCACACCTTATGGCAGAATTGCTAAGAAAAGGAACAAGTCTTTCTAGAGAGAAAAATATTCATATAACGTGAACAGTTCTTGGCTTCGTCATGTATAAAAGTATATCGTTTATCACATCTTTATACATAAATAATAATAATTTATTTAGAAGCCATTTATTTCTTCGTAGGGACGTAGAGTTTAGCGTGGGATTCGAACCAAGGGTCTCTATGGCAGCCCACGTAAAGGAAACCCAAGACTCCATCCGTTGACTTACCACACTCGATGTATTTTAACTTTCTTGTGATCGAAAGTGGTGTCTCCACTCAGCTAAGCCGTAGCTCACATCTTTACTCATAGGTGATACATACCGCGGACTTCAAGTCGCCACAATTAGTCTTGTCACACTTCACGATGAGCGACCATTATATATATTATTATTTGATGAGAAATGGAGCATTTGAGGTATATTTAGTTAGAGATGGTTACCAATAAAAGAAATGAAATTTAGTGTGATTTTTGCGTTATTTAAAAAATTACTCCTTAAACATTTTGATGTGGTTTTGTTTTAAAACAGGGCTAACAAATATCAGTAGTATGGCCTTTTCCGTTCTTATTTAACATTATATATTAATGGATTTATTTATATATTTATTCAACTTTTAGTCATGGATATCACAAAAATATTTGCATTACCAATTAGTTATTTTTTATAGTCCTAATTAATTTTCCAAGCTGACTCGAACGGAAAATATTATTACTTGGCAATCCAGAACAGAAAACTTAGCAGCAGCTGTACATAGCTATTCGGAGATTTATAAAACTTAAATAACTAATAATTATAACGTAGTTTATTTACTTTTGTCCGAAGCATTTTGGTGACTGTGACTTGACTAATTTGGGCAACAGTACATCGATATGTATCATGAAATTTCGACCTTCAATATATAAACGGCTAAATGTGTATTTGTGTCAAACCTTATTATATATGTATTGTATATATGGTTATATATATATATATACGCAGATATGTGTGTGATTGTGTGTTGTGCTCAAAAGACGGTGTTAAAGAGCGTCTAAGTATCTTCAGATGGCCACGCTAAACAGTCGGTACTCACCAAGATTTCTTAAACAACATACGCCGATATGCCAAACTTCTTCGTATCTTCAATATTATCAAATTACTCGTATGTTCTCATTTTTGCTACCTGTAGATTAGAAATTCATTTGACCCCCTATGTAACATGTCTCAATGTAATATATTAAATTAAATTTAGTAAAGATGAGTGCAGTGTACTTATGTTTACGATAATATGTTTAAAATAGAAAAAAAAATTAGAAATTCGTTGTTTCTATACCACTAATCCCAACAATGGTCTGAAAGAGGGGAAATCTTACGGCGCAGATCGATTCAGAGCACTAATACGCTCAAGGAAGTGAACGGGTTTCACGAAGGCTAAATTCAGATTCCTTCTACAATGCGAACCAGGCATTGCGATGGAAGGAAAATACTATAAAGAGAGACGAATACATTTAAACTGGTGGACAGGAAAAGGGTTAAAAGAATGAGGCACATCAACTTAAAGACAATAAATCGAAGAAGAGACAAACAGGAATAGGAAAGGAGGCTCTAGAGAATGAGAAGCGCGGAGAATAGACCTAACAATCACAAATAAATAGCGGGAAGAGAAGAAAAAATTAATTCATCCTTAAGCACACCAATTTGGTAAAGGACAATACTCATCGACATGTACTACCATTGAGTTTGATCTGCTATGTGTTCTAATATCCCTTTCTGGTTGGTTCTTTGGAGTTGATTGGTGGATGTGATCGAACTTTGCCTCTTCTGCTTCCTTAAATACGATCCTTGCTGCACCATTGCCCAACCGGAATAATCTATTTCGGTGATTGGTTGACCTGTTGGAAATAATGTAAGCTGTTTTAGTTAATCTTCTCTCTCTTCTTTAAAACCCTTGTAACTTACTCTAATTTCACGCTAATTTGGCAAATGACCATCGACATGTACTACCAATGAGTTTGATGTACTGCGTGCTATAATATCCCTCTTATGCTCACTAATCCTCGTGTTAATGTCTCTTCTTGACTCTCCCTAATAACTACGATCGCACTGGCCACAATGTATTTAATAATTAATACCTTCGTAATGTTTGCTGCGAATTCATATGCTTTACCATTTCCCAAATTCTGGTACCTGCAGAGCTCGATATTATTACACCTTCTTTCTAAAGGATTTTTCTAATCTCTCCACCGCCATTCATTTCAGGCAGGCTCATTACCTTTGCCCACATATGTGAACGTCGCGTTCTTACTTCTCTCAGCTATTTTCATTTCAGCAGTTTCAATTTATTATTTACATCAGTATCTGTTGTAACTACGGCAAGAACATCATCTACAAATCTCCACCCCAGTGAATCACTCTTCGGAACTCTCATTAATGTCTCAGCCTCTAAAACCTCCATAAGAAAACACGCGATAACGGCACTAAGAAGCGATTCCTAGGCTAGTCCCCTGTGCTGCCTATATTTCTCGCCATTCAAAGTGAAAACACAAAATCTTTCACATATAGATATTAAACTAATAGAGTTTTTTTATTATGAGGTAAATCAGAATCCTTCACGTTAGCTACCCCATCATTTTTCTGCCTCCAAAGCACCATCAAATGGGATATTAGTGAATAATGACTTCAAATCAAAGCTAATAAGTTTCCTTCACATGAATTCTACTTTACCTAATCTATCCTCAAAGTGGTTACGAAAGGCGAAACATTAATAAAGAACTCCAACGGTTTCCTGCACCTAAACGTCATGGAATTATATATATATATATATATATATATATATATATATATATATATATATATATATATATATATATATATATATATATATTAGGTTGTAAACAATGTTCCCGCATGACTCTTTTTCGGGAACAGTAATGTACTCTTTTACAGTATGATTACAAGTCCGGCCTAAACGCTGCCCAATGCCAAAGTCATATCAACCAAACAATTATGGAAGAGACAATAGGTCATCGCACAGCCTAAGATTTGTTTAAGAAGTTTCAGCGTGGCCAATTCGATCTCCAAGATAAACCAAGATGTGGTCGACTCTCACCTATTGATAATGAGCTTTTGTGCGGCCGTCCCAAAGCTGATCGACATCTGACCTCACGCAAAATGGTTGAAAAGTATAGCGTCAGTCATACACCCATTTTGCATCAATTAGAGAAAATTGGCAAAGTCAGCAAACTAGACGTATGGCTTCCATGTAAATTTGTCGACTTTGACCGTCAGCGCCACATAGACGCCTACATGACACTAATGTCCAAGAAAGTTATTTTTATTGGTTGAACTATAAATTTACTGCAGATGAGAAATGGTGTCTACACTCGCACATGGTACGCAGAAGAAGCTGGACAGACAAAGGTCCACCAGCACAAATTCAGGCAACAGGCGAGCGACATCAAAAGAAGTTATGGTTTGTGTCTGGTGAAATGTGAAGGGAGTGATTTACCGGGAAATGTTAGAATGCAATCATGCTATGGATGCTCAATTATATTCAACAACTGCAACAGGTAGCAGATGCAATTACGCAGAAAGTACCAGAATTGACTGATGTTTTTTATGATAAGGCCCAACCACACGTCGCAAATCATACCGGTGAAAACCTCCTGGAGCTGGGGTGGTAAGTTCTCCTTCCCCCACCGTACTTGTCAGACCTGGCACCAACAGACTACCATCTATTCCGGCACTGCAGAACTTCTTGAAGTTATCTACCATTGTAGGGGTGCGAAAATATATCAAAGAAAAATTCCTTCCAACTCGATAATATAAATAGCCCATTAAAATTACAAACTCAAAACGGACGAAGCCGTGGAGTAATGCCAAAGAGCACCGGCGTTTAAATCTATCGGTACCGAGTTCGAAACTCAATAGTCCACAAATTATACGAAGAAAACGGAAATCAAGGAAGCCACTCAAAGGACCAACTCAAGAAGACCCAAGATAAATGGATTGCCTCAAGAAAAAAAACGGAAGTCAAGGAAAACGGAAGAAAACGCTTCAAGGACTAACTAATCAAGAAGCAGGAATAACTCATCTAGAAGCAAGAAGAAATCATCAACACTAAGATAATTACAAGAAAATGAAGCAGAAAGGAAGGATACAAAGATCAAGAACTAACCAAGCCGCCAACAAGAATATTAAGTCAAGATAAATGGAAGACAATGTTTGAAGGGCCAACTTAAAGATAAAGGAAATTCAGAAAGTAAATAGATTCAATATAAAGAAAAAAAATGCCCCTCCCCCCCCATAACTGGTGGCCCTCGAAAGGCCGAACAATCTTCTGATCTTCGTTACAACTGCACCTGCTCTCCTACTAGAGATTAAGAAAAGGTGCTGCTGGGAACTTCGGAGATACGGGAAGGAGATGCTATTACTCATTGATTAAGAAACAAGACTTCGTTCGCTCTCCTCAATCCCACTGAATTAACTCCACTCATCCCGCAGACTCGGAGGTCGTAGACAGAAGAGCTACTACTCTCCTCGATTGAGAAATCTTAGACTAGTCTCCCCCCAATCCTCAAATTCACTCCGCTTTCTAGAAAGGGACCTGTGTAGGGGTGCGAAAATGTATCAGAGAAAAATATAAATAGCCCATTAAAATTACCAACTCAAAACGGACTAAGCCGTGGCGTAATGGCTAAGAGCATCGACGTTTAAATCTATCAGTACCGAGTTCGAAACTCAATAGTCCACAAATTTTACGAGGAAAACGGAAATAAAGGAAACCACTCTAAGGACCAACTCAAGAAGACTCAAGATAAATGGATCAACTCAGGAAAAGAAAACGGAAGAAAACGACTTCAAGGACTAACTCATCAACTCATCTAGAAGGAATCATCAAAAAATCAAGAAGGAATCATCAACTCATCAAGAAGAAATCAACTCAAGATAATTGGAAAAAAATCAAGATACATCAAGAAAGAAATCGAAGATCAAGAACTAACTCAGCTAAGAAGAATATCTAAGTCAAGAAAAGTGAAGACCAATGTTTGAAGGAGCAACTTCAGTCAAGAAGAAATAAATAGATTCGAAATAAAGATAAAATTCAAGATAAATACTTAAACTAAAAATAAATAAGAAAAATGCCCTCCCCCCCATAACCGGTAACCCTCAAAAGGCAAAACAATCTTCTGATATTCGTTACAACTGCACCTGCTCTCCTACTAGAGATTAAGAAAAGGTGTTGCTGGAAACTTCAGGAGATCCGGGAAGGAGATGCTATTACTCATTGATTAAGAGACAAGACTTTGTTCTTTCGCTCTCCTAAATCCCACTGAATTAACTCCACTCATCCCGCAGACTCAGCGGCCGGTGAGGGAAAGCTATTACTCCTCGATTAAAAAATCCAAGACTAGTCTCTCCCCAATCCTCAAATTCGTTCCGCGTTCTAGAAAAGGACCTGTGTAGGGGTGCGAAGATGTATCAGAGAAAAATTCCTTCCAAATCGATAATATAAATAGCCCATTAAATTACCAACTCAAGACGGACTAAGCTGTGGCGCAATGGCTAGAGTGACTGGCGTTTAAATCCAGAGGTACTGCGTTCGAAACTCAAAATCCACAACCTTTTATGAAAGAAATCTCCAGAATAAAACGGAAATCAAGGAAAACGCTTTAAGGACAACTCAACAAGACTCAAGATAAAATGGATCGCCTCAAGAAAAAAAAAACGAAAGAAAACGACTTCAAGGACTAACTCATCAAATATCAAGAAGCAAGAAGGAATCATCAACTCAAGATAAATGTAATATAACTGAAGATGCATCAAGAAAGAAATCGAAGATCAAGAACTAACCCAGCCAACCAGAATATTAAGTCAAGATAAAAATGGAAGATTATGTTTGAAGGGCCAACTTAAAGATAAAGGAAATTCAGAAAGTAAATAGATTCAATAAAAGAGAAAAATGGCCCCCCATAACTGGTGGCCCTCAAAGGCCAAACAATCTTCTGATCTTCGTTACAACTGCACCTGCTCTCCTACTAGAGATTAAGAAACGGTGCTGCTGGGAACTTCAGGAGATCCGGGAAGGAGATGCTATTACTCATTGATTAAAAGACAAGACTTCGTTCGTTCGTTCCCCTCAATCCCACTGAATTAATTCCACTTATCCCGCAGACTCGGAGGCCGGTGAGGGAGAGCTATTACTCCTCGATTAAGAAATCCAAGACTAGTCTCTCCCCAATCCTTAAATTCGCTCCGCTTTCTAGAAAGAGAACTGTGTAGGGGTGCGAAAATGTATCAGAGAAAAATTCCTTCCATACGCGATAATATAAATAGCCCATTAAATTACCAACTTAGGACAGACTAAGCTGTGGCGTAATGGCTAGAGTGACTGGCGTTTAAATCAGGAGGTACCGCGTTCAGAACTCAGACTCTACAACCTTTTATGAAGATCTCCAGAAGAAAATGGAAATCAAGGAAAACGCTTCAAGGACTAACTAATCAAGAAGACCAAGAAATCGACTCAAGAGAAATCGAAAGTCAAGGAAAACGGAAAGAAAACGCTTCAAGGATCAAATCATCTAGAAAAAATCATCAGCCCAAGATAAATGCAATAAAATGAAGATACATCAAGAAAGAAATCGAAGATCGAGAACTAACCCAGGCAACAAGAATAGTGGAGTCAAGACAATGTTTGAAGGGCCAACTTAAATATAAAGAGAAAATCAAGATAAGGAATAATATTGATAAATAAGAAAAGTATAATAAGAATATGCCCCCCCTCCAATACCATCTTCATGATGGAGTAAAGAAGACAATAAGAAAAATGGAACCTTTCCAAAGAAAATTAATCAAGGCGAAATATACTATGGCATGCATGATATAAGAATCTATGGAAACCAATTAGAAGTTAAAACCTAATAATATTTAATTAGATACATTTAACTTTTTTTCTTATTTCACCAATTACCACCAATAAATTTCGTCTATACATACATTGTCATGACTGAATATCGGTATATAAAACTGCAAACCCTACAGCAAAGAAATTATTACCCTTGGTTTTCGAGTAACATCAAATGTTTAAAATTGTCTTTGGGCATGTATGCAATTGGCCAATATTCTTAGCTCAGTCCAGGTTTTAAGAGGTCTGTGAATATGGTTTTTAACAATATCTGCATATATATATATTGAGGATAAATCCCAGAGCCACGAGAAACGGATGCTACATCTTTTAATTTTTCACAACGTTTCGAAAACTACAAGTTTTCATCTTCAGGCTAGAATAAGTTTACAAAGTTAATACATATGAATAAAACTTGAAAAGGCGAACAAGACATTATTTTAAAAGGTGACCAATTATAAAATATCAGTGAAATGTACTAAAAGTTCAAATTTTAAATATGACTCGGCAACAGTTAAATTTGCTTTAAAACTGACTAAAAAAAATTGTTAATACAGAGGTATTGATGAGGCAGAATACGGGTTTGGAGGCAAAATAAACCTTTTTGCCACCGTATAGAGAACATAAGTTAAGGAGCAGAGGGTGCTAAGTATCATCATGCTTATAAAACCGCCTTGCAAGAGTTGAAGAGCGGCTACGTTTTATATTCTGAGACATAAATAACTCTAAATCTCACGATGTAGAAGAAGAAATTAACAGAGCATAATGGCAAATAATTGGCTAAGCGAAATAAGAAGAAAGGGAGAAAGAACTACAATGATGGCTAAAGGTATTGAGCCTAATATATATTTATATTTATTTCATTATTTTTTTAAATTTAAGGGATATGAATAATTTTTCTAATATTTAAATTTGTGCAGGTTTATTAAAAAAACAGTGTTGTAGGTCAGGTAGGCTTCACTAAGCTTCGCTTGCCCTCCCTAGACGCAGGGGAATGCCCTTTTTAACTGCATGGGATATGCGAGTGCGTTTTCTACCGTTGGCCGACTTAGCCAAATAGTTCAATGTTTTTTTGTGTGGTTCTGGGATTTACACAAGGGAAACAAAATAATTTTTACTATTATACAAACAAATAAAAGAATTTAACAATAAATGATACACTATGGGAAAAACTAATCGTTCAGCAAAAGAAAATTAATTTCCAATGAATGCTTCGGCACGCGCCGTAAGTACCACAATATTTACCTGAAAGAAAACCGGAGCACGCCTCTTCGATGATAATAGAGAAAAATGTAATAGGATTACGATTTTTCAAGAAAGATGATGGGGGGCACTCGAGTGGTTATTCGAGACAGTATCCTTGCATTACACGGAGCGGAGCCCGTTATTCCAGAATGAGTCCTTACGTCCTTGACTGCCATAGCTCTGAACAACTGGTTTCTTGCCTGCGAGCCATTAGATTGCCGGGGAGTCGCTTAAGAAGTAGCTCGTTGTGTCCTTGGCTGATTCCAACGAATCCTCTCGATTACTCCTTGGGTACTGCGTGAGTACTGTCTGACTCCTGCTTAAATACTGCTTTGCTCGTTCCCGTGATGGGAAATATATATGACTTCGCCGGAAGCGATTTTGTTTGCCGTCGGAAGCAAGTCTCAAAACATTTGGCCAAGACTGTCTAAAAGTGAAAAGCGGTCACACTCTCTTTTAAAGATTGAAACGACAAGCACACTCGTAATGTAGAATTTCTCATACACCAAGACCATGCACCATCCATTAGAGAAATGATGAGGAATATTCGGTATATTAAAGAAACTCTTATTGAAAACATTAAATAAGTTTTCCTTAAAAGTGATCCCCGTGTAGGACGCAACTACATCTTTTTCAAATGAAGTTAAATTCTTCTACGCAACACTCAAAAAGGCACACGTTCAAGGAAACTATTAGTTCAAAATAATTATGAATGTCTTAATGCAAAGATTGAACAGCAAAAATACCAAAGACGATCAGGAAGAAAATTCTCAGTAGGCGAGGGAAGATGGCTTGGACTAAATAGAACAAAACAAATCCATTTTCTTCAACAAGAATACATTCATTTAGAATATGAGGATATTTTCAGCTCTTTTAACATAGGTATCGATCACGCATTTCTTAGGAACAAGATCAAAGTGTATCTAAAATAACAGCGAGCCAAAGTCATGAAAAAGGAAACAAACTCATGGAATCTTGAAAGAAAAGAAAAAAGAATACATCCGAGACTACATACGCTACTAGAAAAAAGGTTTAATGAATCTAATGAAAAAATCCTCATTAGATAAATGCAACAATAATCAAACATAAAATATTTTACAATGAACAAATTATAGAATCAAAGATTAAAGAAACAAGGTCATCTAACAAAAAAGTGAGACTACGAAAGATCTTTTGGACAAATTTGTCTAACTATCCATAGAATAACATAGAACATTTAATACAAATCTACTGAAAAAAACTATTCAAAACAACAAATTTCTAAAATAGATGAAACAAACTAAACGATTAGCAGCAGACAACACTAAATAATA
The DNA here is from genome assembly GCA_963969495.1 of Ceratothoa steindachneri. Classification (NCBI taxonomy): domain Eukaryota; kingdom Metazoa; phylum Arthropoda; class Malacostraca; order Isopoda; family Cymothoidae; genus Ceratothoa; species Ceratothoa steindachneri. The sequence continues at coordinate 138,841,261 of OZ018327.1, forward strand.
AAAAGCGCAACAAAATCAATGAGAAAAGATAATTGTAATGATTGAAGGATTATACTCGCAACTATATGATAGTAATGATGATCCTACACCAGATCAAATCTTAATAAATGAGAAGGATCTCCACCACGTTTAGGAAGGAAGAAATCTAGAAGCTAATTAAGAGCATGAAAAATGAATAAGTGCCTGGTGAGAATGGTTACAATAAAGTTTAAAAATGAAGGAATACCTTCACTGCTAACTTAAGTAGGTGGTAAACCCGAAACATCAATTGCCGCTTCCTATACAATCTCATGGTGTCTTTCACATTTTGCTTTTTCAATTCGCTTATGCTTTTGACTACTTTCTTACTAGCCTAAAAATTTCTCATTCTTCTTCTGAGCTTGCAGAAGAATTGGCACAATAGTTAGAAGTCGATCTAGAACTCCTTTCATCTTGTTTAGATTGATCCTTTTTCTTCCTGTTATAACCCTTTAATGCAAATAGCTATATTGCAAAATTCATATTTTGCCCTAACCTTTTGATCTTCAGTGAAAAATAATTTATACATTAGGTCATTACAAATGGAAGAAAGCTAGTGTCAGAGAGAGAGAGAGAGAGAGAGAGAGAGAGAGAGAGAGAGCATCACGCAGTCGGGAGAATCTTCAATCTGCGGCCGACGGAAGCGCTTCCTGCGATATGAGGGAGGGATGGACACACCGTGAGAACCGAAAGGTCGCGATTAAAGCATCACAGCTATGTGAACAGAGACAAGGTCCACTTCTTCCGGCGACACGTCTGATGAACTGGACCCCTTATCCCCTCCCTACCTTCCAACGCCCGGGGCAAGCTGCTTCCAGCGAGCCCGTATAAATTATCAGAAGCTGGACTTAGGAATTTAATATCAACCTACCCTGAACACGACGCGTAACTCTCGATCAGTTCCCGCACCCATAAAGGACCGAAGCCAAGATTTCTATTCAGATTAATTGATAGACTAGCAACAAGAGACTATTATCCTGAATTTTGGCACAGTTTCCGTCTGGCAAGATACTCCCTAGACCCATATTCTTGAGGTTAAAAGTGGTGATTGTAATTCCCAATTTCAGTCCCTCTCTCTCTGTTTTAACAAGCCTAACGCTAATTAGGCTTCATCAACGGCTCAATCGGACTTCAAGTCTCCCGTTCAGTGGAGAGTTTGTTAGTTTGTCGATATTCGTAGCCACATCCGAGCTTCCCTTCAAACCATTCCAGTGTACATCTAATCTGAGTGAGTACTTATATGAAACCCTGTCGTAGGTTAAGCCTACACACCTTACACTAGTTTAAGATAGATGTCGTAGAATAGGGTCAAGTCCATCCTTTCTGCTTTAAGAGTGCGTGGGAAGTTTTCAATATAAGAAGAGTAAAAATTAACTAAGAGTAGGTGGGACAATAGTCGACTATCTTGCGGTTCCAGGATATTAGATTTATACGGTCTTCAGTATCCTTTGTGCGCTCCCGTTGGTACCTGTTATTCGCATCCCGTTGGACTCTGCACAATTATCGCAGAATCCCTTAAGCAGTTAAGGCGGAGAGAGACGTGATGATGAGGGTCACAGTAAAAACAAAAGGGCAATATTGACCGAGGGACGCTCAAATGACCTAGAGCGTAAACTAAGGCGATGATGAGGCTTACATTCGGGGTGAGAGGGGGTCAGAGAGAGAGCACTTGCACAGGAGAGTTGTGCGTTGCTGTTACCTTGAAGATTTGGTAGGAGGGAGTAATCCTTGCCATGGGGCAAAGTTCAGAAAATAGTCTCTGGATAATGACTATTACGGGAGTGAACTTAAATATTGCTTTCGAGAAACACGAATCGAGATTGAGCGCGCTGCATTCGAGGAGCGGAGGAAGCGTATCGAGGTAGACTGACGTGAATTAACAAGAATACCAGGAGCTTAAGGGATTCTGCGAGAATTGTGCAGAGTCCAACGGGACGCGAATAACGGGTACCAACGGGAGCGCACAAAGGATACTGACGGTGCCAAAAGGACGGTGGATACTGGGCGGATACTGCCTTCCAACTCTGCCACCGGAGGATTTATAGGGGTGGAATGGGGTTTTGCCATCTCCGTCCGATGAAGAGGATTCTAGGGTCAGACACATCGGCAGACGAGAATAGACTCGGCCTTTTAACGCGAGGGTGAGAAGGTTTTTAAGCCGGCAAGGCGAACTTTGTCCGATGTCAAATAGGACATTATGGGCTCTCACACTTATCGCAGTTTTCTGTAAAGGCGGCATTTCAGGTCATCTCGGCGTTTCACGGCGTCTCATCATTTCGCACCTCCATTAGCACAGACAAAAAGGGTCGCCCAGGTGTCTGTTGTCTCTCTTTCTCTATTGAAGGGCGAGGCAGCGCGTATCTTCCCCTCTCTCTCTCTCTCTCTCTCTCTCTCTCTCTCTCTCTCTCTCTCTCTCTCTCTCTCTCTCTTTCTCTCTCTCTCTCTCTCTCTGACACTCCTGCATCCCCAGATGGAACTTCAGGGGAAGAAGTGAAGTCCGAGAATTATTATTGGGGGGAGGATATAACTTGAAGTCGCATGACAATAGCAAATTAGGTTGAGAGTAACTAGGAGACATTTTCAAAATGGATCCAAAATACAAAGTAGTGGAAGTAGTGGAGCGGGGGTAAACCCTACACATCAAAAGTTTATACAATGCCACGTCATAGTTGCCGAAAGATATTTTTCTCTATGATACCATTAAGTGAGGCTCACTGGTCCGAGGGTGAGGGTAAGTTATCCTAAGATTATACAAAACACTACAAAAAATTAAGGATATAAAAGGAATTTATTGTACACAGATAAATAAACAACAACAAACATATATATATATATATATATATATATATATATATATATATGTACATAAAGGATACGCGTTTTCTTATTATATGGTTAAATATACAAATTTATTTCAGGAACAAAATTAATACATTGATTAAAAAAGGAAATTGCTCGGATCCTTTCTTGCTTGGGGAAGGGAGGGGGCTAATCGATTATTCCCGGTATGGAAGCTGAGGCAATCGATAGTGCCAAAAGCGAAGTGGTACTTGCCGGGGTCAATTGTCAAATTGTGGTCCTGAAGTCGAAACAGAAGGGCTTTAAGGGTAGTCAAGTGTTGATCCCAATCTTTGGGGGCAATATTTGAAGATCCTCTGAGCGGTCTTCGTGTGACTAAAATGACCAGCAATTAGGCTATCGTGAGCCATTTGCAGGATTTCAGGGACGAGGGAACGAGGTACACATTGTGTGCGGGATTCGGTGTCGTTTTCCTCGATGCACACTCGATAGAGGAGGGCGTCCTTGACGATGAAAGAAATCACCTTATTCCCTCTGACGTTTTCGTGTGTTTTATTCTGGGCTTCGTTTCACAGGTTCGAAGAGATTCACATTCCCTCTGAATTTTGGCAAAGCCATAGGTCATCGCACCCTGGAATTCGGGAGCATACGGGGGATTACAGAGGTGTAGGGGTTTTCAGTTCCTTCTTCGCGTGTAAATGGGTAGTAACGGGTTGAGCCACGGGGGCGGAAGAAACCCGGGGGAACTGACCAATTAGTACAGAGCAAAACTTAAGGGGGGCTGCCACTACTTCAGCTCAACTAGTAAAATACGCGCACTCATTGTACCAGTGAACAATGGGGAATTTATTGGCGCGCCCCAAGTAATCATTCACTACGGCAAACTTATCGTGGTCCGGAACCACAGGGGGGAGTAGTGCATGGATTTGGCACCCATTGACGGCTCCAGTTTCAAATTGGAGGGCCCCAGGGGTACTTATATCGAACAAAAGGTTAACCTGGTGGCCAGCCGTATTCGGCGGATTCGAAGAAGAGGGAGCTTCATTTTGTGGCGGTGGGGAGGTAGAAGTGACACTGACCTGGTGTACCTGATGAGAAGCAGGGGTTCTTCTAAACTGCGAGTTTTAAATGGAATTGGATCTCACGTGGCCAGGAACTCCACAGGAATAGCACACGATGGTCCCCCTGGAGAATGACGAAGCTGGGGGGATTGTAAGAAAATGGGCTTAACATCACGTGGTCCGATGAGAAGAGGGGTTTGGGTTTGGCAGGCCCAGTCACCTTCACAAACTTATTCCTATTATTAGGAACAAATCTGTTCTTGTTGGGTTTGGATTTAGGAGATGGGGGTCCTGATTTCTTCTCTTCTTCCCGAGAGCAGTTGTAGCTAGCCGCGTAGACGTCTGCCTCCTTGATTCATTTCTTAAGAGTATGGCACCTACGGTCTTTCACGAAGGATTGATTTCCGAAGTGAACGACACAAGAAATTGGTCCTTGAGGACGAAATGGACCAGGGCGTTGTATTCATGAGGCACCTTGGACCCGTCAATCCAAAAATTAAAATGACGCTGTAGGAAGTAGCCAAACTGTCAAAAAGTCTGGTAAGGTTCAATGCGGCAGTGCCTAAATTTAGCTCGATAGAAATCAGGGGTCATGTTGTAAGCGGCGAGCAAATCGGCTTTTAACGATGAGTAACCAATTATTGCCTCTGATGAAAGGAGGATAAATATATCCCTAAGTTAAGAAATCAACAGGATAATAATTGTGATACGCCGTCCGTCTCAATGTCCCACTGATTCACCTCGAACATCTTCTCGAAGTGGATGAGATAAGACCCGAAGTCTTGGCCTTCTTTAAAGACGGGGAGCTTTAGGGTCGCAGACCACGGTGTGTCTAGCCTAACACTTGAGGAGCTTATGGAGAGCGTCTCGTTCCTAGCTCTGTGCATCTCCAATTTATGAGAGTGATTTATCTCTCTTTCTTCTCGTTCTTTTTCCCTTTCTCTTTCTTCTCGTTACTTTTCTTCTCTTTCTCTTCCTTCTTTTCATTACTTTTCTCTTTCTTCTCTATCTTTTCTTTCGGCTCTTTATTTTCTTTCTTCTTTCTGGATGTAGGCCATCAAATCTTTTCCGCTGAGGCCGAGTGACCCACCTTGGACCTTAAAGATTTCAAACGGCAACATGCTTGCCGGTTTACGCGATGAGCACAACAGCAAAAATTAAATTACCACACGGCAACGATTATGGAGGAATTATGGGTTCCTTCACGCACGAATGGAAGTGCGAATGGTTTTGCTAACCAACAAACACACGAAGAACAAGCAGGGAAAACACTCGCGAGAGAGCTTTCGAGGTCGAGATTTCACTTTAATTGAGACGAGATCACAGCAATACGAAGAATAATACTATTTTTCTATACCTTGAATTTAGGGCACAGGATGATGCCTAGAAGGACAACAATTCAATTCCGTGGGGAAATAAAATTAATAGTGAACAAATACACTTCGCAAAATAGGTATACAATGGTTATTTCTAACCTTTTAAACTCCAGAACCGGAACCAAGATTAGCCAAAAATTAACAATTTTAACCAAGGTTAACCACTAGATTGATCAAGTTTCAAAAAATTGATTGACCAAGATTAACTCCATAAACCTGATACCAAATTAATATACATGTAGTATGTTAACCCCAGTAGTAGTATTGTAGGTAAAGGGTCGAGTGCACACAAACTCGGCCTCCTATGTGCGTATCCATATACGTACACACGCACATGGACTCGCACTCAAGTCTCTCCCCCTCCTTAATAGAACGAGAGCAGAGATGCAGGATCCTCATATTTACGTATAACGCGTATTATTTCTGCTTTATTATATCCATATAAATCCTAGGATATTATTAATAATTGAAAAAATATATATGCACATAAAGAAAGAGCTAATAATAGCTGGCAGGTATTTAATGGACTTTTTTTAAATATCTTGTAAGATCCCTTTGAAACCGAAAGGTATTGTTTGGTAACTCCATGGGAGCTGAACACGTTTCCGAAACATTTTTCTCAAAACCTTTTCCCCTCTTACCTATTTCACTCTACTGCATTCCTTGGCTCTAAAACCCATAAATGGTACAAGGATATGACAATCATCATTCTCTCTATCATCATCGGTTCCAACTATGCGTTTCATAGTATCGTAGGTTATTATATCCTTCGTGTGAGTGTTAATGGTTAATATTTTAGCACCAAGTATATACTTCAACCCACTCGGCGTTTGGATACGTACCGAATGGGATTTAGGACCCGTAGAGAAGAATGAATCCCCATTCGCATCAGCACCGTACACATCTTTGATCTCATCGGTGAGATCACCTAGGAATTCTCCGAGTTGAGGTTGTGGATCATCTTTCCTAGCAATGAAGATGGCACTGTCTGTGTCACAGTACAACAACCTTTCACCCAACGAGTCTAAGAGGCCATCTTGGTTCGAGCACAGCCGGTTGTGAATGCTGCAATTGAAAGATTCGTTACGTGGGAGTCAACTTCTACATGTTCAGCATTCTCCACTTTCGCAATGTATGCATTGCCAACTACATCCGACGAGTTCATAATGTAATCGTCGTTTTTGATCAGGTTGATTACATCATGGTCAGAACCACAGATGACCTTTTGCATTCCGCGAATCCTCTGAGCGAATTTTCCCCAGAGACTGTAAAAGAAATAAATATGATCAAGATCAATGGGATGATTCTTGATATATTATTATAGTAATATTATGGACTTTAAGTTTAGAAATTATTGACTTTATATTAGCTGTACAATGTTTTAACATTTCTAAATATGATCAGGATCAATGGGATGATTTTTGATTTATTATTATAGTACGAGTAGTATTATTGACTTTAAGTTTAGAAATTATAGACTTTATATTAGCTCTCCAATGTCTTAACATTTCTAAATCCCATCTTGAAAGTGAAATATCAAGACAGAAAAAAAATCTAATCGCAGGAAGAAATCCTTACCTATTTAGGCAGAGCTTCGCTCTAAATCGCTTTCCAGGATTCCTTTCGATGTTGTTTATTTGGATGTTTATCCTTTCAACATGATTCACCCTCTTCACGTATTCTATTTTTTCATTCTAACCAATTACTCCTCGTGGAAAGCCAGAAACTTCTATTTTTTCTTCTAGAAATGTTTTTAAATAACCTGCGAACAAACCATCTCTCTTTTTAAACTCCCGAAACTCGTAGATTTTCTTGATCTTATATATTTTTCCAGTGCAGGGGTTGTGTACACGCCGGAAATCATACGTTGGTTTACAGAGTGACCGCATTTGTGTGAGTTTTGCTGAGTGCATGTGGTGCAGAGTGTGAAAGTAAGTTTACCATCTACGGATTGAGGGAGAACTGGAATATACAGATCATTAGGAGGGAGAACATCAACTTTCACGATACCGAAATATGCCTCATTCACACTCTAAGTGAATTCTTGAATAGATGGGATTTCTCGCACAGATACGCAACGTCTAGGTGATCATACGAGATAGGGATTGTTTTTCATACACTACGGATATAAGGAGCAAAAATTGACATAATGGATTTTCACACCTTCGGTTGGTGGGTAGCATAATATATATGGGTTACATCTGCCACCAAAAAGTGCACCCCCTACATCTAATACACAATTGATTACATCGGCAGATATTCTATTAACCGCCTCACGGCGCCCTGAAGTGGTTTGCATCATGGTTTTAAATTCACACTCCCAGAGAATGATAACCTTGTATTTACTACTAAAAATTCGATCACTCTCTACTGTCTGATAATATCAGTCCAACGACCCACGTCCTCCAATGGAAACATCCTGTTTTAGATCACAGTTTTCTTTCTGGTACCCATGCCAATAACATCCAAGAAAGAGAAACACAGTTCCTCCTCCTGATGGTGAAAACCCGACAGGAAAAAATACTCTTCCACTAACAGAAAGGCTTCGCTCACCACCGTTTCTTGCATGAAAAATCGGGATTCCTCTAACATGTTCTTCAAACATAAGCCAACGTATAGCCTTATAAGAAAAAGCTTTGGATTTCTTCCTATCGATGACTGAAATAGAATTTTCTGGTAAGAAGACATCTTTATAAACCTTGTAAAACAATAAGGCTATTGTGATACAAGACTGCATAGGATCAATGTTAAATCTTCTTATGAACGAACACCTAAACTTCTCAAAACACAGGCGAAAGATAGAAACATCTTGAATGTAATAAGTAATACATTCTGTACGAATATTATATACCTCTTTCTGGAAATTGGAATAAAAATTACTGTCAAAGTGTGATTTTTCATCCTGTTCATTTTTTCATAGTTAAAATACCATTTTTCAGGAACGGGTCCAGTATAATTCAGTTTCTTCTGAAAGAAAATCGTAAGGAAAATAACCTTTTTCCATTTCTGGGATTCCTATTGTTTTGGACAGTTTTTTCAGCGAAGAAGGCTTGGATAGGAGTGTGTCCTTAAAAATTATATCCTGAACGAGCTCTATCTTAAAAATCCTTCGTCCCCGCTTCACTGGATGCGAAGTAAAGAGATTAGGATAAAAATTTTGGATCAGTTCTTCATAGATAAATTGGGCATCGAATTTGGCATTGTTATGTGCCATCACATATGTTTTCATATTTCCTCTTGATCCTCTTATTCGTATTAGCTCTTCTATAAAGGGTTTACAAGGGGAGTTTTCACTATCTCTTTGAAAATCTTTGTTCGTGGATCACAGTTCTTACATTTGGCATATGTTTCATTCTCATTATCAAAACAGAGTTCACATTATTTTCATAATATATTTATCATAATATACGACATTCCATTTCTTAACCATCGACTTTTTCGATCTCTTCATCCAGCATGTATGCTCTGCTCCATCCGCTTTATAGTATGTATAGCATTTAGAGCAGAACATCTTCTTTCACTCGTGCCGTCTCATGCCGTTTGCACCCTACATAATTATATGGTTACATCTAAGACACATGCTTGTCTTCACACAAGTATGAAGTTTTTTGTGCGTATCAAAACATGATTGGCAATAGAATGAGCGATAACACTTATTACATAGAATCCCTCGAATTCTTTCTCCATCACAATGCCCAAGACACTGACTGCACACCCCTTCACAATCTTTTAGATGGACTGTTACGTTATCATGGAACGTATAGCAGTATAAACACATCCCCTGATTAAGAGGAAGTTTCTTGTTTTTAACATATGTACCACTAATGTGGTGAATTGGATAGTAAGTTTTACCTTCAAGACCAATGAATAGGAGTGGGGTTGTTTTTTCAGGATAAGTTGGTCGATGGAATAATTTGAATTTACGTTCATCGCCTGTAGACGCAAATATGAGGATCCTGCATCCCTGCTCTCGTTCTATTAAGGAGAATTTATATACAGTAACGAGCTCTTTGTACCCGAGATTGCATTTTCTTGCCAACTCTTGAGACTCTTTTATTATTGTTGGAAGCCAAAAGTTTTTGCGCGAACATTCTCCTTCATTTTTTTCGTGAGGACTAAAGAAACAAATGCGAAGCCTGTAGAATTTATATGACCTCTCTATATATATTATGTCGATCAAATCTGACATTTGATGGTATTACAGCATGCCCTGCAGGACTCCTGTAAACACGAACTGCGAGATGTAAGGTACTGAACTCGATTGTGTCCGCAGATTGGAATGCTGTCTCGAATCGTCTCATAATATAACCTAATAGTGTCGACTCACGTAGTTGAACGAATGGAATGTGTAAATGGATTGTATCACCGGATACATCCATAATTTTAAAACTTATATTTACGCGATAATCACCATCTTGAATGCATTGGAGATTTAATAAACGTCGTGAAAGCTCACGCACTACTCTACCAAGACCAGCTTCTTCTAGATTCTCCACGATTACATGATATATAATAATCAGAAGATTTCCATATCTGTTTACGCGTATTGGCTTAATTTTGCACAAGAATGGTTTTCTTTCTGCTGATCGTTTGATAATCTAAAAACGGGAAAAAATTATGTATATAATTATCTGAAAGAAGTTTACGTATTCATTATACAGAAGGAAAGCATGAGTCACAAATATGTACTCGAACTCCACACCGACGACACCTTCGCTCGATGAGATGTTGGATAGGAGGAGTGGATTGGATTCTTTTGATGGATCTTTCGCTTTTTTTGCAGGGGAAGTAAACATCTTTTTTGATTCTGATGATCTATAAAGAAGGAAAACATTTTGTATATAGTTATCTGAAAGATGTTGGCTCATTCATTATACAAAAGGAAAGCATGAGTGAAGGAGGTATAAAAATTATTTTTTTAGAGAGAGGCTTTTGTTTGTAGTTATCCGAAAGAAGCTGTGTCATTCATTGTACATAAGAAAAGTATGAGTGAAGGAAGTGTCAAAAAGTTCAAATTTGTATCCCCATGTACTTCATCGATCATTGGGCCGACGTCTAGCAGAAAAACCCACTTCTTATATCGTATACTCCGGAAAAGAGATAAGATGTTTACTCAGTGTGTTGATAGAATCATCTGGTATTATACTGTCTGACAGAAAGATTATGAAGAATTTAAAAACGAAGTGATGTTACATGAAGGGGTATACTATGTTTCATCTCTAGAGGGAAAAAATCATGCATTCCTTATTTTAGATGACTTAATGCAGAAGATAGATGCAAATATATCAGAGATATTTACAGTTACCTCCCACCATAAGAATATTTTCATATTCCTAGTGGCTCAAAATCGATTTTATAAAATTAGTTTTATTTAACCAGAGGAGAGACATCTTCCAGATGAATATATTTGCTGGACAAATAATGCCTGGTGAACGTAAGAGCTTCATGAAGATATATAAAAATCAGTCTCGAAACCTTATTGCTACTTGCTTTGCGACCTCAGTCCGAGAAACACTGTACGATTTACCTTACGGACGGGTATATTTCCAAACGAAATAGAAAACGTATATCTTTTAGAATGAACAATAAAATGAAAAGATACGCGTATCTCTTCCATGCGTTCCCTACACTTTCTAAAAAGATGAAAAAAAACAATCATAGGAAGCATGGATAGTGATTTTGTCAAATGTGTATGGGAAATGTGTCTTAATCTAATTAAAGGTAATGTTTCAATGACAGCATCACAGAAACAAACGATATCACCATTCAAACGGTTGATACGTATGTTAGCTCGAAAGTCAGGTTATATACGTCTAAAGAAAAAACTAATAAATCAGCGTGGAGGATCGTTTCTACCATTCTTATTCTCTGTTCTAACACCTCTTCTCTCTAACCTTCTAAGATGAAATATTATTGTTTATCCATAAAAAGAGAGACAGCTACCCTCAAACTTGATACCATCACAAGAAAGACTTTTATCTTTGGAGAGAAAATTAACTACTATACTCACTAATTCACACATACCACCAGATAAACGTATTATACTTTATTAGAACACAGTGGAACATTATTTAAAACAGTATGATAAGTTTGTAAACTAACCTCCAGCTAATGTGAACCAGAATAATCCGGCTAAAATAAACGAGTATGCAGATGAAGGGCTAGGAACACTGGAGTCTAATGTTCGTGAATGGAGTAGATTAATTTATCAGACATTAAAAAATACAGAAGGATTCAGTTCGGATAATAATGGGGTGATGACAATCGACGGTAAAAGACTCCCACAAACTAACATTATCGACCTCTGGGAAGAAGTAAGAGCAAAGTTAATATCTTCCAATTTCCCGAAATCTATTATAAAAAATTCGCAACGCCGGAAAGAATTAGAAAATATTACTCGTGCATTAACTTCTTCCACTTCAACCTCAAGGGTTTGCGCAAACACACTTCATATTTCTCACTATCGCCAACAACCCAAAATAGGGAACTGGTTGAATTATTAGTCAATTTCACTGATGGAAATGGCAACTAGACGGTCCAATCAAATAATTGTAAAAAGACTAAGTGGCAACTCCACTGTTATGTTAATACAAGAAAAAAACCTGAAAATTCAAATTGCGTCAGAGAAACCCTATCCTAATGGCTTTTGTCTCACTGTCTGTCTAAATTCACATGAATACTCACGCGTAAGAAGCTATGTCTCGATTCCAGGTGAAGCAAATTATACAACAAGAATATCAAATTATTATATTTAGCCTTTTGAAGATTACTAGAACAAAATTCGGTTATGTTAGAGTGATCTTTGAAAATACCTATGGAAGAACCTGCTATAACAATATATTATTCCTTAGTGAGGATGTGTTTTGGCTTTTGTTTGCTGCAATACACAGGTTAAAACAGGAAAATTTCCCCTATGTTGATCGTTTGGTGTAGGAATACTGTGTAAAGCAGTTAAAGTGTGTAGTGGAGGCCAACCCTAACAGCCTATTTCCAAGTATCCATTTTGGTATTTACTGGAAAAGGGATGAAGAGTTCATTCCTACACGATTTAAAAATGCGCTGTACAATAAGTATGAAGTCAACACTTTTCTAAAACTTGAAGACACGTCTCATCAAAGTTTTCGTCAAATGAAATGCTTACAGAATGCGGTTGATGTCTGTTATCTTACATTCAACGATGGATTTGATGAATGGCGAAAACTTAAACCCACCATCACAGAAGTTGAGTATATAAAAAATATCTCGTTTAATGAGTTCCACTGTTTTCTCAACAAGAGGAAGAACAGTATCGAACTTGTGAAAGAATTTGTCCTCAGAGATATTTACGACTACATCACCATTACGTGTAAAGAAAATTTAATAGAATATCTATTTATCAACCAGTCTCACCATGAAATTCCAGAGGGTGAAGTGTCACCAGCCTGCGTTGCGAACATCCATGAAATTCTAATTGAAATTATGTATTTTAATCTAGATGCAAAATAAAATTGGATTTTAAAATAAGATGTCTTTTCATTGAATAGTTATATAAGAGTGTAAGCTAGTCAGATATTCAGTTAGAAATGAACCGTCAATTGTTACGCTTATATACATCCTCGAGTCTACCAACATCTTTTGGTGAAGTAAATTGACTACACCAATCTGTAAAAAAGATCGCCGAAAGATCTGATGTGGAAAGCGTTCTCTCTGGTTTGGATAGCTATACATTACAGAAACCCGTTCGAAAAAGATTCAAGACCAAACGCGTAAATATGCAAGGCTCTAACAAGATCTGGCAACTAGATTTAACTGTGATGTCCAAATATGAAAGTTTTAATTATGGTGGACGATACATACTCTTTGTAATTGATGTATATTCTAGATATCTCTGGTTAATTCCTTTAAAGAAGAAGACGGACCAGGTAGTGTCAAATTCTGTAAGAAATCTCATAGAAGAATCCGGTTGGATTCCAGGTTATATATGTTCTGATATGGAGGAGAGTTTAAAGGAGATAAGATAAAACGTTTATTAAGCGTGTACAAAGAACAATAAAAGAAAGACTTTTCAGATATTTTACTTTTAATAATACCTTGAAATACATCGACATATTAGATGATTTTGCAAAGGCTTATAATAATTCTAGACATAGAATGATTGGGAACACACCGTTCAAAGTTATACACGATATTGCTATACCGAAGCAGAGAGCTGAAGGTAATAAAAAGAGGTTTCTATATAAGATCGGTGATTATCTTCGAATCTCACGCGTTTCCAGTAAATTTGAAAAAAAAGGGTACAAAATAGGCTGGAGTGAGAAAATCAACAAGATATATAAAATTTAAAATGTATTAGCCATGTATTATATTGAAGATTTAAATGGAGAACATATTGAAGGTGGGTTTTATGAAGAAGAACTACAGAAAGTAAAATTTGACTCCCGTAAGAAATATGTAATGGAGAGGATAGTTAAACGAAAGGGCATGGAAAAAACAAGCTATATTTAGTAAAATAGCGAGGGAACCCAGAATTGCTTAACCCATATATCAAGGCATGTGATATCACCCTAAGATCTTGAGCAAATACATTCAGAAAATTATATAAAGGTGGGAGATGTGGAAGGTTTTATATCAGTTGTGAAGATGGAACCAGAGAGTTTTTATGGCACCCTTCCTTCCTCATCCTTCCTGGATGTTCACCCTCAAAATACCATGTCTGACTATAGAATCGAGTTGCACAAATCCATAATAACAAAACATAGGCGGGAAGAAGTAGGTCTTTGTGAGTTTCAATTTACAGGGAATATCTATAATGTTACTAAGTCTACACAGGCATTCACAGTCTATCGGAAAATCGCGGAAGTAAACAACTATGCATCAAATACTATATTGGCCAGAGGAAAGGTAACAAAAATAAAAGAAATTGACTATGCTTATGATGAGATATGGATGGACGCTGGATATTACAAAAATGAAAAAGCACTCCTAGAGAAAATGAATCTAAAAATTAAACAGAAATTATTATTTGAAGATTTAATGTTTCAATCTGACAGAAAGCAACGGAAAATGCCTACTGATTATATGTTAATGCTCACTTCAAGTTCATTGCTCAATGTGAAAAGGAAAGAAAATCTATTAATTCATCTGTCAAAAGAATTTTTCACTATGATAAAAAGATCTATCAGAGATGATATCCCAAAATTAAATCATTGTACAGCGTTCAATATAGATTTTACTGCTCTTATATCTCATCCGAGATCATGTTACATTTACTCTAACCTTGTAGACTATCAATTAGTAGGCGGGACACAGTCGAGGCGGATGAGAATTATTCATCTTCCTTTCAATGATGGTTCATTCAGTATAACTTTTGATAATCCACACTATCTGAATCTAAGCTCTGGGGACTTGAGATCAATTTATATTGATATAAAAACGGTTGAATGGGAAAAATTTCCATTCTTTGTTGGTCATTTGATGATAAAATTACACATTAAGAGTAAACATTAAACGATAACTAAAAATGTTGAATGGACCACGCGTGTTTAAAGGGTTAAGAGTCCAGAGGGGACATGGTCTTGGATCCCTCTTCTCTTCCCTATTCAGAAATGCAGCACCATATCTAAAGAGTGGTGGTCGTTATCTAGGAAAAAAGGCTATTTCAGCCCGTTTCGATACTATTCAGGATATTGTGCATGGAAAGAGTGCGAAGCAAGCTCTGAGAGACCAGCTGGGAAGGGCAAAAAATAATAACACTAATGATACTAGACAGTATATTAGAAGAAAGTTAAAATCTGAGAGGGATAATGAGAGGAAATCAGAAAAAATAGGTGTAATAAATAAGTGAAAATGGATGAATCAGAAGTTGAAGAATAGAAGAAAGGTGAAAATAGATGATGATGATGATGAGGCTAGGGATCTTTTTTTCTCATAATATAAACCATCACACATTTCATAGATGTTCTCATAAAGATATCAATGGCTGTAAATCTTACACGTGTAAAATGAATGCTCTTCATCCAACAAGTGATATCTGTTCAAAGACAGAACTCGATTTGTTTACTGTTCCAACAACCCAAACTTCCATCGTTGAAAGCAATTATTAGTCTTACTCTCCCCTAAGCAAAATCTCCTTCGACCTCACACCGGTTTAATATTATGCATCTGGTAACGGACATTATTATGTAGACCCTAGTGAGGTTTATCTATCTATTAAAGCAAGAATTGTGAAGTCAAACGGAAGCCAACTTCTAGATGGAGAGAATGTTTTTCCTGAAAATAATATTCTTGACACGTTGTTCAGCAATGTTGATATTTATTTAAATGAAACATCTGTAAATTCGATTGGAAATAATTACCCCTATCGTGTATATTTAGAAGCCCTGTTGTATTATACTGAAGAAGAGAAATCTACTTTTCTTTCCACTGCAGGATATTACTCTAGTAAAGAAAGTATAGAAAAGAAATATAACAGATCTCAGAAAAAAACTAATTGCTCTATATGGAAAACTGCACGCTGATTTCTTCTCACAACATAATCTGTTAATTAATGGAGTCTCGAAAAAGATTAAAGTTATCCAGAGCATCACATTGATTTACACTATTTAGAAGCCAGACCAGTTTAGAAGCTAAAATCGAATTATTAGAGAGTTTTCTTTACATTAGAAAAGTCCGTCTTTCAGCATCAACTTTTCTAGAGATGGAAAATACGTTGCTTAAATCAAACGCTAAGTACCCTATCACACAAGTTCGCATGCGAAATTTTAGAATTGTGAGTGGAATATTAATGAGGAATGTGGATAATATCTTCATGGGGCGAATACCTACACGCATAGTTATAGAAATGGTTGATCATTCTGCATTTTCTGGTAGTTATGATGCATCACCGTTTGAATTTAAACCTTATAATGTAAATCGCATCACTATCTATATAAAGGGGATGAAGTTGAAAGACAATTTGAATTATACTATTCGGACGATACAGATCCAGTTGCGTCAAGGGCTTTTTACTCGTTATATAATGGTACAGGATGTAATGGAGGTGGACAGAGTATTGGACTTACGAATGAACAATTTATAAAAAGTAAAAATATTGATTGTATTAACCTAAATCAGGACAAGAGTACTACTTGTCTTGGAGAATGCCACAATCCTATACAACAGGGAACATTATCAGTACAGTTACAGTTTAAATCTCCATTAATAGAACCGGTCTCCCTTGTCATATATGCAGAGTTTCAGTTTTTTATTGAGATAGATAAGTCTAGGAACGTATTAGTTTATTCTTAATAAAATGAATGCATTAGAAATAGAAGAACTATTGTATCGAGATAAAACTACAAAACGAGTTTTTCATGGATGTTTTGCAAGAGATATTGATCTATGTTTACCTATAAAACTGCCAGCAGCTTATATAATTAATCTGGACAGCAGCCATAGACCAGGTTCGCATTGGATCACTTTGTTTGGTAACCAAAAAATTTTGTATTATTTCGACAGCCTATCTCTAGGGTTCCAGAATGATGTATATATTCGTAATTTTATAATTTTATAAAAACTTATAAAATTATTATCGTCAATCCATTCAGAGTTCAAAGTTACTTTTCAAACTCATGTGGCTTGTTTTGTGTCTATTTCATTCAGCAGATAACGAACGGTAAATCATATCCAACTTTTATTGAGCAATTTCATTTATATAATGATCAAAGAAACGAAGAAGTCGTTGTAAAGAATACTTAAAATAGAATGTAAAGAAAAAAAATTGATCCTGTACACTCAATATAATTAATTGTGTATCGTATTGACAAATTGTAAAAAAAAAAATTATATATATATATATATATATATATATATATTAATATATATATATATATATATATATATATATATATATATATATATATATATATATATATATATATATATATATATATATATATATATATATATATATTATGTAACCTGGGTAGTATGAATTAAATATTTATTTTCAATTTATTAATCTGGAGAAAATATAGGCCTATTTCTGTTTAAAAGTAAAATAAATCATTATATCAAGCTAGACTTTTTAAAAAAGCCATTTAAAAAAGAGAAGAAAATCACTTACTCTGTGAAAGGAGCTGTCAACTGACAAACGCTGAAATGTTCAAGAAAATCACAACCAAATAAACAATATCGAAAGGAATCATAGAAAGCGTTTTAGAGCGAAGGTCCAATCAAAGATAACTGTCTATTTGCTTCATTAAATCCTGTGCCCTGAAAATGAAAACAGAGGATGGATATACAACCAAGTAAACAATATCGATGCGAGTCCATGCCTTAGAAAGTCTGAATCCTTCGAAAAAAGGTCACTGAACAAAGTTTGGGGGGGGATGTGGGGGAGAGGGGAGGGGACACCTGCATGTCACCAAGGCTGGTAGTGACTAATGCTAGGGGAGAGTGGGGGGGGGGGAGACTTGAGTGCGAGTCCATGCCTTAGAAATCTTCAGTGTGTGTGTGTTTGTAGACTTTGAATCCTTCAAAAAAGGTCACTGACCAAAGTATTGGGGGGAGGGAGACTTGAGTGCGAGTCCATGTGCGTGTGTACGTATCTGAATACGCACATAGGAGGCCGAGTTTGTGTGCACGCGACCCTTCACCTACAATACTACTATCCCCGCCCACTTTACACCAGATTGAGATAGATTTCATAGGCTAACCCTACACACCTTACACCAGTTTGGGATAGATGTCGTAAAATAGGGTCAAGTTCACCCTTTCTGCTTTACGAGTGTGTGAGAAGTTTACAATATGAGCAAAGGGCAAATTAACTGAAAGTAGGTTGGCCAATAGTCGACTATCTTGGAGTTCCAGGATAACAGAAAATCGGGTACAAAAATAATTTTATTAATATGCAAATCAATATGATCTTACAAGGTTAAAAGGAG